>JAMXDD010000001.1:1363153-1491040 GCA_024733475.1 Syzygium grande
GATCCGAATCCCATCATATAAGCTCTGATTAAAAGAAAAGATGAGACATACTGTCATGCCCCGAACCCCAACGGGCTCGCAACACCCCTTCGATGGCCGTATTAAATGCGACGCCCCAAGACGCGTCACTAACCCAAAGCGAAACACGTGAAGGCAAACATGAGCGGAAGCAAAAAGCGAAACAACCCAAACAAAAGATAAAGACAGAGGGATAGCACAAAACAATAATTTCATTTATGCCAAAACAACCTAGGCTACTAACGAATAAACCACGATCATAAAAGGGGGCGGTGATTGGGTAGCCTACTTCACTATACAAAGGGGGGGCATCAAGGATAAAGCGAAGTGTCAAATGCCCAAGGTCACTTCCGGTCTTTGAACTGCACGTGACGACTATCCGTCACTCCAAACATGAAAATGTTTAATAACGGGAATGAGATAAATCTCAATAAGTAGACCCTTAAACCCCACCTAGGCTAATGTATACCCAGACAAGTCTCAACATGCAATCTAATCATTGACGTACTAGAAATCACATAAACATACTTATCTCGCTTCTAATCATCGTCAACTCTGCATATTAGTCAAATCACTATAAGTAATAATATTCCAAGAGCACATCATAATCACTCGAGCACCATACACACATCGTTCACCTAATTCAATCAAGTATATTCCACATGCATGTCCATCGAACTATCCATGACCGGCGTAAACATGCCTCGGGTCCTTTCCCATAGCCCCGTCAATACGCCTCGGACCCATCCTCGGCCAGCGTAAACACGCCTCGGGCCCATTCTCACAGACCAGCGTCAACACACCTCGGGTAAACAAGCCTCGGGCTCATTCTCACAGCCCGCATAAACACGCCTCAAGCTCATTCTCATTTTTCGATGACCAGCGTAAGCACGCCTTAGATCCAACTTTCTTTCCAATAACCCAGCGTAAACGCGCCTCGGGTCTAACTTTCCTTCTAAAGCCAGCGTAAATATGCCTCGGGCTTAGCATCCTCCAATGACCCGCGTAAACACGCCCCGGTCTTTTCTTGCCTTTCTCGTCACACTCGGCGTAACCACGCCTCGGTTGGCAACCCTCCGATCAATCCGGGCTTTTCAAGCAAAACACACACACCACTTAATTCAATCAACTTCCGTCCTTCACATAATCAAATGTCACGCAACCATTTCCAAACAACCACAACACAATTTGCTATACTTATGCCAAAAAGCCATAGTTCCCCAATTAAAGTCACTTTCGCACACTCACAAACGGTAAATCAAGGTCAACCGTTACTCGTCATCAAATCATCACATAAACACACAATATAAAGCATTGAATCCACCCATAATTGAATAACCACTAGCCACACTTAGCTCGCCACACTGAAACAATAAAGTCCACGTTTTACTTCCAAAACTTTTCCGATATTAGTCCCCGGAGTAACTAATGTCCCAACTCGTGACAACCGATAACTCGGCCTTAAAACCAGCCAACAACTCACCCAACAACGGCCCCAAATCAACCTCTAATTCAGCCACATATAAATAACACGAACAATCGCCAAGTCGGACATTAAATCACACACGAATAATCAATAAACTTGACATAAATTTCCAGTAATATCGACCCCCAAACCAACCCTAAAATCAGCCATAAACCACCTCGATTCAGCCTACGTTTCCAACCCAATCACCCACCTCGAACTCACCATCATTTTCACTCAAAGCGACCCATAAACAAGTCTATTGATACCCAAAATCTTAGACAAGGTTTAGGGTGTTGCTTACCTCAAGCCTAAGCGAGAACGGTCAAGCGTGGAGGGCAGCAAGACTGCTAGAACGAAGCAACAGCAACGTCGGCACAGCCGTGTCTCCGGCGGACCTGTGGTGGTTCACGGCGGCGACGGACGAACGGTTGCCACACGGGAGAGGAAGCGAACAGGGGACTGAAGTAGAGGTGGCTGCTGGGCTCACGGCCGGAGGGCGGCCGAGCGGCGACGGGCGGTCGAAGCGACGGAGGTTTCGGCCCGCGCCGTGACAATCCGCCAAGATCGAAGCAGGTGACGTTGGCTGTCCAGCGACACAAGAGCTGCAAGTGGCCGGATAGGGTTGCTGGGAGCTGGGTGGTGGCGGACGGAGCAGCAGCCGGGCGGCGTCAAACAAAGGACACGCGGGCGGCATTGACAAGGTGGAGCCGGGGAGAGCTCAAAACAGTGGGAAGGGTCGTGGAGGAAGGAAAAGGCAGGGAAAAGGAGGTGGTGACGCCAAGGGGCGTGGAGGTGGTCGGTGGGTAGAGGCCGAAAGTGGTGGAGGCAGAGCCGTGGGCTTACTCAAAACGTGACACGGGTGGTATGCCGGGGTCCCAAATGAGGAAGGCGCCGGGAAAGAAAACAGGGAAAGGGAAGGTTACGAGCGCCAAAGGGGGCACAGCCGTGTCGCGATGGTCGCATGGATGAGGACAGGCCATTAACGACCGGGCAATGCGGGTCGCAGAATGCATCCGCGAGCCGCTACCGAGTGCAAAGCAGATGTGGCTGGCAACAGTGGTTGCAAGCGAAGTAGCGGTGTCGCTGGTCGAGCAGCCGGCTGCAGCCTCAAGGACGGCATGAGGGCGATCAGGGGCAACTGGTTGGGCGAGCAAAAGTAGAAGCAGAGCCAATTGGGTTGAAGACCATAGAAGAAGAAGAAGAAAATGGGAAGAAGAAAAAGGAAGAGAGAGAAAGAGAGAGGGATGGGTCTATTAGGGGGCGAAACGTGCGTAGAGGGACGCGGCGGAGAGAGAGAGAGAACAAAAGTCAACTTAATAATTACGCCGATCCAACAGCCCACGTTTAAATCCAAAATCGATCTAACGGTCCGCGAAAAATCCTAATTAATTAATAGGACAAAGGGTCAAAAGATATCAAATAAAATACACTACGGGAAGGAGGTCTACTAGTCCAAATTTACACTCGATCAAAATTTCACTTTTCACTTATCCCGGGCAATATTGAAGCTGGCCACAATAATATCGACACCGTCCAATTAAATTCGTCCCGGAACTCCGAGGAATTCGACACCAAAGTTTGAGCTTTAAATAACGGCCAACCGATCGAAAGTGCGATTCTAGCGAAATCTCTAATTTAAAAAGAAATAACCCAAGAGTGATTAGTTTCAGATGAGATTTTGTTATAAGCGCGCCGACGAAATACACGTTTTATAATTCTCAAAAATAGGTCGAAATTCGGAATGTTACATATACAATTACTGTATTTTTTGGACTCACAATATAAATACATGCAATAAAATAATAAGAACAAATAAGAAGCATGAAAGCATAAAGTGAGAACATAAATTGTGCTCTTTTGTTTCTCAATTTGTCGAAATCTTCACCTTTGTGTCATCTATCTGATGTGGGAAATGGGAGCGTGATAATTGTGTAGAGTTTTCTTGAGAATAAAATTTTCTCTTCTCTTCACCCTTTGCTCATCTCTATTTGTAAAGAGTAAGTGATGATTTCTTTAACATTATCTTCCAATTCCATTTTCGTCCTTTTTTTGCGAAATTAATCCCTTTTCTTTTTGTTAGTCATTTGATGTATAGCCTTTCATTTTGGCAAGAGCTGACGACAATATACCACAAAGAGAATTGTTGAATATCTTATGAAAATATTCATTATTCATTGAAAATAATCCGTAATATTCCTTTCCCGATAATGCATATTTAGAATTTCCTTGTTTTTTTTTTCAAAATAAGAAGATTGGGAAACACATTGAGTCCAAACACATATTCATTTATTCAAAATTGTTTGGTGAATTAAAATCTGTTATAAGAATTAAAGATATGAAGTTTTAGTTAGTATTACCAATTGTAGCTAAGTTGATTAAATGTCAATCTAATATTTATTTATCTCATCTTTCTCTGGGCACATATTTTTAATTTTATAACTTTTTAGATCAATTATTAAAATGGATAATGACAAAAACAGTTTCTAAACTTTGGCCCAATGTACAATGTGATCAATGAACTTTTAACTGGTTCAATGTGGTCCCCTGAACTTTAGCCTAATATTCAATGTGGTTTCTGAACTTTTAATTTATTCAATATTGTCCTTGGATTTTTTATACATGTTCAATATAGTCTATGAACTTGAATTGAATTTTAATTTGTTCAATGTAGTTCCTGAACTTTAGCCTAATATTCAATGTAGTCCCTAAATTTTAATTTGTTCATTGTCATCCCTGGACTTTTGATGCATGTTCAATGTAGTCTATAAACTTAAATTGAACTTTTAATTTGTTCAATGTGGTTTTTGAACTTTAGCCCAATGTTCAATATGATCCCTAAATTTTTAATTTGTTCAATGTCATCCTGGACTTTTGGCACATGTTCAATATAGTCCATGGACTTGAATTATTGGAAAACATTTTTATATAGTTCAGAATTACATTAAACATATACCAAAAGTTCATAGATGAAGTTAAACAAATTAAAAGTTCAAGGACCACATTACATATTGGATCAAAGTTCATGAATCATATTGAATAAATTAAAAGTTCAGGGATCATATTACATATTGGACGAAAGCTCGGAGATTGGCTGTGTCATTTTTCCTTATCAAAACTTATATTTATTAAATGATGTGATAATTATCTTTTAAGTAATTAAGAAAGTCAATTGGTCAATTCACATGGGCCACTTCTTTCACTCCGCAATTGAAAACGTCATCTCACGATTTTTTTGGGCCACAAAATTGTCATCTCAGTGAGCCAGTAAGTTTTAGCACGATTTCGAGTGCATTTAGGGTGAGGTTATGCTCAATCCCGCAAGCAAAATAAGATCATCAGACCATGAACTTTGGCTTCGTCATCTCCTTCGCCCTCTTCTTCTTTCTCAATTTGCTCAGCAATCACTGTCACATTTCCGAAGCTGCACCTGCTTATCTACAGCATGACTGCCCGAACTAGGGGTGAGCAACTTGGACCATTTAAACCGGGACCGGACCCGACCGGACCGGACCGGCGAGTTTGGTCCGGTTCTCGGGGACTATCGGTCCGGTTCCCGGTTCCTAAAAAGCGGGCTGGTTTTCGGGCGATCCAGTTCCGGTTCCAAGGGGAAACCGGACGGACCCGACTATTTAATATATATTTTTGTTATTTTTTTCTTTAAAAAAATTAATAAAATGTGAACTAAACTCTAAGTGAACTTTATTATCATAAATTCATTGATAAAAATTAGTAAAATGTGAATTAAACCCTAAGTGAACTTCATTGATATAAATTTATTGAAAAAAATTAGTAAAATGTGAATCAAACCGTAAATGTTTGATAAAAAAAAATCCTAAACTCTAAGTAACCGGTTCCCGGTCCTAAAACTAACCGGTCCGGTCCGCGGTTCCCAAAATTGGGAACCGGTTCTCTCGGTCCGGTTCCGGTTCCACCTTGGAACCGGACCGGACCGGGAACCGCTCACCCCTAGCCCGAACACCACGCTCTTCACTCCCAACTCCACCTACCAATCCAACCTCAACGCCCTCCTCTCTTCCCTCTCCTCCGCCGCCACCAACAGCACCGATGGCTTTGCCAACACCACCGCTTGCTAAAACCCTCCCGACGAGGCCTACGGGCTCTTCATCTGCCGTGGTGACCTTGACACCGCCACGTGCAGCGACTGCATGGCTACCGGAATAAAAGACATCCTTCGGCGATGCCCCAACAGGAGAATCTCCGTGATCTGGTACGATGAGTGCATGTTGAAATACTCAGACCGGTCCATTTATTCGGTCGTGGAGATTGTACCTGGATACTCGATGCCAGACACCGGGAAAGTCGCCAAACCAGATGGGTTCATGCATCTGCTAGGAGAGAGACCATGAACAACGTGGCGGCAAGGGCTTCGGGGAGCGAATCAGGGAAGAAGTTTGCAGTCGCAGAGGTAAACTTCACGAGCTCACAGAAGCTGGACACACTTGGGCAGTGCACGCCAGACTTGATGGGGTCAGACTGTAACACATGCCTCCGGGCAGCGATCGCAGATCTACCTCAGGCGGAGCGAGGTGGAAGGTCGTTCACTCCAAGCTGCGCGGTGAGGTTCGAGATGTACCCCTTTTATAATGCCTTGGCGGTACCCCCACTGCCCCAGCTTCCTTCTCCTCCTCCTGCTCCGTTGAACAGACCCAAAGGTACGTATTTGATTGACCTAAGGAGATGGATTTAGTCATGAAAGCTCTACCTGGATATGTTTCCCCTTAACAGTTTAGGATTGTGGGTTACTAGTTTTGTTTTTACAACTTCTGTGATTGATATGTTGATCTTTTATCATAGATTCTGGTGACGAATATGTCCATCTTGACTTGTATTTTTAGTGTCCCAGCCTATAAATTTCTGTCCAGGTATGCTTTTTGTAATATTTTTTAGGACGAATGAGGGTGTACGTGGTGGTTAGGAACTTTGAGAGAGTTTTTCTTATTGAATCATGTATAGGAATTATTTTTTTTAAAAAATTGTCCCTAAGAACTTGCTAAGAAGTCAAATAAAATGAAGTTCTTAATCTTAAATGCATTGGTTTTTCTCATATTACAGGTGATCATTGTTTTGAAAATTAAAATACTTTTTTTATAAAGTTCAGCAACTGTTCCAATACATTTGGTAAGAAGCTCTTTATCAAAATTCAGTCATGGGTACATGCTTTACATTCTTTCTTCTTCTTTTTTCGTTTTCTTCTCAAAGAGTGGTTTCTTATTTATGTTTTTTTGACCTTTAATGCCTCGTTAAAGTCTTCCGTCCCCTCAAGTCAAGATGTGGTACATTTTAGGTGCAAACTTTCCTAAGTGGATCAGGCAATTGTCTGAATTTCGTACCAGTTAACCATGGTAGATTCTAACATCACTTCTGAGATTAGATTATCTGGAGAACTTTCCCACGATAACCATTGATAGTAGACTTTGGACTCAGGTGTTTAGCCTTTAAATAATCTAGTTAGTCGCTAAGGCGAAATTAAAAATGGTGCACTCCTATAATATAATAATTAGAAAAGCAAAAAGATATAGTGAGATAGACAGATTATGGGGCATAACATGGTTCTTTTAGACATTTGCTAATTAAGCCGGACATTTTTAACAAGATAAAATCTCATGCCTGAAGAGCTTAAGGAACATGATTTGAGTGGAAAAGGATAGTTGAATCATTTAT
Organism: Syzygium grande; assembly: GCA_024733475.1. Lineage (NCBI taxonomy): Eukaryota > Viridiplantae > Streptophyta > Magnoliopsida > Myrtales > Myrtaceae > Syzygium > Syzygium grande. Next base: position 1,370,322 of record JAMXDD010000001.1, read on the forward strand.
TTGAATGAGTTTGTAATATCTGTTTTTTCAAATTTGCTTCTACCTGTTGTAGCAAATTAGCAATTCAAATTTCTAAAATATCATGCACCCCTATGATATGGTAGCACATGTGCAGGTAATCTACCACGATAATCGTTGCGGTGGCCATTCCGGTTGGCATTGCTATCATAGTTCCCTTTGTTGCCTGCTGTTCGCACCGGAGTGAAACAACAAAGACGTATGAAATCGTCCAAGCAGAAGGCGGTACTTACCCGCATGTTTATGCCTTGGACAGAAATTCGAAACTCTGTACCCGAGATACACAGTTCTATGCTTAAGGTGAATGACTATCTCCTGCTGTTTCGTCGTGAAGGCTCAAGTGAAATTACAACTGCAGAGTCCTTGCAATACCATTTAGCTGCTATCCAAGCTGCCACAAACAATTTCTCTCATCGAAACAAGTTGGGTCAAGGTGGATTTGGTGAAGTTTCCGGTATCAATTAGAAATATTGATATATGCTTTATAAAATTCTTTGAATATCGTTGATGTTTGTTATGTGAAGAATTGGCCAAAAGCTATTCATTTGTACTCAAGCAACCAAATTAAAAATTTTCAGGGCAAGCTTCCGAATGGACAAGAAATAGCTGTGAAGAGGCTATCTAAAAGCTCAGGACATGGTGTTGGAGAATTAAAAAAATGAGGTTGTTTTGGTAGCGAAGCTTCAACATCGAAACCTTGTGCGGCTACTCGGGTTTTGCTTAGAGGGAGAAGAGAAGATACTTGTCTATGAATTTGTGCCGAACAAAAGTCTCAACTACTTTTTACTTGGTACATCTCACGCTTCAATAGACTCTTAAATTGTCATTTTCCATGTGGAAGAAATTGTATGTGTGATTAGCATAAGCTTAGAGTTGAAACTCCAACTAGCTTCTAGGGAACATGATGAAAGTTCTAAGAGCATTAATCAACTCAGAATAATTGGTTTCTAGTTGTGTAAATGTGCAAATCCTGAAAAGAGAAGGCAATTGGATTGGTCAAGATGTTACAAGATAATATTTGGAATCGCTCGAGGAATGCTCTATTTGCACAGAGATTCTAGACTCCAAATCATTCATCGTGATCTAAAACCCAGCAATATCTTGTTAGATAGTGATATGAACCCAAGATTTCAAATTTCGGCATGGCTAGGACTTTCGGAGTTGATCAAACTTAGGCAAACACTAACAAAATCATAAGGACCTTGTGAATCTCAAGTTCTTTCTTAGATGACTGATAATTTCTTGTTTATGTAATCTATCTTATGGTTGATCTATGAATTGGAAACAACACCATGCTCACATGTTGAGGTTGATATATTGTATTTTGTTATCCAAGAAATTATGAGGCGGTTTCGAAAGGCTCCTGACGATTTGGACAGCACGGGATCCCGCCTCCGATGAGCCGATGGGGGTCTGGGGGTTCTTGAGGGGCAGCGCCCCGGGCCGCCAGAGGCGTTTTATATTCAGTCATAGAATGATTTATATAGGAAAGCTAAATATTTTAGACAATGTGGGTAATTTTGTAATTTGTGTCATCTAGGGTTTCGCTATATATATTTAGGGGAAACGGATCTCTAAAATAGAGGCAAGAGGTGGAAAAGAGTGGATGTACACTTTTCTACGTTATTAGTAAAACGGATCTCTTCTTCCCGTGGACGTAGGTAAGTAGAACATCTCCCCTGCTAAATCATGTAAATTCTTGTGTTGTGCGAATTTCCATTACTTTATTGCATCGTTGATAGGATCGAATTTAGATATTCGACATCACACACATGCTAATCCTCGAATGTGGGTCATTCGTGACTTGCTTATTTTATCAACTTATAATAACATAACGGATGCTACAACCCATGTTTTTGGTTTGCAAAGTGATTACTTGCCTCGTAGTATGCAATGCGTGGGCAAATCTGCGAAGTCCAATGTCTATAGTTTCGTGTCCTATTCCTAGAGATCATTAGTGGAAAGAAGAATAGTTGCTTCAATCAATCGGATGGGGGTGAAAATCTTGCTAGCTATGTAAGTTGCATATGATCTATTACTTTGTGTATATTTAATCGAACCGATCTAATTAAGTTGAAATTCCTCCTTTGAAATAATTTTTCAAGCATGGAAGCATTGGAGAGTCGATACACCGCTCAAGTGTTAGATCCGTTCATTGGCAATTCGTATTCAATAGATGAAGTGGTTAGATGCCTCCACATTGGTTACTAGGTGTTCAAGAAGATCTGGCTAATAGACCCGACCATGGCAAGCATAGTCCTTATGTTGAGCAACCACTGTTAAGCTTCCACAGCCTCGACAACCGACCTTCTTCCTCGGAAGAAACACGGAGAGACAGTTGAAAGAGCTTGAGTCGGATGAATCACCGGTAGGTCTATGCCGTGTTCAACCAATGAAATGTCGGTTCTTGAGGTGTACCCTTAGTGAATCGTGATGGGAGCGAAAGTCCTTCTTCTTGATAGTCTCGCAGAGACCTTGAGATCCTTGGTCTTCCATAGGGATCATTAATGAACAATCAACAAGCCACCGAATCTCTCTCTCTCTCAGTCACCTCTTTGCTTACCAATTTGTCTTGCCTTTTCTTTTGCCTTGCCCATGATTTTGCGCCATTTTTAATTCAAGCGAGAAATCTTCGAATGTTCTTCAATCACCCAATGAATCCATGCTTGAATCTTCCTCGAGATGTCTCGAGAAATTACTGAATTCCCCCACCTATGTTAGCTCAAGTGAATATATTAACTCTCACATCTTAGGAAATTGAGATGGTATCCTCTAATCATCACCATATAATTAAAATTCATAAGGATAATAACTTTATTTCCTCAATTTTGATGAAATATTACAATTTTTCCTAGTTTGGCACTCTACATGTGCCATGCACATGTGAATTTCGGCCATGGTATGTATTTCGATGGGCTTAGCCAAATTTCATGCTCATATGGGCTTAGTCCAGATAATTTTTAATTAAGCTCAGGTCTCCTTGCTTAAGTCCATAAGCTCCCGCCCAATTAAAATGCTGTTTACGTGGGCTTAATGCTATTAAAAGAAAACGAAAATAATATGCAAATGCAAATTAATAATGTTTTTTTGTTAGGAATTGGGTTCAATCCCTAATTTTCTATGTTTCCAATACCTTTTCTACGGAACCACTGGGGTTTGTCCTAGTGGTCAACCTTCTTACTTGGGAAGGGAAAAGTGGGAAGTTCGATTTTCTACCTTTTCAATGGGGGCTAGGGATGGGAGCGTGTAGTTTCAAATATGAGTTTCAACTCCCACACCTTGCAAGAGGCAGGGTAAAAGTCTAAAAATGAGTTGAGAGTTAGAGTAGAACATACCGAAAAAAAAAAACATTTCTACGGTATTAATAAAGGAAATTTGTTGTATGAATATGTCCAAGTAATTAGCTTAATACTATGATTCCACTTAACCGGGACCTTGCTTGCATTTATGGCCATTGGATAACTACCATTTGAACATCAATAACTAAGATAAAATATTAGCAACCCCATAGTTACCTAATTTAAGAGGATGATAGCCTAATCCCATATTTAGATTCTTTTTACAATTAAAATTTTTGTGCACCTGGTTTGGGTCATGTTGCAATTATTTAACAGACATGATGGTCCATATTTATTGTAATACATGTATTTAGATTCTCCAAATAGTTCTCACAACAAAAATATATTGGAGCCTAATCCCATATTTAGATTGTTTTTACAATTACAATTTTTGTGCACCTGGTTTTGGTAATGCTGCAATTATTTAACAGACGTGACGGTCCATATTTATTGTAATATATGTATTTAGATTCTCCAAATAGTTCTCACAACAAAAATATCCTAAAGCCTAATCCCATATTTAGATTGTTTTTACAATTACAATTTTTGTGCACCTAGTTTTGGTAATGCTACAATTATTTAACAGACATGACGGTCCATATTTATTGTAATACATGTATTTAGATTCGCCAAATAGTTCTCACAACAAAAATATCTTGGAGAGTAGACCATGCTCTTCTTCTTCCTATAATTCCATGCCCACGCCGCAAGCCCAATCTATTCATCAAGCTAGCTAATCATGAATCCTTGCTTCACCATCTCCCTCTCTCTATCTCTCTCCTTCTTCTTCATTTCGAGAACCCAAAAGGAAAGTGTCAGAAAAGTTATAAATTTATTGCATTTATGCCAATTTAGTTCAAAATCTATTGTATTTATGCCAATTTAGTTATAAACCTTTCAATAATGTTAATTTAATCCTAAACCTTTTCACCCGAGAGCTAATTCAGTCATTCCAACTAACTTTAGTTGGATGTGGCTAATGGACGTTAATCGGCCCACGAGCTTGTTACCTGGCACTAACTTGGACATTTTTTAATAATATTTTAATAAATTTCGAATTTCTATTTTATTTTTTTCTTTTTTTCCTCCCTCTTTCCTTCGGTGGCCATCATAGACATGCGAGGAGAGGGCTAGCCTCGCCTAAGTGACGGGCGAGGCGAGGCCCGGCAAGGTCAACCTCACCGGGTCCTCATTGGCCCTTGCCTCTAGCCCGGTAGTTAAGGTTCGATAACCAAATTTGGAGGAAGAATAAAGGGAAGGAAAAAAAAAAAAAGAAAAAAGAATAAATAAATAAATAAAATTGTAAAAAATTATTAAAATATTATTAAAAGTTATCTATGTCAACACCAGATAAGCGTAAGTCAACCGATAGCCACATCATCAATATCTAACAAAAATTGACCGAAAGGACTAAATTGACTCTAGGTCAAAAAGTTTAAGATTAAATTGATACCAATGTATTAGATTTAAAACTTTTTTGACACTTTTTTTTTCCACGGAAACACTACTAGAATTGCCTTAATTTCAATCCATTTCATAAGTCACGTGACCATTAATGTTGACACTCATGTGAACAAAATTCTTCAGTAAACTTAGTATATATATTAAAATAAATTGGATCGTCATATGTGATAACTCTCTCGTGAGCTCCCCATTCTGCAATTCTACCTAGTGTGTGTCTATATATGCGTGTCTAAATACCATAAATATATAATTTATTCGCTTGATTTCTAGAATGCCGATAGAGGTAGGAATAAATGGACTCACCCATCGAGGAGGTGATAGTGTCTCTGGATAATATGTGTGGATTTGGATCTAACTTGTAAGAGGTGCATTTTGAAAAAAGTATATAATTTGGCGTCGGAATTGCAATATTAGACATGCCTCATTACGAATACTATCAATTTTAGGCCAGTATATGATGAATTAAAGAGGGCAGCATCTCTAGCGAATTAAGTTATCTACAACGCACAAAAAAAGAAATCTATTGTATTGTATCTCCCAAATATATAGGCGTAACTTGAGTGAAACGCTCCGTAGGGTTTTACCGTAGTTTTGATGGTAAATTCAAAGCTATTGACACAACTTTTCCTTCTTCCAGTCTCCACGCGGAGCCAAAGAAGAACGCAACTCACGCAATTGACTTTGGTCGACGACCTCGTACGAGAGCAAATGCTGTAATCCATCCTCACCGTCCATCTTACTCCTCAGTGCCCCCTGCAAATCGACGGCCAACCTAACCCCAACTCCCGGTCGCTTTAACTTTATGGAATGGACTTTAACATTTTGTCTTGACTTTAGGTTAGAAGTAATCTCACACCGGTTTGTCTTGACTCGTCAAAAATCCCCTTTGACCTAACAAAAGCTATATAATACTTTTTCACGATTTAAGATAGCGACTTTATATGTTTTGAAACTTTTAGCTATGAAATGTGACAATAAAATTTCAAATGCTAAACCTCCGTCAATTTCAAGAGAGAATGAGTTTTTTAGAAAATGTTTTCCTAAAAATAATAGCTATTATCATTTCAAATAATTATCCAATGATGGAAAATATTTTCATTATCGATAATAATTTATGTCTAAATATTTTTATAAACGATGAAAACATATTTTATTTATTCATTTTTAAGCGATACAAACGACCTTCTTAAGAAAAATCATTCATTTTAGTGAAACAAATGGAGCCTTAATATTCAAAACTTATCCTCGAATTCCAATTTGTAATAGTGCACCTCGTATTAAATTTTCAAAAAAACAAGATTGATATTTCACCTTCCAAGTTGTCCTAATCTCGATTCCATTTTTCCTATAAAAAAACGCATGATCATAAAATTACTAGGTTTTCAATATGGTGCCCCTAGTTTGATACTCATCTAATAGTATATATCATCCATCATTTACATGTTGGAAAGAATTGTCCAATTAGTCCTAAATCTATTGTACATTTGTTAATTTAGTCTTAAACTTTTCAATTTTACTAATTTAATCCATGACATTTATGCGAAATTTCAATGTAGTCCTTTCAATTAATTTTTGCATCCAAACAATAGGTTTAGGATTTATTGGACGATTTCTCCCATGTAGTTGTGTAGACTACATGATACTAAAAAAAAATCAATGCGTAGCTTAGTTTAATTGATTAAATCAATCTCGTATTATAGCAAGAACAGCGTGTCCCGCATGAAATCACAATAACTGAGATAAAAAATACAAATTCTAATTGATTAAATTTATTACATATTTACCGGATGTGGCTGTCCGGATTTGTTTTAAAACATGTACTTGATCTTCCGAATTGTTCTCACAACAAAAATATCTTTGGAGAGCAGGCTATGCTGTTCTTCCCTGTAATTCCGCAACAGTAACCCAAGCTATTCATCACTTAATTCTTGCTTCACCATCTCCATCTCTTTTCCTTCTTCTCCCTCTCCTTCTTCTTTATCCAAATTTTCAGTACCGAGGCTGCACTGGAATATCCGGATCATGATTATTAAAATATATCTCGAATTTGAGCTCAAGTGAAAATCTGAATTTTAGAAATTAAAAAAAAAAAAAATCTAAGGCAAGTTTTGGAAATTAATTTTTCGAAGGTGAGTTGGAGTCTTCATCCACTCAAAAAGGAAAGTCTAAGTGAATCTTCTTCTTTGACTCGGTCAACATGGGTGCAAAATAAAAGATAATGATTATCTATCGAAGCCGGGAAGAAATCAGCAGGATTGAATCCAACGTTGGCCTAGAAGACTTTGACTGTGAAAGAGGAAATTGTGGGACTTGTTGCCACGTGTGTCAGAGAAAGTTGGATTCGGAAAAGGAAATAAGTATATTTGCATGGAGTCTGCTTCAAGAAAAATATTGATCGTGGACCCTAAGCATAAATACGAGCTGTTCTGTTTTTGGCCGATAGAGGGATGCACTATTGATGATGAAGACGACTTCTTGAAGCGCCGCTCGTTTGCGAGTGCTTGGTGTGCGAAGACGTGCAGAGGTAGTTTGTGAATTACATCCATGAAGTTAGTATTGAAACCGACTAAATTCTTGTGGTAAATATTTATATATAATTCCTTCACGAGATTGAGAGATTATTTAGTAAAGAATTGTGGGGCTAAATACTACGTAAATTATTGAGTGTAATTGGGACTTGAAAATACTAAAAGTATTTGAGTGACTCAAGTGTGGTTGTAATCTCCATTATATCACTTGATCTATAGTGGAATTTCATGCTGCTCTCCTTGTGGATGTAGGTCATTACGACCTAACCACGTAAATCTGGTATTCGATTTATTTTCTTATTCCATCAATTTTGTTATTCGATCGCTTGGGTTCCGTAACAATGATCGCCCAAACACCACCCTCTTCACTTCCAACTCCACCTACCAATCCAACCTCAAGACCGTCCTCACTTGCCTCTCCTCCTACACCACCAACAGCACCGATGGCTTCGCCAATGCTACCGCCGGCCAAAACCCTCCTGACCGGGCCTATGAGCTCTTCCTCTGCTGCGGAGACCTCAACACTGTCGCGTGCAGCAACTGCATGGCCACTGGAAAACAGGAAATCCTCCAAAAATGCCCCAACCAGCGAGTCTCCATAATCTGGTCTGACCAGTGCATGTTGCGGTACTCGAGCCAGTCCATCTTCTCGGCCATTGAGCAATCGCCGAATCAGATTTTGTACAACACCGGGAACGTCACCGATACAACACGGTTCATGCAGCTCCTGGGAGAAACCCTGACCGACCTCACCACGAGGGCTTCAGCTGGAGGGTCAGTGAAGAAGGTCGCCGCGGCGGTGGTGAACTTCACGAGCTTGCAGAAACTGTACGCACTTGTGCAGTGCACGCCGGACTTGACCGCGTCAGACTGTAGCACGTGCCTCCAGTTCGGGATGGGTAATCTGGTTCAGGGGAAGCAAGGTGGGAGGGTGCTCACCCAAGCTGCAACTTGAGGTACGAGCTTTACCCCTTTTATAACACCTCGGCCCTGCCGGCACCTCCGCCTCTGCCTCCCACTCCTGCTCCGATGATTGAACCTAAAGGTATATGTGTGTTTGTGTTGCTTGTCTGCTCCGTCCTAACTCTCCTTTTATATATCGAGGACTGAATTTAGTCCAGTGGGCCAAAAATATTTACTCGGATTTAGCTAATCCCTCCTACTATGCTTTTGGATTAAATTTTGATTAGTTATAGTGTTCACCATCAGTAGATATCCATTATACAAGCGGTTCTATGCATCATTAATCTAAGAGAGTGAAGAAGTGAGGCGATCGAGAATCACATAAAACTTTCTGTTTTTAGTGCGTTTGTTGGTCCTGGGCTTTTAGCTTGAAAGTGGTCACTCCGGTGATAATGCTGCAACTTTTTCTGAAGAAAACTGTTGGCCGGGTTGAATGATATTATAAGTATTTCTGACAAGAAAAGACATTTAAAGGTATTGGCAGTTCTTTCCGGTCTTTAATGCTATGAAGTCATGATAAGGTACCTTTTAGGTGAATACTTTTTCTTAGGTAAATCGATTATCTCAATCACACATGCCAATTGAACAAGGTGGGTTCTACATCCACTAGTGAGATTAGATTATTACATAACAATTGGGTAAAGGTCGCCTTTAATCAATTAATGGTTAATCCCTTATAAACAATTAGTCCACTCAGCTTGGGAATTAGAGAAAGAATAGATTTGTGAGTACAGATTATGGATTACAGCTTCATTTCTTTTGGACATTTGCTCTTTAAGCGTCCTCTTTTTTGTTTTACTCTATATTTTACATTTGCTCTTGCCTATGGTAGCAAATACAGTTTTTAGAATCCCACACAGTCATGAACACATATACTGATGCTAATAAGATATTGTTGCACGTATGTAGGCAAAAGCAATAAAACTACCGTGATTATCATCCCCGTCACCGTTCCTGTGGGCGTAGGCGTGTTGCTTCTCTTCCTCACTTGTTGTTTCAGGCAGAGGAAAGCGACCAAGACCTATGAAATTATCCAAGAAGATCAAAGCGGTATGAAATATGTACTTGTGCCGTATACGTGGGTAGAATGATGAAACCGTACAGGCGGGGATGTTTGTGTCTATGCTTTTGGTGAAATGACCGTTTAGTGTTGTATTGTCGTCTAGGTGTGAATGAAATTACAAATGCCGAGTCCTTGCAGTAGGATTTGGCCACTATACAAGCCACCACAAACGATTTCTCTCATCAAAACAAGTTCGGTGAGGGCGGATTCGGTGAAGTTTTCCAGATATGGTTAGTAAAAAACTAGATTGAGAATGGTTTAAATATATTTGAGAGATCTTTAGTGCAAAAAAAATTTGAAGATCTTTGATTTGGTGGGTTCGAAAAGTTGTGATCAAAATTCTTACCAAAAAAAAAAAAGTTGTGATCAAAAGCTATTCATGTCCACTTAAACATCAAGATACTAACCTTTCAAGGTAGGCTTCCTAATGGACAACAAATAGCTGTGAATAGACTATCTCAAAGCTCGGGACAAGGTGCGAAGAATTTAAGAACGAAGTTGTACTTGGTAGCGAAGCTTCAACATCGGAACCTTGTGCGGCTGCTTGGATTCTGCTTGGAGGGTGAAGAAAAGCTACTTGTTTATGAGTTTGTGCCGAACAAAAGTCTCGACTACTTTCTATATGGTACATTGCCTTTCAATATATTCCTATGCGATTTATTTCCATGTTGAGGTGAATATGTGATTAGCCTCAATAATGTTTCATGTTTCACTAGCTTTTGGAACCTAAAATTGTTCCTTGCACAAAATTTGTTCAAGAGGATTTATCAACTGAAAATACCCCAATCTTAATTGTGTATACATGCAGATGCTGAAAAGAGCAGACAATTAGATTGGTCAAGACGCTACAAAATAGTATGTGGGATTGCTCGAGGAATGCTCTATTTACATGAGGACTCTCGACTTCAGATTATTTATCGTGATTTGAAAGCAAGAAATATCTTGTTGGACAGTGAAATGATCCCAAGATTTCAGATTTCGGCATGGCAAGAATTTTCGAGTCGACCAAACACAGGCAAATACCAATAAAATAGTGGGCACTTTGTAAGTATTGTTATGCTTTGTTCTCTGCTTTTTGTGCTTATGTATGCTTATATCGCTGATGTATTACGCATTGTAGTGGTTACATGTCACTTGAGTATGCAATGCATGGTCAATTCTCTGTGAAGTCCGATGTTTATAGTTTCGTGTCCTACTTCTTAAGCTCGTTAGTGGTAAGAAGAATAGTTTCTTCTACCAAGAAGACAAGGGCGAAGATCTCGCTAGCTATGTAAGTCGCACAAATTGACTATAACTAGTATGAAAATTGGTAAACTAAGCAAATATGTATGCACTAAGAATTTTTTTTTTCAATGAACTGTTTACAAGCTTGGAAAAATTGGAGAGACGGACGCCATTGGAATTGTTAGATCCTGCCATTGGAGACTCGTATTCAAGAGATGAAGTTCTTAGATGCCTCAACATTGGTTTACTTTGTGTTCAGGAAGATCCAATGGATAGACCCACAATGGCAAACATAGTCCTTATGTTGAGCAGCTACTCTGTTTCTCTTGCACTGCCCCAACAGCCAGCCTTCTTCCTTCGAAGCAAGACGGAGAGAACAATGAAAGATCTCAAGTCGGACCAATCCACCAGTAGGTCTATGGCAATGTCGACAAATGAGATGTCAGTCACCGAAGTTTACCCCCGGTGAACGGTAACAGGAGTGGAAGTCTATCTTCACGATTGTCTCACAGAGACCTTCATCTTAAGATCCTTGGCGTTCCACGATCATTGATGAACAATAAGCAAACACCTATGTCCTGTATATCTAAAAGTACAAAGTGTCTTCTCCTTGAGGCAAATCATGCTTGATCCACTAGAGTGGCATGATTTTCTCACAGTATTTTTCATGATATGTGATAAGATATATCCATTTATAAATGCACCACATTATTTCCATCACAATTATTAGAAATCGAGGTCATAGACCTCACCTCCGGATATATTCCTTTGCATCATCTGCCTCTTTGGTGGTTGATTATGATGGAAAGGCAAGCAAATTCACACTCGCATTTCTTATGTCTACGCAGGAATGAACACCTCTCTCTCTCTCTCTCTCTCTCTCTCTCTCTCTCTCTCTCTCTCTCTCTCTCTCTCTCTCTCAGTGATCAACTTCTAGCATTGAGTAGCGAGATAGGATGATGAGGGAGGGAGAAGAAATTAGGCTGATGACCGGAATGCATTAGTATTCTAATAGCCTATGAAGGTTCGCATACAAAGTAATGTATAGTTAGATCAACTCCTTTCGTGGAAATCTATTTCGTCTGAACATAACTTGATTATATAATCTCACGTAGAAGCCACTTAACTTGTGCCATCGGATCCCATAATTTTCCTTTCATCAAGTCAAGAAAGGTTCGAATAATTTCTCATGCGACGGGACATTTGATCCCAATCCATCAATCTCTAATTTTGGTGGGTTCGCCTCGGAAAGTCAGAGTATGAAGGGTCATAGAGCGCTATCTCTCTCTATCGCCATCGTCATCACTTGAAACTGAGATATTGGATTTACATGTATCTCGACTTTAGTTGGTCAAGTCCTCCTCCACTCAAGAAGAGAATGTTGATCACGCAATTAACCCTGTCAATGTCGATGGCCTGGCCTAACCAACAGCAATTTAATAAGAATCTTTCTGTCGATCCAATAAGGGGTGAGCATGGATCATTGGGAACATCCAAAGTGTGTGTGTTTGGCTCTCAAATATATGTCACATTGACATCCTAATTTTCAAAAATTTTTTTTTGGTAAGAACCTAATTTTCAAAATTTGACATCTTTATCTTCTAAAGTTTTTCACTAGCTTCCGAGGAGGGCGAGCCTTGCCAGAGGCCGATGAAGTCGGCCCTCGCCAGGTCTGGTCACCGACCATTGAGGAGGCCGACAACTGCACAAGAAGAAGGAAAAAATAAGAAAGAAAAGAAAAAAGAAAAATTTTATTAAAATTATTCACATCATGTGACGGTTATGTCACGTGGGATGGCCAACATCCATGTTAGAGATTCTGACCAAATTTGGCGGATGGACTGAATTAACAAAAACGTAAAAAGTTTATGACTCAATTGGTCAAAAAAAAGAATTGTTTAGAACTATGAGTTTATGATTTTTTAGTAATTTTTCCAAAAGCTAGAGCTTATGTGAAATTTTATTTAAAGTGGATTTAAACCTCATCATGTAGGTTTATCCTTCGATTAAAAGAAAACATGAGGCATGCAATTGTAATATGTTTTAATTTACTATAGGCAATATTTCAAGCACTTAAAATAATATGAACAAGAAACATGAAAAATTCTCCTCTTTTTGATTCCTCCATTTATCGAAATCTTCACCATTGGGTTATCAATTTCGTTTGGGAAAGGCAAACAAACAATTTATGCATAATTTTTTGAGAGTAAAATTTTCTCTACTCTTCACCATTTGCTCAATTCTATTTATAGAGATTTAGATGTGACTTCTTTAGATCATCTTCCAATTCAATAAATTTACTTTTTATTGGTCCTGTGGAGCTCTCCTTTTTTATGTATTTTAATTTCCTTTTTATGAAATTACTTCCTTTTCTTTTTTTGTTAACCTGTGATTTCTATTCTTTTATTTTGGTAGAGGTTGATGAATATCTCACCATTCACAATTGTTGAGATACACATATGAGTTGTGTTAACAAAGTATCACATCAAGAATTGTTGTACTATGGAGCAGTTAATATATCAAAGTTGGCATATAACTCATTGCTTAATTTTTGAGCAAATGTGTGTTCAATTAAATAGGTTGATGCGCTCAAATTTGGACTCTTTCTTGATCATCTCCCTAGATGAAGATAATCGGGCTTCTATTGCCACATGGGCGTTGTAATTGTAGCAACTTGATCTCGATGGCGATGTCTAGGGTGAGCTCACATGACAATGCGTAATTATTGAGATACACGTGTGATTTATATTAAAAAGTTCAAATTGTTGTAGTGTGAAGCAATTAATATATTCAAATTAGCCCATAACTCATTTGCTTAAGTTTTAGAATGAGGGTGTGTCCAAATGAATATCTTGATGGGCTCGAACTTGAGCTCCCTCACAATCTCCTAAGTGAAGATAATTAGGCTTTTATTGCGTGCTCCCAAATAATAACAATACATCACAAAGAGAATTGTTAATATCTTGGGAAAATATGCACTATACAATTTGTAATTTGAGAACTAAAATATTTCTTTCTCCGAGAATAAAATATATAGAATTTTATTGGTTTATTGTTGGAATAAGGAGATTCAAAAACACAAGGAGTCAAAGACACATACTAATTGGGTTGTAACACCTGTTATAGAAATTAACAACTTGAAGTCCTAGTTAGCATTACCAAATATAGCTAATTCGACTAGATGTCAATCTAATATTTATTTATGTCATTATTCTTGACAATGCAATACCTGGACACATATTTTTTCTTCAAGACTTATCAGATGTGCGGTATCGCCATCTATCATTTTGCATGTGGCACATAGAATGCTCTATGATCCTTAGTCTTGGCTAGTTGTCCTAGGTAGTATGGTTCATAATTATTGGAATTAAAATAAGAAAAACAATTACAGATGTAGAATTAGAGATTTGTTAGGGTTAAGGATTTGCTAAAGTGATTATGAAAAACAACTCAAACATCAACGTTTCACTTACAAACGTGTATATATATATATATATATATATATATATATATATATATATATATATATATATATAAGGTTAATCCACGAAAAACCCCAACCCCTGATTTTCATGATAAATTTACCCTAAACTATTTTTTTTGACTATAAAAATTTTAAACCGGTACACTGTGATAATTTTACCCCGAGCTATTATTTTTTAACCATTAAAAACCCTACATCGGTAATACTGTGATAATTTTACCCCAAACTAATTTTTGACCACCAAAAACCCTAAATTGGTACACCTGCGTGACAAATTTACCCTCCGTTAGTTTTCATTAAATTTTACTATCAAATTGCTAAGTTTAATGACACGTGGTAATTGACGTGTGTACCGATTTTGGGTTTTACCCTTTTGTTTGTCATAAGTTTACCAATTTGTGATTTTTATGATATTAATATAATTTAACGGATACTAACAGAAGGTAAATTTATCACAAATATACTAGTTTAGGGTTTTAGTGGTTAAAAATTAGTTCGGGAGTAAAATTGTCACAAATGTACCAGGTGTGGGATTTTTGGTGGTCAAAAAATAGTTAGGGGTAAAATTGTTACAAGTTGTTACAGGTTTGAGTTTTTGGTGATCAAAAAAAATAGTTCGGGGTAAATTTGTCACAAAAGGTGTCTAAATTTCGGTGTTTTTTGTGGTAAAAAAAATAGTTTGGGGTAAAAATTGTCATAAGTGTACTAGTTAGGGTTTTCATGATATTAACCCATATATATATGTATGTATAAAGCGGCAAAGCTTCGTCTGTTAAGAAATATGATTAAAGCTTATACTTACCCAATGTCGTGATAAATTTTCATCCATTTAAGTCTTATTAAAACCTTTTTTTTTTTTTTTAGAAAGTTTTATTAAACCCTTTCTTTCGTTGCCCAATCGATACTGTCGTCTCAACTTTTTCTGGGCCACACAAGCGTCATCTCACTTGGATCCTCCCTTAGTATTAGTACGATTTCGAGTGAATTTAGCCTGAATTACGGTCACGTCACCGAAACAACTACCTAGGCTGCGTTCATTACCCCTTAAACATTTTCCCAACTCTTTTCCTCCTTCGACAATTTTTCTATGCTCGGTCCCGGAAGCAAACCAAGACCATCAGACCATGAATTTTCGCTTCATCATCTCCCTCGCCCTCTTCTTCTTTCTCGATTTCCTCAGCGATCACTGCCATACTACAGAAGCTGCACCTGCTTATCTACAGCATTACTGCCCGGACTCCACGCTCTTCGCTCCCAACTCCACCTACCAATCCAACCTCAAGACCCTCCTCTCTTCCCTCTCCTCCGCCGCCACCAACAGCACCGATGGCTTCGCCAACGCCACCGCCACCGCCGGCAAAGACCTTCCCAACCGTGCCTATGGGCTCTTCCTCTGCCGCGGTGACGTCGGCACCACCACGTGCAGGGAGTGCGTGGCTACCGGAACAGAAGACATCCTCCGACGATGCCCCGACAGGAGATCCTCCGTGATCTGGTACGACGAGTGCATGTTGAGGTACTCGGACGAGTCCGTTTACTCGGTGATGGAGACCGTGCCCATATACACGATGCCGGACGCCGGGGACGTCGCCGAACCAGATCGGTTCGTTAAGCTGCTAGGAGATGCCATGAACGACGTGGCAGGGAGGGCTTCGGGCAGCGAATCCGGGAAGAAGTTTGCGGTTGTGGAGGCGAGCTTCACGAGCTCGCGGAAGCTGTACGCACTAGCACAGTGCACGTCGGACTTGAAGGGCTCCGACTGCAACACGTGCCTCCGGGCGGTGATCGCAAATCTACCTCAGGGAAAGCAAGGAGGGAGGTCGTTCACTCCGACCTGCGGAGTAAGGTTCGAGCTGTACTCCTTTTATAATGCCTCGGCTGTGGCGGCGGTGCCCCTGCTTCCTTCTTCTCCTCCTCCTGCTCCGGTGAACGAACCCAAAGGTACGTGTTTGATTGAATCGAGGAGATGGATTTAGCCATGAAAGCTCAATGAAAGTTATATTTGTTCATAGATTGTAGTGGTGATTTATGTCCATCCTGACCTGTATATTTAGTATCCGGTAGATAAATTTCTGTCCAGCTATTCTTATTGTAATATGTTTAGGACGAATATGGTTGTATTTGCTGGTTAGGACTTATGATAGAGTTTTCGTTATTGAATCAAATAATTGATTTAATCAAAAATTCCCTAGGGACTTGTTAAGCAATCAAGTAAAGAAAGTTTATAATTTTAAATGCACTGTTTTTCGTGTATTATACTAATTAGTTGTTTATAATATATACTTAACAATTGAGGCACCTGTTAACAAAACGCTTAAAAAAATTCAGCCATGGATAATGGCAGCATATTCTTTTTTGGTGTTGTACCTTTGATTTTTAAGATTTTACTTTAGTTGGTTTGTCGCTTTTGCCTGGCAAATTATGTCATTCTCAACTAATTACTTACATGTTTTACATTCTTTCCTTATCTTCTTTCTTCTTCTTTTTTTTTTCACGTTTTTCTCTTCCTTTAATGCTTCATTCAAGTCTTCGGTCCCATAAAGTCAAGATGAGGTGCATTTTAGGAGCAAACTTTACCAATTGGATCAGGGAATTGTCTCAATCTCATGGGACATTCTAATGGACATTCAGTCAAGTTAGTCGCTCATACGAAATTTATAATTGGTGGCATCCTAAGATATAAGAATTAGAACAGGAAAAACACAATGTGAGATGGACAGATAATGGAGTTCCACATTACTCTTCTAGACATTTGCACTTAAAGCAGGACATTTTTTACAAGATAAAATCCCATGCCTGCAGATAGCAGAATCGTTTATTTAAATGTGTCTGTACTGTTTTTGAATCTGTTTCTTAGATTTGCTCCGACCTGTAGGAGCAAATTAGCAATTCGAATTTCTGAAATACAATGCATTCCTTGAGATGGTTGCACATATGCAGGCAAAAGCAATAAATCGACCACAATAATCATTGCCGTGGCCATTCCAGTTGGTGTTGCTATCGTACTTCTCTCTGTCGCTTGCTGTTGGCGTCAAAGTAAAACAACAAAGACATATGAAGTTGTCCAAGCAGAAGGGGGTAGATAAATACGTTCATACATATGCCTTATACTCAGAATTTGAAAACTGCGTACACGAGATACGTAGTTCTATTCTTCCGGTGAATTACTATCTCCTGTTGTTTCGTGGTGTAGGCGCAAGTGAAATTACAACTGCAGAGTCCTTGCAATACCATTTAGCTACTATACAAGCTGCCACAAACAATTTCTCTCATCGAAACAAGTTGGGTCAGGGCGGATTCGGTGACGTTTTCCAGGTATTATCAGTTAGAAATATTGATATATGCTTTATAAAAATCTTTGAATATCGTTGATGTTTGTTATGTGATGTTGTGGTCATAAGCTATTCATGTTTAGTCAAGCAACCAAATTAAAAATTTTCAGGGTAGGCTTCCGAATGGACTAGAAATGGCTGTGAAGAGGCTATCTAAAAGCTCAGGACAAGGTGTTGGAGAATTCAAGAATGAGGTTGTTTTGGTAGCAAAGCTTCAACATGAAAACCTTTGCTTAGAGGGAGACGAGAAGATACTTGTCTATGAGTTTGTGCCGAACAAGAGTCTCGACTACTTTTTATTTGGTACATCACACCCTTCAATTGACTCTTAAGTTGTCATTTTCCATGTGGAAGAAACTGTATGAGTGATTAGCATAAACTTAGAGTTGAAACTCTCACTAGCTTATGGGGAACATGATGAAAGTTCTTTGAGGATTTACCAACTAAGAATAATTGGGTTCTAATTGTGTAACTATGCAGATCCCCGATAAGAGAAAGCAATTGGATTGGTCAAGACGTTACAAGATAATATCTGGAATTGCTCGAGGAATGCTTTATCTGCACGAAGATTCTAGACTCGAATCATTCATCGTGATCTAAAACCAAGCAATATCCTATTAGACCGTGATATGAACCCGAAGATTTCAGATTTCGGCATGGCTAGGATTTTCGGAGTTGATCAAACTCGGGCAAACACTAACAAAATTGTGGGGACCTTGTAAGTCTCAAATTCTTTCTTAGATGAATGATAATTTCTTGTTTATATGATCTATCTTATGGTTGATCTATGAATTAGAAACAACACCATGCTCATATATGGCCAATTCATAGTATATATTCATCAGTGTGGTTCATTCAAGTTGCTCATTTTATCAACTTATTATTACATAATGGATGATACTGCCGGTGTTTTTTTTTTCTTTGTAGTGGTTACTTGTCTCCTGAGTATGCAATGCATGGGCAAATCTTAGAGAAGTCCGATGTCTATAGTTTCGGTGTCCTAATCCTAGAGATCATTATCAGCAAGAAGAATAGCTACTTCTTCCAATCAGACGGGGATGAAAATCTCGCCAGCTTTGTAAGTTGCATCTATGCTATTACGACATATATTACGCTGCACCGATCTAATTAAGTTGAAATTCCTCCACTGAAATAATTTTTACAGGTGTGGAAGAATTGGAGAGCTGGTACACCGCTCGAATTGTTAGATCAGTTCATTGGTGACATATATTCAATAGATGAAGTGCTTAGATGCCTCCACATTGGTTTACTAGGCATTCAGGAAGATCCAGCTGATAGACCCACCATGGCAAGCATAGTCCTTATGTTGAGCAGCCACTCTGCTAACCTTCCAAAGCCTCGACAACCAGCCTTCTTCCTCCAAAGGAGCACAAAGAGACAGTCAAAAGAGCTTGAGCTGGACGAATCCACTAGTAGGTCTATGCCGTGGTCGATCAATGAGATGTTGGTTACTGAAGTGGACCATTGCTGAATCGTGATGTGAGTGAAAGTCTTTCTTTATGATAGTCTCACAGAGACCTTGAGATCTGTGGCCTTCCACAGATTAATGAACAATAAAAAAAACACCTATGTTTTTCGAAACTAGGCTGCTAGCTGCCATGGGATCATGCACATGATGTATATAGCGGCTTCCCCTGTTGAGGAAATAACACCACCGCGCCAAATTGTTAGATTCTTCCTTCGAATATGTGTGTTTTCAGTCAATATCATTCAAGTGTGGACGATGGAGGACTCAGCACACCAAGGGATCCCTCTGTGATGTCCACCGTCTCTCTTTTATTGGGACCATGTGTTCTCAATCTCTAGAATTTTGGACTCAATGGATGAATTTTGGCTGTGGAGAATATTTCCTCCTCTTCCGTAAAAGTGGAGCCGTGGGGTCTTCCTTTATTCTTTACTCTCAGTTTCTTTTGTTCCCCCCCTCTATGTCTTGTTGTGGGTGAAATACTTAAGAGAGAGAGTGGGAGACCGAGTGAATTTTTACTGAATTCGTATTTTAGCTGAAGTATATATTAACTCTCACGTCTTAGGAAATTGATCATCTTCATATAATTAAAATTCGTAAGGGTAATAATTTTATTTCCTCGTTTGGCACTCCACATGTGCCATGCACATGTTGGTTGGGTCCGCCTCTGTGGGACCCAACTAACATTAAAAGAAGAAGGAAAAGTCATAAACTCAAAAAGAAAGAAAAAGAGAGCAGAGAGCGAGGATCTGAAAAGTGGGCCCATTATGGCCACGTGCTCATCTCTGGATAGTTCAATTCACATCACGGAGAGTGTTGAACGCACATAATTTTTTTTCTTCTTTATCGGAAATTTTAGCCGTGGCCTCCAATGAGTTGAACTAGTCAACAAGATCCTCTATGAACGGCAAGTGCTCCAATGGCTTTTCAAACCCATGGGGCCCACATTGGACTCGTGTCGCCACGTGAATGGACTATTGCACAGATAAGATGGCACAGCTGTTGTCCATGTTCAATCTTTGGCATCGGTGCGTCCGTCCCAGAAAGTTCAGAGCTCGAAAAGTCACAAAGCGCTTTCTGTCGCCGTCGCCATCACTCGAAACTGAGATGTTAAAGTTACACGCATCTCGACTTCTGTTGGTCAAGTCCTCCCACTCAAGAAGAGAATACAAAGCACACGCAATTGACCTTGACAAAAGACCCCTTGTACGAGCGAAAAAAAGGCGACCATCCTCACCGTTCATCTTCTTCCCTTGCTCCGCCGCCCCCGCGCCCCCGCCCGGGGAATCATAATGGCCTAACCAACATTTTTGGGTCAATCCAATATGTGACATTTTGTCTCCCAAAGTTCATCTATCAATGAATGCAGCAAAATCAACACAAAATTTTCGAGCCCCATCTCTGTCTCTCTCTCTCCACCTCTGTCGTGGCTCACACGGCCCTCGCCTCATTGTCGTGCCTCGCCACTATCGGCAATTGCTTCACCATTGCATCAGCCCATCTTTCCACGAGCTAGCCTCTCTATCTCAAAAGGAGGAGGGCAGTGATATTTTCTGTGGAACTGAGGAAGAAGCAAAGGAAAATGTAAACCGGAAAGAAAAAGAAAATGAAATGATTAAGTAACAGTTTTTAATTTATTATAAAATTAACAAACATATTTTGAATTACAAAAAATAAAAAATAAATATTATAAATTATTGTGGGATCTACTTTTTCAAGAATTTGTGACTTATAAGATCTTTGTTACTCTCACTATGGCTCAAAAGATTGTTATACTAACAAAACCCAAAAGGAAAGAAAGAAATAATATATAAATGGGAAGAATAAATTTAGACCATTATTTTCTTTATGTTAATATGTCATCTTCTCAATGTAGCAAACTCCAATCGTCCTAGTGTGAACTTGGGGAAATTACCAAAAAAAATGCTAAACCTATTGGACTTGTGTTAATTTAGTCCTAAACCTTTTAATTGTGTCAATTAATTCCTAAACTTTTTACATTTTGCCAATTGAGTCCATCCGATCAATTTTGGTTGGGAATCACTAATGTAGACACCGAACCATCCTATGTGGCACATGGTGCTAATGTTAATATTTTTTAATAATTTTTAACTTTCTTTATAATTTTTTTGGTTTTTTTTCTTTCCTTTTTTTTTTACTAAGTGCTAGCAACCCTCCTACTGTCGAGGGTCGAGATGAGGGTTACAACGCCCTCACTAACCCCACCTAGATAAACTATTCGGTATTTGGTGACATTCTCTAAACTAGATACACTTGAATACATCCGGCTAAAATGGCGAATAAGAAATCCGACATAGAAGATGGGATGAACTCGATTAGATATAAAATTTCAAAACTTAACTTAGCAAGGGCTCACCACCTCATCTATGGCATGCTCTCTTTCTTAGTCGGTTTTCTAGCTTTTCCACCATCACCAAATTCTCTCTCGATTCCTCTCTCTACTTCACCTCGATTACTCGTTTCTCGGCCTTCATTGTTCCACAATCTCTCTCTTGATTAACTATGAATTAGGCTTTCATCAAGTATTTGATGAAATGCTAAAAGAGATCTTCCTTGCCTTCAGTTCAGAATTTTGCTTAATAGAAGAGATCATCCTCCATTTCGCTTTGTAGTTCAAGCGCCGAGTTCCACTTGTTGTGCATGAGGAATGCTGGAATAGCACTGTGTCACAGAACCTCCTTTTGCAGGCCCACCCACAATGCACCCCTTCTCTATTGTCGCCTCCCTTAGCTCCTCCGGGATGGTGCTGCCACTTTCTTTGACGATGGAGTTCGTCCACATGACCCATAGGAAGTTCCTCTCGCTGGTCACGAGGTCATACCAAAACTCTAGGAGGTCATGTTTGTTGAAAGTCATCAAGCTCTCGAGGTCAATTTCAAGAGAGATTGCTTATTAACGATAGTGGTTGAGAGGGTTTGAGTTGTCACGTACACAAGGAGCTTGTTAGAGACGGATTTTCAAAGATTTTCATATAAGAAGGATTTTAAAAGACTTTCAATACTATCTTAGATTGTACATTTTAAATATTTCAAGTCTTATCTTAAATTGCACAAAATATATAATAGGATACTTTTACAATCCAGAGGATATTATGAGGATTTCAAATCCATATTTATTATATCCTATCCCTATTCCAATTCCAATCTGAATGTCCAAATACAGTCTTAAGATTTAATGATTGAGATGAAGTATCCTTGCGTGCACTCCAGAAGAGTGTCCATACTTCTCCTCTCGCAGTGTCCACGTTGAATCAAATGGGCATGCAAGCTCGAATAAATTGACTTTAATCAAGGACCTCGTATGAGGCCAATTGCTGTCTTCCATCCTCACCACCACCATCCATCTTATTCCTCTGTCCACATGAATATGAATGGCTTGAACCACCCCAGTTCCTGTCGCTGTAACATTGTGGAATGGACTTTAAACCGTATTTGTCTTTAGAGAAAATCTCTCACCAGTTTGTCCAAACTTGTCAAAAATCTCGTTTGACCTCCTTGTAGAAAAAAAAAAAAAATGCTATAGGTTTTCACGATTTAAGATATTAATTTCTATATGGTTTAAAACGGTTAAATGTCATATGGAATGAAATTTCAAAATTTTAAATGTTCAAAACTTGATCCTCGAATTTCAGTTTGCAATGATGTGCCTTGCATCAACTTTTCAAGAAAAAAAAAGAAAATTGATATTTCACCCCAATCTTGTGCCGCAAACCCAATCATCAATTCATCAAACTAGCCTAATCATGAATTCTTGCTTCACCATCTCCTCCCTCTCTCCTCCTTCTTCATCAGGATTTTCGGTACCGAAGCTGCACCTAATTACATAGATCATGATTACCCAAACGCATAGATCATGATTGTCCAAACGCCACCCTCTTCACTCCCAACTCCACCTACCAATCCAACCTCCACACCCATCTCTCCTTGTAGGCTTTTCGATTAAATTTTTGCTAAGTCATAGCATACTAAAAAATATTGTACGCAAGAGATTTTACACATCATTAATTCGAGTCAATGAGTAGTTATAACTCTCAAATTAAAGGTGTGTAAAGTTAATGTGGCGATATATGTGCTTTATTTTTTTTCAAATCTCTTGAGCAATGATAATCTGTGAACTGTGATTCATAAACGTATGTCACATTGTGACTCGAATAAGCATGTTATAGCTCAAATTGTGACAAATTCGGTAAATTTAAATTTAATCATTTGTCTTGTAGTAAGGGTGAGTGAGAATTGTGGTGCATTGGAGGGGTTTTGGAGAGAGTCTTGGCAACTTAAGGTTATGTTCTGGAACCATGCTTACCCTTACTTGTTGATCGTGAGCTTTTTAGTTTAAGTGGCGACTCTGGTTTTTATGCTTCAACTTTTTGCTAAGAAAACTCTTGGCCGGGTTGATAAATATTATAAGTATTTTTGACCCAAGAAAAAGATATTACCAGCATTATAAGTTATTAAAATTAATGCTTCTATCAAGTCGTCAAAGCTACAAAGTCAAGATGAGATACATTTTAGGTGAAAACTTTTTCTAGAGTGGATTACATGACTATTGGTAAAGGGTCGCTTTTGATCACTTAATGGTTGACCTCCAATAAACAATCGGTGCGCTCACATAGGAATTAGGAAAAAAAAATTTGATTTTTTTGTGAGGAGCGCAAATTATGGATTATAGCTTAGGATCCGTTTGTTTGAAGGAAAATTATTTTGGAAGCCAACTCTCTAGTGTTTGGATAACGTAAACCTCGTCGATCTCTGAAGAGCGTGTTTTATAGACCGAAAACAAGAACTCTAGATTGGGAAGACAATTTCTCCTTCTAACAAGAAGGCAAACATTTTTCCTGATTTCTTATTACACGTCAAAGTGAGAATTATAAGTCCCTCTATGTCTATTTCTTATTTCTTGTCAAAAATTTATTTTCTTTTCCGATAAATCTCATACGTTTTAGTCATTAATGCTCATGTTCTGTTACATTCCCAAACAAAACATGATCATACATAATGTTTTACACATATGATTCCATTAATTCATTCCTACTATCTTTTTAATTCTTGTTATTTTGATGGATTACAGAATAAATAAAGAAGATGTTGATTTTAGTTTTTAAGTCATCACATGCCATTTTTTTTTTAACGATCACTTACTATCAAATACCATCAAATCAATTTTTTCAACTTTTTTATGGACGAATTATTAAAAATGGTTTACTTTTTGAATTTCAAAAAACATTTCCAGTAACAAGAAGTTTTCGATGAAATAAATGAACTTTTAATTTCTTCACATTTGCTCTTTAAGCGTGATCTTTTTTTTTTTCTCCATTTTTATTTTTTTTTTACATTTGCTCTGGCCTATAGCAATTCCAATTTCTAAAATCTCATACAGTCATAAACAACACATATATTGATGCTATTCCTCAGTGGCCTATCTAAAACCAACGTTGTTTTAAGCCTTATTGGACGATTAGGGGTGATCGATTCGGGTGGGTTGGGTCCGGACACGGAACACGAAACCATCCCCTGTTATAACCGGGTTTCTAATTTTTAGAACCTAAAACCGACCCCCTGTTTTCCTTGGACCCTGTTTTGGAACCGACCCTTTTTTTTCGGTCCGGTTTGATTCTACCCAAGAACCTATTTTTTTTTCCTTTTTCTGATTTTCTTTTTTTTTCAAGTATAATGAGCTTGCAACATATAGAGTTTCGAGTTGAGACCAACCACTGAAGTCAGGTACGCAACCAACGCTTACATTCTTCCATTATACAAACTCAGAAGTCCAAGAAGCAAGAGATAAAAATTTCAAAAAAAAAAACTCAGACAAGCCGGATTCCGCAAGATCAGATGGTGTTTATTCCTTCAAGTCTTTCACTGATCATCAAAACTTAGAGAATCTTCTACACCAACCTAAGCCCGCAGCCGAAAAACCCTAAAACTCGATCGAACGCAAAAAACCTCAAACTCGAACTCGAACACTTTCCCAACATTAGAATAGATTCAAGCTCGACCTCAAAACCATTTGACCTTGCAACAAAGACGAAGAAGAGAGATTGAGGGAATGGAGGACTCCCTCGGATCAGCGAAAGTCGGATGGGTGAAGTGAACAAGGAGCCTCCTTGGTTGCGTAATTGCGTTCTTGCGGCGATCGGCGAAGAGAGAACTGAGACAAAGAGAGAACCGAGACAGAGGAGCGGCGAAGAGAGAACCGAGACAGTGATCGTGATCTAGATCTAGGTTTTTTTTTATATTATCTTAAAACCGGTTCTAAAACCGGTCCGAGTTGGTTTTTACTCGGAACCGGAAACCGGACCGGTTCTAACCGGTTCCAAAAAAATGGAACGGTACGGGACGGTTTTAACCGAACCGGTTCCCCAAAACCTGTTTTTCCGGTGGGCGGTCCGATTTCGGGTAAACCCAATCCGGTTGCACACCCCTAGAACGCATTAGATTGCCAAGCATGCCACATAGGATGGCTAGAGCTAACTACACTACCACGTCGCCGATGTCAGACCTAAATTGATCGAAAGGACTACTTGGAAAATAACAAAAGGTTCTAAACCAAAAAAAAAAAATATCATCAAAAGATTTAGGATTACATTAGCCAAATTAAAAAATTTAGGATTGAATTGGCGATTGTACAATAAGATTAGGACTTTTTAAACAACTTTGCTATTGAAAAGTTGATATTCGAAGGAACATATCATTACAGGTGATTCAATATTTCATATAATTTTATGGGCAAGTTTTCAATATCTAGGTAAGTATGAGTTTGAGCATACAATTTTTTTTAAAAAAATATTTATTTTTGGCAAATTATGTAAATGCAACCATGATGGATCAAGTATATAATAAACTTATTTTGAGCAGTTAGGATAGTACAGGTCCTACACAAACATCTGAGATTTATATTGAATGTTGATGCCAACCAAAATCCACACTTCAATTCTGGAACATTGCTTTGATACGTACAAAGACAAGTTTTTTGACATAATGACAATTATCAACCAATGGGTTAAAAAAAGAATTAATACCTCAAAAAATAATAAACTAGTATACTTATTATAAATTTACGCCAAATTAGATTTTTGATCATCAAAAATTCCAAATCGGTACACCTATGACAAATTTACCCTAAACTAATTTTTTGACCACTAAAAATCTAAAATTGATACATATGTGAAAAATTTACCATAAACTAATTTTTTGACTAATAAAAAACCCAAACTAGTAATCCTATGACAAGTTTACTTTATTTTAGTGGACCATTTTGGGGTTTTTTTATGGTATTTACCCTATGGATTTTCATGTTGACTTTGCCGCGTCACCATACCACATCATCATGTGTTATCCACATTAGCAAATTTAAAGATAAAATTTGAAGGAAGTTAACAGAGAGTAAATTTATCAGGAGTATACCAGTTTGAAGTTTTTGATAGAAAAAAAAAATTAATTTTGGATAAATTTATCATAAGTGTATAAATTTAAAGTTATCCTGATGTTAATCCACAAATAAAAAAGGCTGTGATGATTGGCACGGGTACAAGAAAATGAAATCGGGCAGGCATCAACAACCAGCCGTATCTTGGTGGGGCGGCTAGAACCGGTCGCAACCATGGTGGGATTTCTTTCTACCTTCCAGCCATTTTGCTCCGGATCTCCTAGATCTGGTTAGTGTTTTACTGTGGCAAAAAAGTTGCGTGCCGGGGAAAATGAACAGCGGAGAGAGAGAAAAAGAGGGCCAGAGGGGCTCCATCCGTAGGACCCATCCGTGCCACGTGGCGCCACGTGGCGGTCGCTGAATCGTGCGGGAATACCTATTTCTCCTAATATTTACTCCCCACTTGCATTCTGTCTCGTCAGTCACTGGCTTTATGGCGAAGAAAGAGAAAGATTCAATGACTTCATTAGTCTGAATATTCAACCCGCCACAACCCCCACCCCAAAATAGAAGTTGTGGAGGAAATAGATTTCGACGAAGCAAAACTTGTGTAGGAGCCACACAAGCTAGGAGCTACTCAGGCTACACGTCCACATTAATCAAAGAAAGACCCCAAAAACCCCAAAGAAACAAAAAAACAGCAGAGAAAAGATGGATCCTCAAAATCCCCCTTTCTTGCTTCTTCTCACCTTCGTTTCCACCATTAACGCCCAACGTTACTTCCCAGCGCCCTTCTGTGGTT
This sequence comes from Syzygium grande, assembly GCA_024733475.1. NCBI lineage: Eukaryota > Viridiplantae > Streptophyta > Magnoliopsida > Myrtales > Myrtaceae > Syzygium > Syzygium grande. Next base: position 1,397,410 of record JAMXDD010000001.1, read on the forward strand.
CGACCGGCAACTTTACCGCCAACAGCACCTACAAGACCATCCTCACCACCCTCCTCTCCTCCATCTCCACCACCAACTCCTTGTCCCTCACCTACGGCTTCTTCAATGCCTCTACCGCCGTCTCTGGCGCCTCCCAAACCCTCTACGTCATCGGCTCCTGCCGCGGCGATCTCACCGGTGAGAGCTGCCGCTCCTGCCTCAATGCCTCGGCCTCCGACATCCAATAGAAATGTGGAGCTCAAGGGGCGCAATAAGAAAAACAGCTTAAGGCGTCATATGTTGAGAGAATAAGCCTAGTTTGAACTAGGGGTGATCGGTTTCCGGTCTGATCCAATGAAACCGGTTGCTTATAATTTAGTTCACATTTTATTAAATTTATCGAAAAAATGAAATATATATATATATATACAGTCGGTCCGGTTCGATCCGATTTCTTTTGGAACCGAGAACCGGATTGCCTTTGACACTGGGCTCCACTTTTTAAGAATCGGGGAACCGGATCGACATTCTTGAAAACTAGACTAAATTGACCGGTTCAATCTTATCCGGTGATTTTTGTTTTGGGCAGTCCGTTTTACACACTTTTAGTCGAAACAAAAAAAAACTTATCAACGGATTTTTCTCTCTATTTTGCTTTTTGCTGGAAATTTTCCACAGATTCAAATTGCTTGTTTTCTCAATGAATATTCACATCAAACACCTCATTTTGTCAATATCACATCTTTTATTTTTGCATGTCCAAATTTTTATAAACTCGAAAAGGAATTAAAACGCTTTAATTAGAAAAGAGCGCGCAAAATCAAGAATCACCAAAATTCGGCTATTTACGAAGTCGCCCCTAAAGCAAAACCCCACGTTGATCCCCCATGGTTCGTTCATCGTCGGAAATTTCAACTTACAGCTGCAGAGATCACTCTCGGAAGGGTTTTCTGTCAGAAAGTCGCACTTGGGAGGGTGGGACCGACCCTCCGCACCACAAGTGGTCTTAGACTTTTGCTTTCTACACGAGGGGCCCACAAACTACACATCCATCATAGAAGACTTTTCGATGGGGTCTTGGCGTGTAATTGCATGGAACCTGCAGAATGGACAAGACTTATGATGAGACGACAATTCAAACATTATGTTTTCTATAATTCCCTGCGGATCTAGCTTAAGCCAATACCATCAACAATCCAACCATCAAGTCTTGCTTCGCCGTCTCCGTCTCTCTTTTCTTCTTCCTCAATTTTTCTCAGCCTTTATACTTGAAGTCCTGAATCAGCACCTACGTGTCAATGGCATGACTGTTAAGGTTTTGCAAAACAGTTTTGTAAATTAGTTTAGTAAATCTAGCTATCTGGCTCAAGGTTTTAACTCGTCGACGTATATTACTTCCCTCTCTTCTTCTTCTTCTCAAACATCGCTAAGAAAAAAAAAACGCAAAGAAAAGATGGATCCTCAAAATCTCCCTCTCTTGCTTCTTCTCACCTTTGTTTCCACCATTAACGCCCAAGGTTACTTCACAAAGCCCCTTCTGTGGGTTCGACCGGCAACTTCACCGCCGACAGCACCTACAAGACCATCCTCACCACCCTCCTCTCCTCCATCTCCGCCACCAACTCCGTGTCCCTCACCCACGGCTTCTTCATCGCGCCGGCCGCCGCCTCCGCGGCACCTCCCAAACCCTCTACGCCATCGGCTCCTGCTGTGGCGACTACACCGCCGAGAGCTGCCGCCTCCCCGCCTCGCAGCCTCGGCCCCCGACATTCGCGCCTCGCCCCCTCGAGAAGGAGGCGTTGCTACAATGGCGAACTGCAGACCGCCCCAGTACTCTAACGCCTCGACATTGGCACGCACGGTCGGATCCCGACCCATCGACCGGTGGGTCAACGTGAACAAGGCCTCGGGCAGTCTGCAATGAACCGCCGGGTGGAAGGTCCGCAGATTCCAGGCGGCCGCAAGGGCGGCTCACCGAGGAAGTTTGCTACAAGCGAACGGGTCAAGCAATGACACGATTTTGCACGGCGCAATGCACTGGACTTGACTAGGCAGCAACACCTCGGAGATAGTTGTCAAGTGAGGGCTGTGTTGGGAAGGCGGAATGAGGAACACGGGCGCCTAGTTGCCGCTTTCGCACGACCTATCAGTTCTTTAATTGTGTCGGCGCCACTTCCGCCGCCGCCCCCTCCTCCACCGCCAGTTCATTGGCTCTTGTTCAAGAATTAGGTATCACGGCGCTTTTGTTTTTTTTCCTTTAACCGAGGTGGATTAAGATCATATGATTTGTTGATTATGCGGTTTCATATGAGATTTACACTATTAAGTGTGGAAATGAATTTAGTTTTTATGCTTCATAGACCATCTAATTTATTTTAGGGTAAGTATGTTGGATAAATACATTTTGCCAAAATGAAGTTGCGGAATATTTCCATATTTTCAGTAAAAAGAAAGGTAGGGTCCATATCTCTATCTTTGATGCATGTGCATGTGTTACGGGCCGATAGTTTGGGAACGACGGTGCATCGACTTAGGCTTCCTTGGATCGTTGGAATGCCTAGGCCAAGCCTTTTTTCCAATCGCTCACTCGCTTGGACACTCGGATCGTAGAGAGAACCTAGAGAGAAAAGCTCCGGGAGAGAAAGGAAATGCTTCTTGTTGTTTGGATAATTCAAATGAGGAGGATGACACCCCTTTATATAGTAGAGGGCCTCGAATTACAACCATTGATCGATTTTTTAGACGAAGTGGCGAGATCGTATCGTTCTCGTCGACTACCTACCAACATTTATCCCGAGAGCTATCAACTACCGGCATTTATACCGAGAACTCTCTAAAACCTCAGCCCGTCCTTGGAAAAATTTCGAAGCTCCATTGGGTTTTGATGGGTCTTCGTCGATGTGTCACGGTCCTTGGTGTTAGAAAACCTCTTGACCGTGATATTCTCCCCACTCATTCGAGCGACGCCCTCGGCGCTCTTGGCTTGGGGTTGTTTGTTGGCTTCTTGGAGCACTTTCGACTCTTCCTAGATTTCTTGGCCTTTGGCTTCTTGGTTTGTTGGGTATTTGGCTCCTTTGGTTTGGCTTCCTCCATGTTGGTTGGCAAGTTTGTCACCTCCGGGAATAGGACATGGGTCGGCATGTTGTGTTGAAGGGGATGATCCACCTTCGGCTTTGGCTCGGTGCAGAGTTTGGGCACGGACTTCTCAACTCTTAGTTCCTTGTTTATTCGTTGGATCGTGGAGAGGACTTTGGCTTTGGTCACTCCGGTAATCATTGGAATCATGGATGGGCACTCCAAGTCGGTGATGATGATCATGTTGCTCCTCGGTCTATCATGGCTCTCGTGGCATCAAAAATTTCATGCCTAGAATGAGATCATAGTCATCGAGAGGAATTACCTCGAACGGAGTTTGCCTTCCCAAGTACCGACTTGGAGTTCCACATTTTTGCCCTCGCCCACGCCTGGTATCTCTTTAGGATTGGGGGTCTTATAATGATTACGAGTTGGTTCCACGTGAAGTCCCAAGTGTTTGGCTGCTTCATTTGACAAAAACAAGCTCATAGCACCCATATCGACCAAGGCATGGAGGGGTACACCACATACCTTGACCTCAACGAATGAGAGGTGCGAATGTGCTGGCTTCTCCTTTGGCGGAGCTTTGTCCTTCACAGAGTTGATTGGGTTGAAAGCCTTCACAGTCCCAAGTCGCACCTCGCGTTTCTCCTTTTCTTGCTTCGGTTCTTCATCCTCTTCTACGTCAAGAATGGCATTGATCCTACTCTTCTTGGGCACTTTTTTGTGTCTAATGAGGACCGTTGCAAATGAAGAACGGAGATGGTGGTGGAGTATCAAACTTGCTCTTGTAGTCTCCTTGGGTTCGATTCCACTTGGGATTGCTTGATTTGGACGTTCCTTCCCCCATGTCTTCTCATGTCCACCATGGTCTCTTCAGCCACGGTTGTGACTACTATCCGAGTCCTTTCGGACATGGACAGCTTGGTCTTCTTCTTCATCATGGTGGCGATCCGTTCTCCACCTGCTCCCTCTTGTCTTTAGGGCTTCCTTGGTGAAGTCGGAGAGACTCGCCACGACTAGCACTCGCAAGAGGTTTTGGACGTCCCTTCGCTTGAGCCGACTTGAATGTTAGATTGGTGGGCTAGTATGATGAGCTCGTGACTTGTATTGTGTGGCATGTGTGCATGTGAGAACGGACTTGAGACGTGTTGATGGTGGTCCGTGATGCATGTTAGACCTCGGGACGTGTTGATGGCGGTCATTGGAAATTAATTGAATTGTGTGGCTAGTATGCATGTGAGAATGGACTTGAGACATGTTGACGATGATCCGTGAAAGGAAAGTTAGACTTGAGGCATGTTTACGCTGGTCATGGGAAAGAAAGAAAGAAATGTCTTGAGGCGTGGTTACGCGTGAATCGAACCCGGATTGATTGGAGGGCTAACTTGAGGCGTGTTTACTCGAGTCGATGAATGTGTGAAATGTTCAAAGGAGGGACGGAGCCCCGACTTGATATGAGGACTGACCTGAGGCGTGTTGACGCGGGTCGTGTGAATGTGTGAAATGTCTAGTAAGGGATGGAGTCCGACTTGATCTAAGGGCTAGCCTCGAGGCGTGTTAGCGTGGGCAAGTGTGAAAAGGACTTGGGAGGTTGTGAGAGAAAGTTGCTTAGCCACGCATACGAATTGAGTGTGATTAAATTGATTGAATATACGTGGTTATGGCGTTTGAGTAATGATGTTATGTTTCTTGATTATTATTGCATTATAGTGTTTAATTAATATGCAGAGTGGACGTGTAGATTGAGATGAGGTAAGTGCGTACATGTGAATTTCATGACGTTACAGGTTAGAATGCATGTCAAGACTTATTTGAGTACGCATTGACCTATGTAGAGTTTAGGGTGTTGCTTATTGAGACTCGTTTCTCATGGTTATTATATAGCCATTTTTAGATTCGCGATCGTGATTGAGTGGAGACGTCACTAGGGTATCTCGGGATGGAGGACGAGTCAAGTTATCCCGTATTTTGTGTGCCCCCTTTTTATAGAGGAGTTGTTTTTACAAACCACCGTCCCCTTTTGACTATTGTGGTTTGGAGTTAATAGCCCGGGTTGTTGTTGTGTATTTGTAAATGCTGCAAGTTATGCTGAGTATGTTATATATACTTGATTTGTATAAGTGCTATCCCTTTGTCATTGTTATTTGTCCGGATTGTTTTATTTCGTTTCCGCTTATGTAGTTCGTTTTAGGTCGACGACGTGTTCGGGTCATCGTGTTCAATACGACCATTGACGGGTGTGTCGAGCCCGTGGGGTTTAGGGCGTGACAGGAGTAGTGGCCAAGAAATCAAGCCCACAAATCAGAGTAATTAAGGTTTAATTGAGTTGGTTTAGCCCATAAAGTTTAACAACTTTGAGTTTATCATAATAAGCCCTAAGTGGGTCAAAAGCCTGTCGTGATTAAGCCCACAAAAGGGCCAATATTCGGCCTCATTGAGATAAGCCTTGGCCGAAATTCAGATGGGAAAACGAGCCGAATCCAAGATATATTCAGTCTAATTCCAACCCATTAGATTTAGGCCCTGATAATTATAGTTCGTTATTTTAATTAAAACCCAATCTAAGCCCGTGAAAACCGAGGTTAATCTTATAAATAGTCATCTATACTTCATAACCCAAAGGTCAGCAATTGAGGATTTCATAGTACATTGAGAGAAACACAAGCGAGAGAAAGTTATGGCCAAGGCCCCCTTTCGGCCGTGGTCCCTTTGTTGCCGCTGACCGCAGACCATTCCTCGTGACACCTCCAACGACGGAGCTACTGCCTGTATGTGATATGCCTGTTGCCTCATGGCCTGCAACTGCCCCACCAACCGTGATGAAGCTGCCTTCCTTGCCCCACCATCGCTGCTTCCTTCCTGATCTGCTACTTCTGGCCAAACCGAGAAGCCAATACCCCGATTTGCGACGCGAGTCCCCCTCACCAAGAGACAACTAGCAACCCCATTGCTCAGCCATCCCTCGTCGTGTGCCAACCAAGCCAAGGCGTGACTCACTATTCCAATGAGCCAGCCACCGCAAGCCCGCCTCGTGACAACGAAGCCATCGCTAACGCCGTGGGTTGATCCGTCACCAAATCGAAAGTGGCTTGTTTTCCGTCTCGTGAGGTATTTGACTCCCTCATTGTGACCAGTCACCAGATTCTTGCCTGTGACCATCGAGCCAGCCGCAATCCATCGCTACCTTTGCACCAAGCCAAGCACCTTACCCGCGGCAGACACCGTGAGCATCCCAACCAAGCACCTCACCAGCGGCCACCACCGAGTTGGGTTCACCGCCGGCAGCACCGTGAGCCGCTTTTAATCGCCAATCGCTGTCCATTGGTTCAAATTTGGAAGCCTATGTGCAAATTAGTTAAAAAATCTCATCGTTAATTGATTCAAAAGGTAACAAGATAAACATAATGTCAAATCTAAATCAATCAAGGATATGTATTATCGAAAGAAATATATGTATAATCTGGATAGATATATAAAATCAAATAGATATCCTAATATCGCTAACAAATCCAACCTCGACACCCTCCCTCTTCACTCTCCTCCGTTGTCATCGATTGCACCAAGGGCTTCACCAACGCCACCGCCACCGCCACCGCCGCCAAAACCCTCCCAATTAGGTGTATGGGCTCTTTCTCCGCCATGGCGACCTTGACATCGCCCCCATGCAGCAACCACGTGGCCACCGAAAAGCAGGATATCCTCTAAGATGCCCCAACCAAAGTGGGTCTCTGTGATTTCATATGACGAGCGCATGTTGCGGTACTCGAACGGATCCATCTTTTCAGCCATGGAGTGATAGCCGCCCCCTTTTGTAACGCAAAAGTTGTCTCAAGAAAAGTACATTGAAAAGGTGCTAAACATAGTTAGAGTTCACAATGCAAAGCCAAAAGCACTCCTTTAGGAAGTCACTTGAAGCTCTAAAAGGAGCAGACGCCAAAGACAAATGAGGGAGGGAGTACATTGCTAAGGTGCTTTATACATAAGTTGTTAGCATTTTCATGTATACTACAATGTCTACCAGACCAGACATAACTCATGTAGTGAGAGTTTTGAGCCATTTTGTGATGAATTCATGAATGAAATGTTGGGAAGTTATAAAGTGGCTACTAAGATACTTAGGAGGCACTTTAGGTATGGCACTTTATTTTATGAGAAACAGTGTAGCATTACAATTTTTGCTGACGTAGATTTTGGTGGTCACATGCACAATAGGTGGGCACCTAGGTTATATTTCACCTAGGTGGTCACATGCACAATAGGAGGAACTCGGGTCAATTAGATGTCTAGACTTCACAAGTGGGCATCCCTCTTGGCCATTGAAGTAAACTATGTTACTATTTATTTGAAACTGGCAAGGTGATGAATTTATTAGATATTTTTTTCAAGGTAATAGGTACGGAGTAGGATAGTAGTGCTCTTTTTCAATGACAGTTAGAGTACTAATTGTCTTGCAAAGAATGGTATGCGCTGATAGATGATGTCACATTGTCATTGAACAAAATCCTTAGTGCGGAAAATCCCGCAAATTGTTAACTAGCAGAGAAGAGAGGACAAGCTCCCGGTTCTTGGCATAGTCGCTGGCGGCCGTGAAGTTGTTGCCCGTGAAGTTGCAGTGGTGAGCGTTGGAGAGGTCGAGCATTAGGATGTGAAGACTGAGAAGGACAGAAGGAAGATGGCGAAGAAGAAAAAGGAGGGATTGAAGGAGGCTGTGCAGACATGGTGGTCGCTGGCTTCTTCAGCTCCATTGTTGAAGATGAGATGTATGAGTGGTCCCCGTAGAAGTCATGGTTGGAGTTTGGTAATACGCCTGGAGAAAAAATGTGTTTGATAAGATTGAAGTATACGGGGATAATTGTTAAAATATGTCTCAAATTTGAGCTAATTAAATGAAACCCAGCCTGAGATTGATTCAATAAAAGTTCACGGAATTTGTAGTTTTCTTTTCACGTGGTTGTCTAATTTGGAAATCAGATTACATATTGCAGTGGGGAAAAGTGCCAAAAAGTCCTAAACCTTTTGCATTAGTGCCAATTTAGTCCTAGACCTTTTTTTGTGCCAATTCAGTCCTAAACCTTTTGCATTGGTGCCAATTTAGTCCTAAACCTTTTTTTGTGCCAATTAAGTCCTAAACCTTTTAAATTGGTGCCAATTCAGTCCTAAATCTTTTGTTTTGTGCCAATTTAGTTCTTCGGGCCAATTTTGATCGGAATTTGCTGGATGGATACTGGCGGGTCACGATTCGTCACCTACGCGTGGACAACTTAAATAATATTTTAATAAATTTTGAATTTTTCTATTTTTTCCTTTTTTTTCTATTTTTTTCCACTTTTTTTCTTTGTTTTTTTTTCTCTTCCTTTGGCTGGTCGCCGGGTCCTGGCGATGGGTTGCGAGGGTCGGTCGGTGAGGTCGAGCTCGCCGGCCACTGGCGAGGGCAGGCTCGCCCTCACCCTTAGTCGGGCGAGGCTCACCCTCGGGCGGCCTCCGGCGAGGGCTCGAGCCTCGCCATGGTCGGGCGAGGCCGCCCTTGCCGGTGGCCAGCGAGGGTTCGAGCCTCGCCATGATCGGGCGAGGCCGCCCCTCGCCGGGTGGCCGGCGAGGGCAAGCCCTCGCCGCTGGTCGTGAGCTCGACCGCCGGTCACTAGCCTCTGGCTGGTTGTTAATGAAAATTTTATTAACATTGTTTGTTACATGGAGATAGACATTGTTTGTTAATGAAAATTTTACTGCAGGGAAAACTTGAAAATGGACGATACATTGCTGTGAAGAGGCTTGAGGGGTGTTCTAATCAAGGTCAAGAACAGTTTAAGAATGAGGTCACTCTAATGGCCAGGCTTCAGCACAAAAATCTGATTATGCTCCATGGGTATTGCTTGGAAGAAGGGGAAAGGCTTCTTTTACTTGAGTTAGCACCCAACGCAAGCCTTGAAGGATTCATTTCTGGGACGAACTTGGATGTTCAAATTTGTCGCTTCCATTTCACTGATAGTTGTAAATGTATTGGTTGGACAGATTTTTCCATCGAACCATTTGGCAGCACTTTGCATTATACGCAGTACAATTTAGAACCTATATGATCTCTATTTTGCAGATTCAGTAAAACGTACATTGTTAAGTTGGGAGAGGCGTTTGAGTATAATAAGAGAAATCGCTCGAGAACTTCTTTTTCTGCATGAGGATTTGCGCCTTAGGATCATACACCGTGATGTGAAGGCTGGCATTGTTCTGCTAGATGAGAATATGAATCCTAAGATATCCGATTTTGGCACGGCCAGGCTATTTGTTTTGGACCAAAGTAGAGAAAATACTGCACAAACCACAGGAACTTTGCAAGTTTCGAATAAACTTTCTGAAGCTTCGTCGTCTGTTAGAACCTGTCTGGGAAAGTACACAATGAAAACATACACCAATTTAAGTTTCCCAATTAATGATGCTTGGATTTATATGTTTTATGTGTTGCAGTGGCTATATGGCTCCTGAATAAGTAAAGCACGGAGAGATCTCTATGAAGACCAATGTGTATAGTTTTGGTGTAGTGGTACTAGAGATTATTAGTGGCGAGAAGAATTCACATTTCAGCAGTTCAGGGAATTCGGAGCACCTACTGAGCGACGTGAGTACGAAATTGCAGAGTTCATCCAACAATTCAGTTAGTGAAAATCTATAATTCTCCATGCGCATGTGAAATAACAAAACTCGTATACTTGCTTTCGTGACTCTACACTGCAGGCATGAAAAAATTGGAGAAAGGGAACACCTTTTCACCTTATAGATCAGATGTTAAATGGCAGTTTGAGAAGTGAAATGTCTAGATGCATCCACATTGCATTGTTATGTGTTCAAGAGAACGTAGAGAGACGGCCTACCATGGCTTCGGTGATTTTAATGCTCGAGAGCCGGAGCACGACCCTCCCGATGCCGACACGGCCTGCTTATCTGACAGATGCCAGTGGTAGAGGAATGTCGGCTTCATCTATAAATGGCTCAGCACCGACATCAATAAACGAAGCTTCCATGACTGATCCACACCCTAGATGAGATTATTACCCAAGGATCGAAGCTGAATTTGGAAGCAAGACATGCAAGCTGCTGTTCAGATAGGTTTATGCTTTTGAAAGGTCTATACTCTAGGTAAGCTCATTAGAAATCTAATAGGGGAATAAGCAGGGGGAAAGGTGGAAAGGACAATGAAAACTCCTTTTATCGTTTTTTCATAATTGAGGGTACAGAGCATAGACCTGGCTGTTTAAACTGGTGTGCTAAACTCCCTTCTGAATAGAACACTTATCTCTTTGGTGCCAAAAGTTAAAAACCCAGAGAAGCTGGAAGAGTTTAGACCTATCAGTTTGTGCAATTTCGCTTACAAGATCATTTCCAAAGTGCTAACAAATAGGCTGAAACCATGGCTCCCAGAATTGATAGAAGTTGAACAGAGTGCCTTTGTAGGAGGATGGCAAATACAAGATAACATTCTTGTAGTCCAGGAAGTTCTGCATCAATTAAGGGTTCAAAAGCGAAAACAAAAATTTCAAGCTATCCTAAAGTTAGACATACAAAAGGCGTATGATAGGATAGAATGGGATTTTCTGAAGGCTTGTATGATTACAATGGGTTTCAATGAAAGATGGGTAAATTTGATAATGCAATGTGTTACAACAACCTCTTTGAGTGTCAAGTTGAATGGGGAACCCCTGCCTTAATTCCAACCTACAAGAGGGATAAGGTAAGGGGACCCTTTATCCCCATACCTATTTATACTGATTGCAAATTTCCTGTCAATGCTGATGAAAAGAGCTGTGCAAGATGGCACTATAAAAGGAATACAACTCAATAGACATTGCCCTGTACTATCTCATCTACTCTTTGCAGATAATTCAATATTTTTCTGCGATGGTAAGCTACAAGAATGTCAGAACCTAGCTGCAATCATTCACCAGTTTTGCTTCTCCTCAGGACAAGCAATTAACTTGAATAAGTCAGGGATATACTTTAGTAAGGATTGCCCTAATGAATTAAGAAGGAATATGGCTAGAGAACTAAGAGTCCTAGAGATTGAAAAGATAGGGAAGTACTTGGGTATTCCTCCTGATTGGGGAGCATCTAGAATGCAAATGTTTGCTTGGATCCTGGCAAAGGTAAATATGAAGCTCGAAGGGTGGAAAGAGAACACTATGTCAAAAGCGGGGAAAGAAATTCTGATAAAAACTGTTGTCTAAGCATTACCACAATATGCAATGTCAATTTTCAAGATTCCACTTTCAGTATGTCGTGCTATTGAGAAAAAAAAATCACAGCCTTCTGGTGGAAGAACTAACCAACAACAAAAGGAGTGCACTGGCGGAAGGGCGAAGTACTCAAACAAAGAAAAGACAGGGGAGGCCTTGGGTTTAGGGATTTAATATCCTTTAACAAGGCCATGCTTGGAAAACAAGCCTGGTGATTAGCACAAAATCATACAACTCTGTGTGGTCAGGTTTTAAAGGGCATTTACTACCCATTTAAGAGCATTTGGAAGGCAGAGAAGGGATCCAAACCATCTTGGGGATGGCAAAGCATACTTGGGCGCACATCAATTGAAGACTCGGTCATGTGATCAGTAGGAAATGGGCACAACATTAACATCAGGGAGGATAAGTGGCTCAAAAGGGGAACTATAGGGGGATCGGCTAATGCAGGGGACCCAAAAAAGGTTGATGAATTGATAGACCAAGGGGAAAGCACATGAAAGGAACAGCTTTTGCGACGACTATTCGATGAACAGGTAGTACGAGAGATCCTCATAGTACATACCAGACCACAAATGAATGAAGACAAACTGATATGGACTGGCACGAAGGAAGGCGACTGCACTGTTAAGAGCGGCTACAACACTCTTTGCAAAAATGTAAACACAGAAGCACAGCTTGCCTCCTCTTCTCATCAAACTCCTACTAAACTCTGGAACAGGATATGGAAAATGAAAACTCCCCACAAAATCAGAAACTTTGTATGGAGCATATGCCAAAACGCACTACCAACGAAGGAAAATTTGTACAAGAGGAAATTGGTACCTGATCCGAATTGCCCATTCTACCGAGTACATTCGAAACCACAGAACATCTACTTCTACTATGCAAGTGGACGAGGGAAGTCTGGGATGTTCCTGCACTCAACATCCAGATCTCTAAATACCAAACTTCCCGAATTGATGAATGGCTGATAAAATACATACCCAGTAGCAATAACTCCCCTGAATTTGAGTTAGTCTCTGTTGTCCTCTGCGAAATTTGGAAAGCCAGGAATAGCCTCGTCTTTAGAAGGCTCCTCTCAGACCCACAGTTGCTGGTCGAAAGAGGACGACAATTGCTCAAAAATTTCAATAGATGGAACACCTTCGATAGACCAATTGAAGCTGTAAACTACACAGAGGAGGATGTCTGGAGTCCCCCAGAGAGGGGCAAAACAAAGGTAAATATAGATGCAGCTTACCAACTTGGTTCCTTTGAAGGTTCAATAGCTTGTGTATGCCGCAACTCAGTTGGGATCTTGACTGATGGCTTTGCCAAGGACGTCCTCGTCTCCTCCACCGAGCAAGCCGAGGGCCTAGCCATGGTGGAAACCGTCAAATTCCTCTCTCCTCATGCGGGTGACAACCTAATTCTAGAGTCAGACTGCCTCAATCTGGTCAACATCTTGAAGTCTCCGAAGGAATGTTGTGGGAACATCATGCTCTCCTCAGTGAAGCACGTGAGCTGCTGTCCTCATTTTCTAACATAAAACTGCAACATTGTAATAGGTCCAAGAATAGTGTGGCGGACTGGGTAGTTAAGACACACAGAAAAAAAGCACTCACTGAACACTGTTGACACATCCTCTGCAGGCCCTTAAAGATCTGCTCTGTTTTGAGACCTCGAAAATGGGTTCTATCTTTACTAGATATCAATGAACAGTCTTTTCTTCTGACCAAAAAAAAAAAAAGTACATGAAACACTTTACATGTCACACAAACCGATTAGACTCAAGCTTTTATTTACGCAGGTTACTTTGAAAAGTCAATTTGTTAAAGAAGTTATTATAGGTTTACTCATATTATTCAATCATCTAACATGATTATATGATTCAAGCTGTTCAAGTAATTTATTTTATTCGTTGCTCTCCTCTAAACTTGTATACACGATCTAATGTAATGTCCGAAAGACATTTTTTATGTTGATTGAACTCCACGCTAAATTGCTACGCAAAAAAAAAAAAAGAACTCCACGCTACATAACAATTTGATGTGTTAATCTCTCTCTCTCACTTTCGGCTATTCCACTGAGGGAAAGGTATAGCTGCACTACGGTTAAAGCTGCTGCCTAGCCACATGCCAATCATCCGTGAACTTTTAATTTGCCATGTGTCAAATCAACATGCATGAAAAACTTTAACAAGAAAAAAAAAAGAAAATGACACTAATAATTCATAAACTTTGACCTTATGTGTAATATCATATTTGGACTTTTAATACATTTAATGTGATCCTTGAACTATTCCTAAATATTCAATCTACTCCATGAACTTTCAATTTCTTTAATCTATTTTCTTAACCTGTTAAATCAGTTATTCGGTACTATTTACAATTTTACATAATTACACTATTGCCAAAATTTTAGAATATATTTACATTTCAACCATTTTCAAAATCAACAAAAAAAGGCTATCTTTTTGTCACTTTTTTACCTCTTTGAAGTCAGCCAGCAAATTGATTTTCCACGTTGAAGTCAGCCAAGTATAGAAAAAGGAAAGTTGGACTTGGTTAACTTGAATCAACCGAATTCAATTAGGATTACATGGAATATACGTTTCCATGTTGAAGTCCGCTACTCCACTTTGCTTGGCTATATGTTTTCTGTTTGTGGGAGCTTTGTGTGCTGCGGTTGGTGTGAAGGCAGAGTGAGTCTTCTTGCCATTCATGTAGTGAACATTTTCTTCGTGAAAATACAACAAGAATATATGTCTTTGAAGCTAATTAAATTTTGTGACTACGATTTGCATATTCATCTATATGAGATTGAGAGATTATTTGAATGAAGCATGAGAGTTAAATACCGTGTGAGTTATTAGGTATAATTGGATATTAGAAAATACCGAGTGTTTGAGTGACTTCAAGTATGACCGTTATCTTCGTTTTATTGTTTAATTTATGATAGAATCTATGATGTTTTACCCGTGGGTGTAAGTCACACTAATCGAATCACGTATATCTAGTATATGATTTAATTTTCTTATTTTGTCTTCGATCGCTTATTTTGCAACACTTTCGTCGTAGATCCGTGACTGCTCCAGTATACCATACCTTGTACTCACTTGACCAAATGATTATTTTGCAATGGTCCCGTAAAAGTCCACTTGTGTGATATCAACTGTACCAGCTCGTGACTAGTTGAGACGAACTTACGTGTGAAAAGCACCCGTCACATTAGGCCACAAGAACTTTCGGAGAAATACGACCAAGGAGATTGTCCAAGTTGATTCCATTGACCTTGAGAATTGATACTTAGGGGAGGAGGGGCTTGAATAGAAAAATAATTTAAGATCGAGAAATTTGATGAGCCAATTCAAAAGTTCATGGCCACGATTGAAAGAAAAATACAAATTTAAGGACCAAAAGTGGACTTTTATACAAGCTTACAATAACTAAAAGGATAGACTCCAAGAAAATCTCAAGAACCAACTAAAGCCAAATGCAATGTATTCTTCAGAACATGAGCTCTTCCTTCACCATCTCCCGCCGTCTTCTCTTCTCCATCAATTTGCTCATCAGCATCTCTCACATCAGTGAAGCGGCACCTATTTTAACCGGCAACTATTGCCCCGACACCAAACGCTTCCTTCCTAATTCCACCTACCAAGAAAACCTCAATAATCTCCTCTCATCACTTTCCTCCGCCGCAGATTCCGCCGGCAACAACATCAGCAGCAGTGGCGGGTTCGCCAACACCACCGCTGGCAAAGTCCCACCAGATGAGGCCCACGGGATCTTCCTCTGCCGTGGCGACATCGATGCTGCAACTTGTAGCAATTGCGTAGCCACCGCGGCCCAAGATATTGGCCAGCAGTGCCCTGGCAAAAGAACCTCCATCATCTGGTACAACATATGCATGCTGAGGTACTCGAATCAACCCATTTACTCGGTCATGCAAAAAGTCCCCATGTTGATGCAGGCGAATGGTTGGAACGTTACAGATGACCTATCTCGGTTCATTCAACTCCTGGGAGGGACCATGGACGATGTAGTGCGGAGTGCCCCGAGCAGCGGATCGGGGAAGAAAGTGGCCGCCGCGGAGGCAGAGCTTTCGGGCTCACAACGGCTTTACAAGCTCGCGGAGTGCACGCCCTACTAGACAACATCAGACTGCGTCACATGCCTCCAGTCGGCGATCGCAGGTCTCCCTCAGGGGACACCAGGAGGAAGGGTGTTGACTCCGAGCTGCAACGTAAGGTTTGAGGAGTACCCCTTTTATAACGCTGCCACGATGGTGATTGTGGCGACCATGTCGACGCCACCACCGGTCCGGCTTCCTTCTGCTCCTGCTCCAGTGACCGGACCTAAAGGTACCTAATATTGGTTTTTTTTAAATATTTTTTTATTTCCCACCCTTTCCAGCAATATTAGAAATTAAATAGCTGTTTTTTGCTTGGGAATTAGTCAATTATCTTATACAAGCGGTGTTTGATAATTGAAATGTGAACCACAGCAGAGTTTCAATGATAACATTCATTATAATGTTATCTTAAAGTCAACTCATGATCAAGTGGATGCATACATTTCCCGGTGAACACGGCCATGAGTAAACCACGATGGACCGGCAGCAATTTGTCATTGGTGGATTACATTTAAACTTTGACCGTGCAAGAGCACCTTTTAATGTGGCTTTTGAACTCATTTTAAATAGAACAATGCACGGGAAAATAGAACTCACTAATAAATTGATAATTAGATGTGATCTACTTATTTAGATACTTGTATCAAATCATTTACTAGATAAACTTTGACGAATCTCCAATAATTCCGACTAGGATTGATAGTATATAGATCTAGATGCTACTCAACTAAAAGTGGAGTTGCAACTAGAAAATCCTGAGGTAGCAGGTGCTAACATGGTAATCGACAGAGGTGGTGCTTGTAGCAAGGTAGAGCAAGTGAACCCAACGATTGTTGTAACTGTTGAGTTTTGTGTATTCGATTTCCTAACATATATGGATGCAATAGTGATTTGCTTTATTTATGATAAGGGATGTTGTGTCTGCGAATTCTCGTGGAGCCTTAAAGGTGCCGGTGGAGTTGGTGTTCTTATGAGGTTTTCGGTTATGGCGAAGTTCAAGCGTACCTTGGACATTAGAGATGTCTATGGTGGTTGAGCCCATGAAGGGCTATGGGAGAGTAGGAGCAAAGTTAGAATTTTCAGCGAGAATTGAAGCGTGGCTCGAACTTGAGAAATGTCTATGATAATTGAGCCCATAAGGGGTTGCAGGAGAGTAATAGAGAAGTGCATATTTTCAGCAAAGCAATTATGACTTGGCTCCGGCATGGAGCTAAGGTGGAGATTGTTGAAAGTACGTCTAAAGTTTGAGCCCAATCAATAATACTTGGTCCGGATAAAGTGAAGTACATGGACTTTTTGGTTGTGGAAATTAAAAAGAAAAAGATAAGAGAAGGTCACACAAATTAATTTTCCACGTTGAAGTCAGCCAAGTATAGAAAAAGGAAAGTTGGACTTGGTTAGCCTGAATCAACCGAATTCAATTAGAATTACATGGAACATACGTTTTCACGTTGAAGTCCGCTACTCCACTTTGCTTGGCTATATGTTTCTTGTTTGTGGGAGCTTCATGTGCCGTGGTTGATACGTGGATAGAGCGGGTCTTCATGCCACTCATGTAGTGAACATTTTCTTCATGAAATTACATCAAGAATTTATGTGTTGAAGCTAATTAAATCTTGTGAGCAAGATTTGTACACTCATTTATGCAAGATTGAGAGATTATTTTGTAGGAACCGTGAGAGTAAAATACTATGTAAGTTATTTGGTGTATTTGAACTTTGAAAAATACTAAAGAGTGCTTGAATGACATAAATATGGTTATAATATTCGTTGTATCGTATAATTTATAGTGGAATCCTATGCCGCTTTACTCATAGACATAAAGACATCAATTGAATCACGTAAATTTGATGTCTAATTTAATTTTTTTATTTTGTCTTCTTCTATCGCTTTTTTTTTCGCAATTCTTTGTTTCTGTATCCGCCCCAGGTCCTGTATAGCCTTGTACTCACTTGACCAAATGTTTTTTTTGCGATGGTCCCATAAAAGTCCACGTGCGATATCAACTGTACCAGCTCGTGACTAGCTGAGACGAACTCGCGTGTGAAAAGCACCAAAAGTGAAGGAGATTGTCCAAGTTATTCCATTGACCTTGAGAATTAGTACTTAGGGGAGGAGGGGCTTGAATAGAAAAATATATGTGAGATCAAGAATTTGATTAGACAATTCAAAAGTTCACGGACTCGATTGAGAGAAAAATACAAATTTAAGGACCAAAAGTGGACTTTTATACAAGCTTATAATGACTAAAAAGATAGACTCCAAGAAAATCTCAAGAACCAATTAAAGCCAAATGCAATGTATCCATCTGAACATGAGCTCTTCCTTCACCATCTCCCTCCGTCTCCTCTTCTCCATCAATTGGCTCATCAGCATCTCTCACATCAGTGAAGCGGCACCCATTTTCGTCGGCAACTATTGCCCCGACACCAAGCCCTTCCTTCCTAATTCCACCTACCAGAAAAACCTCAACAATCTCCTCTCGTCACTCTCCTCTGCCGCCGATTCCACCGGCAACAACATCAGCAGCAGTAGCGGGTTCGCCAATGCCACTGCTGGCAAATACCCGCCAGACCAGACCTACGGGATCTTCCTCTGCCGTGGCGACATCGATGCTGCGACTTGCAGCAATTGCATCGCCACCGCGGCCCAAAATATTAGCCAGCTGTGCGCCGGCAAAAGAACCTCCATCATCTGGTACGACATATGCATGCTGAGGTACTTGAATCAGCCCATTTACTCGGTCATGCAAAAAGTCCCCGTGAAGATGCAGGCGAACGGTTGGAACGTCACAGATGACCGATCTCGGTTCATTCAACTCTTGGGAGAGACCACGGACGATGTAGTGCGGATGGCCCCGAGCAGCGGATCGGGGAAGAAAGTGGCCGCCGCGGGAGGCAGAGCTTGCGGGCTCGCAACGGCTTTACACGCTCGCAGAGTGCACGCCGGACTTGACGGCATCAGACTGCGTCACATGCCTCCAGTCGGCGATCGAAGGTCTTCCTCGGGGGACACCAGGAGGAAGGGTGTTGACTCCCAGCTGCAACGTGAGGTTTGAGGAGTTACCCTTTTACAACGCCGCCGCGTTGGTGACTGTGGCGACCGTGTTGACGCCACCACCGGTCCAGCTTCCTTCTGCTCCTACTCCGGTGACTGGACCTAAAGGTACCTAATATTGTTTTTTTAATATTTTTTAAATATTTTATGTATGTCTCACTCTTTCCAGCAATATTAGAAATTAAATGGCTATTTTTTGCTTGGGAATTAGTCAATTTTCTTATACAAGCGGTGTTTGATAATTGAAATGTGAACCGCAGCATTGTAATACGGTCGTCAATTTAGTTTCGCTTGATGGGACAAAAGAAATAATGTCATGCTAAAGTCAACTCATGATCAAAGTGAATGCATTCATTTCCCGGTAAACACGGGCACGAGGGACCGGCGGCAATTTGCCATTGGTGGATTACATTCAAAGTCTAAGTAGTAGACTTTGACTTGCAAGAGCCCTTCTTAAGGTGGCTTTTGAACGCATTTTAAATAGAACAATGCACGGGAAAATAGAACTCACTAATAAATTGATTTACAAAGTAATTTGTTGGATTGTTATTTGATACTTAGATGTGATCTACTTAGATACTTGTATCATATCATTTACTAGATAAACTTTCTTTATAAATATGCATTACTTAAATTTCTCATGTCAAATCAAGTTATGTACGAATTAAGTGATATTGAAATTCTCAATCATTTATCTATTGTGAACTGATTTTAGCCATCAGTCAATCAAATCACCTTTGGTTACCCATCCATTTGATGCATTCATATAGGACTTAGAGGGCCATAAATCAGTGTCTTTATTCAGAGCAAAAGAAACACTTTTCTCCTTTGGAAAGTATCTAAAAACATACTAAACCTATCATCACAACTGAAAGCATGATCCTCCATATGCAGGAAGAAGCAATAAATCCACAGTGATCAGAATCACTGCCACTGCAGTTCCTGTTGGCGTACTTATGGTGTTTCTCTCTCTTGCTTGTTGTTTCGTTCGGAGGAAAGAGACCAAGACCCATGAGAGCTCATCCAAGAAGAAGCCGGTAAATGACTTAAGTTCGTGTTGAAAACATTGTGTCCGTGGCTTTGGATAAGTACTATGCTTTCATTAGACTGACCAGTCTCGCGTGTTGTTTCATCATGTAGGCATGAATAAAATTACAAACGAGGAACCCTTGCAATACGATTTAGCCATAATACAAGCTGCTACAAACAATTTTTCTCATCAAAACAAGTTGGGTGAAGGTGGAGTGAAGTTTTCCAGGTATTTTTTTTTTTTTTTTTTGATGACCGAGGTGTCCAGTTTTCAAACCAGGTGAAGCCCGATTATTAGTTCAACCCTCCACATCAAGTTTTAAACCCAGGACCTTATGTTTACCACCGATGGGTGGGTAAGTTTTCCAGGTATTTTTAGTTCAATACATCAAGAACCGCTTATATTTAGTCAGAAAACTATTGTCAAAAGAAAAGGAAACTAACTGAAACGAAAGATCTTCTGGTGGAATGTGCAGCAGTATTCCAGTACTACACGTGAAGAGGTCCATTATGGAGAAACCTTCAAACCCATAACATATCTTGTCCAACTCAACTTCGCTCAATAGCTTTTAGTAATTTTGTAATGAGTCAACCAGATATTGACCGTTCTGTACCATACCAATTATCCGACGTAGCTCTTTGTTTCAGCAACATTTTCACAAATGCACCTTAAAATACTTTAGATATTTGGGAAGCTTTCGATATGAAGATGTTCGAGTAACTAACCAAAAAATGCAATCATTTCAGGGGAGGCTTCCTAATGGGCAAGATATAGCCGTGAAGAGGTTATCTCAGAGCTCAAGACAAGGTGCTGAAGAATTTAAGAATGAAGTTATGTTGGTCGCAAAGCTTCAGCATCGAAACCTTGTGCGACTACTCGGATATTGTTTGGAGGGAGAAGAAAAGCTACTTGTTTATGAATTTGTGCCTAACAAAAGTCTAGACTACTTTTTGTATGGTAAGTTAAGTTGAGTATGCAGCTGTCATCTCTAATATGTCGTCCTCTTGCTCATAATACAATGAAATTGCATTTCAAAATAGTTATATGATCTTAGCAAGCTAGACCAATTACTAAACTGCAAACAAATCTTTAATTATGCAGATCTTGAGAAAAGTATGCAATTGGATTGGTTAAAACGTTATAAGATAGCGTGGGGAATAGCTCGAGGAATGCTCTATCTACATGAAGATTCCCGACTTCGGATCATTCATCGTGACCTAAAAGCAAGCAATATCTTGTTAGACAGTGGCATGAACCCAAAGATTTCAGATTTTGGCACAGCTAGAATTTTTGGAGTTGATCAAACTCATGCAAGCACTAATAAAATTGCGGGGACTTTGTAAGTTTTAAATTCTCATTACATTGGCTGATCACTTGGTCATGTCAAGACATGTCTTCTCATTAAATGTACTTCGTACGTTGCATCAATTCGAGCACACTTAGATTGAATTGTTGTGTCCTCTATTTTAGGCACGTGTGTTATATCGATTTGTTTTTTTTATTTGCAGGGGTTACATGCCTCCAGAGTATGCTAGGAATGGGAAATTCTCTGTTAAATCCGATGTCTATAGTTTCGGCGTCCTACTTCTAGAGATCATTATCGGGAAGAAGAATGATTATTTCTGCCGATCAGAAGAGGGCGAAGATCTAGCTAGCTATGTAAGTTGCCTATACAATTGTCACTAACTAGTTTAGTTATGTAAATGTTACACTGCAGTGTCTGGTATTTCGACTAAGTCGGGCTGAAATTCTGGTACAAGAAGTACGTGTACACTTTGCCCCGTCCAAACTAACATGACTTCAGTATTGCGACTTTGCTTGACATAAGTTGTCTAATACTAATTATATACTTCATTGAATTAATGCTACAATTTACCGACGGTGTTTTCTTTCTAATGGATTGTAAATAGGCATGGAGACACTGGAGAGACGGGACACCATTGGAAGTTTTGGACCCGATCATCCTAGACTTGGATTCAAGAGATGAAGTGCTGAGATGCATGCACATTAGCTTACTTTGTGTTCAGGAAGATCCGGTTGATAGACCCACCATGGCGACAGTACTTCGCATGCTCAGCAACCAGCCCGTCGCTATGCCACAGCCTCGACGTCCGCCTTCTTCCTCAAGTAGAGATCAATCCATTGGTAGATCGATACAGCAATCTGTCAACGGAGTGACAATTACGGAAGCATACCCCCGATGATACAAGTAATTGTTTTATGTAATAGCTTCATAGGCCTTGAAATGCTTGGCCTTCCGTGGATACCATTAGTGAACAATGAGTAGCTTCTATTAAGTGTAGAGTCCTATGTATGACTTTCTATTTCTCGACTGTGTGCTTTGATCTTTAAGTCATCAGTTTCCTTGAGTTGCTCACTAGCCACTTAGCCCGGTGCTCATGACGCACTACGGAACCTTCACCGTGCCTGGGGACCAAGCAGGGCATAGCTAGTGGCATAGGAGCCAACACGGCATCAGCAGTTGACAGGGTGTACCTTGGAGTTGAGCAGAGGTTTTCCGGCAAAATTTGAGATCTTAGAAGGAAAAAGATTCAAGATAAAAGCATTGCCTGCTGACACCTGCACTATGCTGGAAGGTCAGAAGGAGAAGCGTTATAAGCTTTGAATGGAAGCCTCGGGAAACAAAGTAGTAACTCTTACTATGTAGCGAAATTCCTTGTCACATACATAGTAACCTGCAGGAACGGTGTAACAACTACCCAGCTCTTCAAATTAACGGATCAAAAAACTTTTTCAAATAACCAAAAAATGTTATCATGCATAGAACGTCATTCAATTTTTTTTTTTCACTTTTTGGTTTAAAACCAGACTCTAAACCCAAGTAGTTACTTATATGACATAATCTTGGCACAAATATGCCCACTTGGTCATTTGATAATAAAGGCATCAAGTTCAAATGTGGACAGCCAGCTTCAAGAGGTCTAAGAAAAACAGATGAAGCAAAGACATACAATTAATTCGTTTCATAATTCTAAAAGATTACAATAAATTCATCATGGAAAACTCATAAAAGTCTGAGTAGCTTTTGAGTTTCCTTCGCTTTGTTTATAGAAGATTTGGATGATTTTGTGTAGTATGGATTTATTTGAAAATTAGTGTCGCTGCATGATGTGGTCCCCATTAAAAATTTCAAATCAATATATTTTTTTACTATGCACAAGATAGTACAGGAAATTTCTGCTTTGTTTAGCAACATTTGATCATGGAAGAGAAAATTCCGCTCTAAAAGTTTGAGTTATTAGAGGAAAGTGTAGTTTAATATTTAAATATTCCTTCACGGTCTATACAAAGCGTGCTTAGAGATGGCCATTTCGAATCCCATTGTGGTGTTGTCATCCCCATAAGTAACTAAACGGCCCAGAACTATCATGGGACAGGAGGGCTGCCCCTTTTGTTGTGATCTCGTCCTTGAAAAACGATAGACCAAACAACCGTCGAATTATCAAAGATATGACGACATTTTTTTCCCGGTCTTCAAACTTGTTGCTTCTTTTCGAATTTTCCCATTTCATTAACATGAGTTGCAGGTGGGTATAGTCCAGATCCATCAAACCCATATCTTGTTAGGCTTTACTATTCTAAACCTATAACAATTCATTCTTTAAATTTTGACAAACTCATACATAACCTGTTGAGCAATTCAAATTGGCATTAGCATAAATATTACAAACAATTCAGAATTGTAAAGAAAAAACGAAATTGCAATAACAAAGTTGGAATCAATACAAATGAATACCGAGACCTGTATTTGACACGGTTTCCTTAAAATAGATTCGTTCCCTTCAAAGACTGGCGTCTGAGGTTTCGTGAACGTCTGTCTCCCAGGATACAATGGTCGACGACTAAGAAGTAAAAACTTCAAAGCCTCCGGCGAACTTGAACAAATTGTGGAAATGAACACTATCGAAAACAATGCAAATGCAGAGAACGTTTTTCTTAACAGAGGAAGAGCGATTTCGATAAAATAGAAGAGAGGAGAGAGCTGTTTGAGAATAATAACGGCCGATTAAATCTGCCTTTACAAAATCAATACCCGTTAGGAATAACGGCCGATTAAATCTGCCGTTACAAAATCAATTGGCCCGGAATAACGGCCGATTAATTCTACCGTTACAAAATCAATTCCGTAACAACACAATTTAACGCACCATTGAGTTGAAAAAAAATAAATTAGAAGGCTAACAAAATTGGGCTCGCAAGCGAGGTCCACTTTTCGGTCCCGCAATCGCAGACACGGGATGTGCGCCGCGCCCAAGTTTCAGCCTTGTCGAAGTGTTGAATTTGCACCCCTTGCGTCAAAGCAAGAAGGCATAGTATTTGTGCTATAATAGTTACTACTTCAAATGAATGTAATCTGTATATAAAGACTCCATAGCTTTTCTTTCTTTTCAATGTGGGACTAGTGCTTTTCACTTTCCACTTCCAACTCAAGGGTATTCTTTGAACATCAATTTCTCATTCATTCACCCATCAATTTATCCCATATTTCCAACATAACCAGCCCACTAAATATGGGTCACAAAGCAAGCCTTTGACCCATTTTTTTACACCTGTAATCAATGCAAATGGAAGGAGACGTCTGCTCTTGAGCGTGCACGGCGTAATGTTGTCCATGTGCATGGCGAACACCAAAGATACTTCACAAAAGATGTCGACTTTACCAGCTGGTAATGACATACAAATTTTCGACAGCTTGCAGCTGTGATAGTGAGTGACTAGACGAGACGAGCTTACGTATGGAAAACGCCCCTCATATTCAACCACAGAACTTTTTGGAGAACAAGCCAAGAAGATGGTCCCAGTTGACTCCATTGGCCTTTTCTAATGGTCGACCTTTATTTACTTCGCAAATATTTTTGCCCGTACATGTGATGTAATCCTCGTAGTCTTAAGTCGCATGAATTTGGACATGCACGTCCCCAGTCCTGAATAAATCCTAATTAAGAAGCCTTGGAAAATTCTTGGAATGGCATGAATATTCATTTAAGGAAGCATGGTAATGACCATGCCCGAAGAGCTATTTCTTCGGAGAGAGAGAGATGATTTATTTGGTAAATGAGTATACGACCCCATCAACATCCGTATTTGCTTCTACCAAGATCAGGTACCAAAGTCCATTTTGTACTTCTCTTTTACGGATTAGATTTTGTTTGATGGCGCAAATTGGACATATAATTCTCACACCTCAACTGTTCGTTGTAAATGTAAATTGACAATTAATTTTATTGTGCAGAAAATATAATATGGGATTGTTTAAAATGGTTTTAAGACCAACAAGTACTATCCTTTTAATTCTCCATTTGCTAGAAAAAATGCATTGTAATTCACCTCTTCTAAGCATTAACGTTAGTCAGGAGGGATTCGGAGGGAAGGAAAAGTATATTAAAAGAATATATAATCTTACATAGATAGAGGGAAAGATGTTAAATTATATCTCGAGTTTGAGCCCGTGAACGAGAGACCCGGTCCGGTTAAAGGTTTTATTTTTATTCCGTTGGAGAAGATAAACATTCACTCGTTGATCAATTTGACCTATCAAAATATGGTTTCCTTATTTGTTGTACAGTGGGCGTCTTCCAACAACAAAGGCATATTGGCCGCTATAGGACTAAAAGGGATTGAACTCATTTTTTTGGCCGCACAAAAGAAAACGTGTGTTCGACCAAAAGAGAATGAAGAAAACGAGTAGGGACAAGAAAGAAAGAGGACGATGCAGGGATTCTCAATTTGGTCGCGCACGGAGGAGTTCTAAACACGGTGAATTTTGTGCCATTAGTTTTGTATCCAATTGAATTGTTTATTTATAAACGCTTTGGGTTTTGGTGTGATTTATGTGTCAAAAACATTCGAGCATGTGAAGATTGTAAATATGATTCTTCGATTATAGTGCATTACTTGTCGGTACCGACATTCGAACAAAATTACATAAGCCTTTGGTGTCCTTTATTATTTCTCATTTATTTCTTCGGCGATTTCGCGCAGACTTAACAATGCAAGATCATGTTATTTTTCATGTTAATTTCACAACAAAAGAGACGCAGAAATTATTAGAAGAGGTTAGAAAGGATTGGTAAAGTCATTTTTATATACATTTTAAATTTCTTCGAATGTCTCCAAATATGAAAGAATTTGTATAATGATAGCAAATTTGTTCTTTGTTCTCACTTATACTCTAGCTTTACATGTATTTCTAAATACATATCAAGGATATTTACTTTCTTTTTCTCAATAGCATCAAAACAACATATTAACTCAATCTTATAATCTTTTCTCTTCTTTTCTCTCATAATTATTTACATCCCTTCTTTCCTTTGGAATTCCTCCAGCCAAAGTGAGATTATTCTATCTTTGAAATATTTTGCCCTTTGTAATTCAAGGTGAAATAAGTGAGTCGCATCAAGCGGCATATTTAAATTTGGGCAATTGCTGTTATTAATTCATGAAAAAGAGAAAGTCACGTAAGAATAAAACCTGGGAACATACACCGCAAATGAGACCCTCGACGAGCAACTTCACTGCGGATGCTGTTATCATAATACAAGAACGGCATCTGGAAGTCAAGTCAATTGGAAAAGGAACTGTTGTTGGTCGAGTCAAGCCAGCCAATAGAGACGCAGAAAAAAAAAAGAAACAAAACTGGAAAATAGCAGAAGCGTTTTTCTTCCAAGTGCACTTAATCTCCAAATGGGTCCCTCATAGGACGACTGATATGCCGTGACAGCTTCTCTCAGTGTTTGGGTAAAAATAAAATGTAAGAGATGAATATAATCTAGGTGAAGAAATGTGTAGTGGGGATAGAAATGCTAAAGGAATATTTCCGTCCTAATTGTTGGGAAGAGAGGATAGAGAGGAAAAAAGTCAAGACGCAGATGTTGTCATAACAACACCAAGATATTCTAATATGAGGAGTGCTTTGTTACTGTTAAAATTGCTCTGCTAATATATGAGGTGAATAAGATATTTGGGCGTGGAAGATGTCTAAAAGCAAGAAGGATCTTCAGATAAGGTGAACATCAAGAAAGATCTTGACTGAGGGTAAACAAGCCGAGAATAACGAGAACGTTTGTGATGGCTTAGAGGTATAAAGATTGGGTGAACAGTTGGATGGACCTAGTAATGGTGAACACGTCTAGAATGAGGATATTTGATAAAATTTAGAGGGACCATGAAGCTTATTAGTTTGTAGAGTAGAAATTGTCAATATGCTTGGAAGGATAAGAAGAAAGATCAACATCGATATTGAGTGCAGATGATTGTTATTGGAGCAACAAATTGTTGGCAAAGAGCAGTTGCCTCATATAGATGAGCTGGAAAGCTGTGACAATACTAATGGTCCTTGTGAATTCAGTGAAGATGAGGAACCAACATGGTGTCCTTGAAGATCTTTGGAAGCTAACTTAGTCAAATAAGTGAAAATGAGGAATTAGCAGGGATGCTAATGTTCTTGGAGATCTTTAGAGACTGATATGGTCAACCAATGAATATGAGGAATCATCGGCAATGCTTATGTCCTTGGAACTCTTTGTATGCTTAAGAAGCCAAGGCGACATTTGGATGATTGATTGCAAGTCATTCCACAGAGTTCATCAATAGACAACATCAATAGACTAGTTATAATCTACGTATCTTGATTATAGGTAAGGAATCATGTTGATATTCAGTCTTGGAACTTGTTGGTCACTTACTCACTTGATTATTACATTGACAAGAAGATAATAATCGTTTCAAAGGCTTGGAATCCGGAAAAGATCACCTGAGTTAATTAGGACCAGTTTTGGTAATAAGTAGGGACATACTTTGACACTAACATTGTTTAGGGAAACCGCTATTGAAGCAACAAATCAAAAAGCAAAAAATCAGAATATTTGCAATGTAGAATTTTCCACAAATCAGCATGAAGATAACATATCAAGAAGAAAACCCACAAGTTGATCATTTAAGGCTCGTTTGGCAACGTGCCAAACAGTGAAAATTTTGTTCTTTTGTTCCCGTAAATAGTTTGGGGAAGTAAATGCGTTTGGTAAACTTTTTGTTCCCGGGCACATTTTTGCAAAAATTTGTGGCGAGAAATGTTTTGGAAGAGAAATAAAAGTAAAAAAAAGTTGTTTTTGTTTCTCGACACAATTTTGAGAATCAATTTTTTTTCTTTTTTCTTTTCTTATTTTAAATTGTGTCTTTTATGATATCTCTAATTTTATATCTCTATTTATATTGTAAAACATATCAATGAAAGGTAACGCTTCATTGACTCAATTCTTTATTTTCTTTATGGTATCAAAGCCACGCAAAGGCGCACTACTCTTTACTTGTTAAAAAAAAATTGATACAATCATGTCAAACCCGAGATTTCCATTTCCTTCAAACATCAATGTGGCAAATTTTGTTACATTGAAGCTCAATGAAAACAACTTTTTGCTTTGGGAGACACGGGTATTGTCTCTGATTGAAAGTTAGGACCTATTTGGTTTTCTTAATGGAGAGATAATTGCACCACCGCAGACTCGGACATCGGAGAATTCAACTGAAGTCAGTAATCCAAAATATACATCATGGGTGTGTAGTGACCACCTCGTAAAGTCCTAGATCATGGACACACTCTCAAAAGAGGTTCTCAGACATACTATTGGACTTCAAATAGTAGCAAAAGTGTGGAAGGCTCTCACTGATCATTTCAAGCAAAACTCGGTGACTTGAGAACTTGATCTCCTTGAACAACTTCAACACATCCGAAAAGAAAATAAGCCCTTATCTATTTATCTTCGTGACTTCAAATCTATTTGCAATCAATTGCATTCCATTGGTAAACCTGTGTCGGATGCTAATAAAGTCTTCAGATTACTTGAAGGACTTGATGATAGCTATGAGTCATTCAAAATGACTATGTTCAGGCCTCCTCTTCTATCTCATGCTGAAGTGGTTGCACAACTTCAAAGTTATGAGTTATGAAACAAGCGCACTTCAACCATGCTCCCAAACAGTTTAATGGCCATTATCTCGCAGCGACATAATGGTGGCTACATTAATTCTAGGGATCGTGGCTTTTCTCAAACAAATGAAATGATCGGTGATTTTCAAGAAATTACTGTACTACTCAACAATGTCAAATTCAAACTTAGGAGTGCCATCTCTCATCTGTCAGATTTGTAGGAAGAAGAGATTATGATGCATTTTGAATTGATCTTTGGGGACCGAGAAAATCCTTCTATGCACAAATTTCAATATTATATGGTATTTATTGATGATTTCTCCCGATACTATTGGTTGTATCCGTTGAAGCAAAAAGTCAGATTTCTATGAGATTTTCCTATCTTTTCATAAATTAGTTGAAAATCGGTTTGATAAGAAAATTAAAGTTTTTCAATCTGAGGAGGTGGTGAATTCACAAGCAATAATTTTCTCATGCATCTTTGTGAATGCGACATACAACAACAACTCTCATGTCCGTGCACGCCAAAACAAAATGGTGCTCTTTGAGAGGAAATATCGACACATTGTTGAACTCGGACTTGCTACATTATTTGAGGCATCTATGCCACTCAACTATTAGGTGGAAGCATTTACAACAACGGATTATTTGATAAATCGGCTTCCTTCAACTGCTTTGGGTAATTGAAGTCCATACTCGGTCTTATTCAAGAAGGACCCCGATGACTCATTACTTTGAGTGTTTGGCTTTCGTTGTTATCCATATTTACACAACTACATGATGAACAAATTTGACAAGTGCTCTTTATCATGTGTGTTTTTGGGATAAAGTGAAAAGCACAAAGGACATCATTGTCTTCATCAATCTATTGGTTGTGTTTGTATATCTCAACATGTTTATTATGAGCATTATTTTCCTTTTGCCTCTTCTTCTCGGTTGACTACTATGACTAAGGGGAGTTGTTGCGATAAAATTCAATTTTAACCTCATCACAAACCAAAGATTCTGGTGATCATTTGACTATGCCCAAACCTAGTCCAGAAGTTGGTCAAATTGGTTGTTCACCAATAGATCTTGACTTTACAAGCAAACGTGTAAGTTTGTTTGTCGAGATAGAACCGGACTCAAATGCTTCATCTGCTACTATCTCTAACCATGTGGCACAACCAGCAGAGAGTCCATCTTCTTTGGAGTCTCAATTGAAGCTTCCACATCCTCAATACATCCCATGGTTACACGTTCAAAGGCCAGGATCTCGAAGCCAAACACCAGGTATGTCAATATAGCAGTATCATCCGTCCCTCTCGAACCACGCACTGTTTATTCAGCTTTAAAGCACCCTAGTTGGAAAGCTGCTATGCTTGAGGAGTTGGATGCTCTTGCAATCAACAAAACATTGAACTGGTTCCTCGTCATCTATTGATGAATGTGGTTGGAAGTAAATGGGTGTACAAGACAAAACTACATGCCGATGGTTCACTTGACCGATTGAAAGCCCGACTTGTTACAAAAGGCTTTCATCAAGAGGAGGGTGTTGACTTCCTAGAAACTTTTAGTTCGATAGTCAAACAAGCCACAATTCGCATTGTCTTATATGTTGCTACTGTTCATAATTGGGAAATTCGCCAATTAGATGTCAAGAACGCCTTCCTACACGGCGATCTTGATGTTCCTATCTATATGGAACAACCACCGGGTTTCTGTGATTCATTTCATCTTGACCATGTTTGCTTACTTCAACATGCATTATATGGCCTCAAACAAGCTCCTAGGAAATGGTTCGACAAATTTAGTGATTTTCTTTTTGAATATGGATTCTTCTGCAACACAGCTGATCCATCACTATTTGTTTATCGTCATCATGGTCATATTATTATTCTATTGCTCTATGTGGATGATATAGTCCTCACCAGTGATTCTTCGAAATTACTAAACCATCCTATGCAGGAACTTGGTCAAGTTTTTCCATGAAAGACCTGGCGTTCTTCATTATTTCTTGGGCATTGAAGTCAATCGCTCCACTGATGGACTCTCACTCTCACAACAAAAATATGCCTTCGACCTTTTGAATTGAGCATCAATGGCGCAATGTAAGCCAATTGCTACTCTAATAGCTACCAAGTAACCACCACTCAAACATGGTGATAAGCCCTATGCTGATCTATCCCATTTTCGAAGTATTGTAGGCGCTCTTCAGTACCTTACTCTTACTCGCCCGGATCTCTCGCTGCGATCAACATAGTTTGTCAACATATGCATGCCCCAACTATTGCTCACTATCATATGGTAAAATGTATTCTGCGATATGTTCGCAGTACTTTACACCTTGGGTTTCGTATTTTGTCTCGTAGTTCTCTCCAATTATTTGGCTTTGCCAATGCAGATTAGGCGGGGTGCAAACTCACCCGACGTTCTACCACTGGTTATTGTACTTTTCTCGGCTCAAATTGTATTTCATGGTGTGCCAAGAAACAACTTATCGTGGGCCCACTCTACAGTTGAAGCTGAATATCGGGCTCTTGCTTCCGCATTCTTTGAACTCACTTGGATTTCATACGTATTGCTTGACATTGGGATCTACCAACATCAACCTTCATTACTTTTCTTAGACAATATGTCAGCATTACATCTCACAACTAATTTAGTTTTTCATGCTCGAACAAAGCACATTGAGATCGATTATCATTTTGTTCGAGAAAAGGTTGCTCTTGGTTCTATTGCAACTCATTATGTTCCGTCTTCCTCACAAATTTCTAATATTTTTACCAAGCCATTGACTCGGGATATGTTTGTTAGTTTAAGAATCAAACTTGGTCTCTGGTCCTTCCCATTGACCAGTTTGAAGGGGAGTATTGAAGCAACAAATCAAAAAGCAAAAAAATCAGAATGTTTGCAGTGCAGAATCTTCCACAAACCAGCACAAAGATAACATATCAAGGAGAATATCCACGAGTTGATCATTTAGAAATCTTTTCTTATTTGTCTTTTATTCAATTTCCTTGTAAATCAAATTGTATCATTTTATCTCTAACTTCTACCATAATTATAAGTGATGATATCTCTATTTATATTGTAAAACATATCAATAAAAGGTAACGCTTCATCGACTCAATTCTCTATTTTCTGTAACTACCACTATTAGAGAGACGTTGCCGATGTCAAAGAATCATTGTAACGATCTCTAGCGACTACCTGCTTCTGGCAACAATAAAACCAACGGTTACTTGAGGATTTCAATGGGCAATGGTCATATGAAGATGGATGGCTATACATTGAGTCCAAAAGAAGTAATTAGTTTAGGTGGAAACGAACAAAACGAGCTATGTGCTTTGAGTCTTCATCTTTGCTCTATTTTTATTGATATTTGCTATTTGTTCCTTATGTCAACGTTTGTGTGATGCCGATGTTTGTAATCAATGCTAAGAGCAAGAGCAAATGTACAAGAGTGATAGCAATACCTGAGTCATGATAGTGTGATCTATTGGAAAGGTGATACTTTTTTATTGTAACTTATCTTGAAGATTACTAGTGGATTGTGTTGAAAGTGGATGTTGACTTGGGGATAAAGCTAAATCACTATATATGCTTGCAATATCTTCTATCTCTTAATATTGCATTACTTGTTCGTAATCATCACCATCTGTTAAATAGTAGCACCGGCAAATCATTTTTGGAATTTGTTTTTACCGATGTTTGAAGTTGATCATATTATATTTTGCAAATATTTTTCTTAGTTCCAAACAACCTATTTACTTCCTTCTAGGTTATATTGTTAGCTCCAACACATAATGGACGACAACATAATAAACACATAAGCAAACACATAATGGTGGGACAACATTATAACACATAAAATAAAGCTTTCCGATACTTGCATGCAATATCTTGCTTTGTAAACTTTTCATATTGAATAAACTCGAGAGTCATTAGGAGCTAGTGCAAAATTTGCTAAGTATTATCACTACAAAAAACTTGTTTTTTGCGACGGAATTTGCGACGGAAATTTCGGAAAAATCCGTCGCAAATCGAATTTGCGACGGAAAAAATTCCGTCGCTACTCGGGCGTCGCAAAATTTTGCGACGGAAAATTAACAAATCCGTCGCAAAATTCGTCGCAAATTAGCCACGAATACAATCCGTCGCAAATATTCCGTCGCAAATTTGCGACGGACTATTCCGTCGCAAAAATCGGTCGGAAATTTGCGACGGACGTGTGAATGTCCGTCGCAAAATTGCGACGGACGTGTGAAGGTTTGCGACGGATCGGTCCGCCGCAATTTTGCGACGGACGTCCGTGTATGTCCGTCGCAATTTTTGCGACGGACGTGTGCGTGTCCGTCGCAATTTTGCGACGGACGTGTTCTTGTCCGTCGCAATTTTGCGACGGACGTGTGCCTGTCCGTCGCAATTTTGCGACGGACGTGTTCGTGTCCGTCGCAATTTTGCGACGGACGTGTGCAGGTCCGTCGCAATTTTGCGACGGACGTGTGTAGGTCCGTCGCAAAAATCCGTCGCACATTCGTCCCAAATTTCGTCGCAAATTTGCGACGGACACGATCCGTCGCTAATTTATTTCTGTACAAAATTGGTCGCAAAATCATCGGAAAATTTGTCGCGAATTTCGTCGAAAAAATTCGGCATAATTTCGTCGCAAGTTAGCGAAAAAATTTAATAATAGCAAAATTTGGCTTAAAATATTTGTCGTTATTTTTACATCATTTCGACCACAAATTATTGTTCATATCAATCAAAAAAGACAATGACATATAATTGAAACAGAAAAACGAACAAACCATAAATTCTGACAAATCAGCCACAATGACATATAATTGAAATAAATAACATAACGAAAGTTATAAAGTCTGACATGATGCTATTTGATATCCAATATTACAATACATTGAAAACATAAGCTAAGAGACAGGGCCAACCATAGAAGACGCAAAAAACCATACAGAAGAAGAGGCGGCTTTGGTATGCTGGCAGGACACCAAAAGTAGTTACCTTCGTCAAGACCTGAGGAAATGTCGATACAAAAATCAGTCCAGAATGTAACAAAAATAACAAAAATACGTTTCAGGACGAACATAAATGTTCTTACATATGAATATGAGTGAAATTATGAAAAACCAAGATTATGAAGCAAGCTTACCCAAAATTTTAACTAGGGAGACTAGAGAAAATCATCATCATCACCATCATCATCATCATCATCATCAAAGAGATCAGCATTCTCGGCATCAATGTGTTGGTCATCACCTATTGGATTGGCTGGAGGTACAGGAGGCCCGGCATTGCGTTGGAGGTTAAGGTGTTCCATAATCGCTCTCACTTGTTCTTCCAAGTTATATATTCGCTCATCCTTCTTAAAAAGTAAATTATTCAGACGATCCACTTCTTGGTTCAATTGCTCCTCCACTGTGACTTCCTTGACCCGGTCCTAGCGGCTGATGAACTTCCAGGATTATTCGGCATGTACATCCTTGACAACGATCCCAGCCCAAATATTTTTCCTTTTTTTGGCCCACCCGATGCCTCCATCCATAATGCCATATTATCAACTGGTGGCCGGGACTCAGGACAATCATCACTACCACTAGCACTACCACTTGCACCAATTAACAGATCATCATATTTTTCCTACATTAACAATGTAGATGAAAATAAAATCATATATATATATATATATATATATATACCATAAATATTGAAAGCATTAACGGTTTTGCATTATAGTTTACATATAAGTCAAAGTATAACCTTACATACCTTAACAGCTTTTGCTCGATCGCCAGTCCATGTCTTATCTTTCTTTTGGAATGTGCGTTCAAATGTAGCTGCAAATGTCGGTTCCGTCCCCAATTCATGTGCCTACAAAATGTAAACTTGAGTAACTGAATTAAATTAACTTATAAGTCATTTAACAGACTTACCAGTCGTTTATGATGTCCGCAATGTTGATAGAGCCCAAAGCATATGGCTGACCCATCACTAGAACTAGAAGATCGGTTCTTCTTATTCTGCTCACAGAGTTGTCGACTGCTCAGATGCCCAAAATGTGTTAATTGCCACCCAATTGTCAGCTGTAAAAAAGACGGCTTCGCTTTTGCTTGCTCTTCGCTCTATTCATGACATTTCGCATAAAATCACTTATTTTTTATCGAAAATTGCCTCACTTCATTGTCTTCCGTTTCGTCCCACGTGAACTTCCGCTGCAATAAATAAAAACACAAATTGAAAATTACTATGATGATCACATATCAATAACCATGCACCAAACACATATAGACAGATTTTGTAAAGTTCATGTCGGGAAAAATATCTGATCCTTTAGATATCGAAAACTACAAAGTTGTTCTGGTCCCTTTACATCATTCTTGACCATCAATATACTACACCAAACTTAATTTCTGAGAAAATAAAATATGTACAACTTACCTTGAACTCATTCCACCACATTTCTTTTTACTTCTTGTGGAACACTTCTGTAATTAAGATACTCTCCCATCCAGAAGTTTCTGACTATTTTGTTCAATTCTCTCACAAATGATTTAGCATCCGTGAATCTGCATTTATACAAATATTGTGCAACATGGATAATTCAGTTAACATCAATATTTAAAGCCCTAAATATGACATATACTAAAATAAAAATGAAGTACTTACGAATCTCCACATGGACATATAAAAAATCGGTTATCTTCTTGCCCTCCGTTTCCGTCAATAATATTTTGATTGTTCCGCCGAATAATGGGGTGGAACGGAAGGAGGGGGAGCTACAGGAGATTGAACTGGAGAATGTTCAGTTGGCATGTGGTGAAGTCCTGTAACATGTTGTTGATTGTGGGAGGAAGGGCCAACGTGCTCATATTGTGACGGACCATATTGTGGTTGAGGGTTCAATGCCGGGACATGAGAAGAGGAAAGGGACGGGGACGAGGACGAGGACGAGGAAGAGCCTCGTCTTCTAGACATAAATCCTCCACGTTTAAACTGACAAGTAGGAAGGTTATACGAATATGTAAAGAACTATTGACACGACACGAACACATAATGATGTACATGATTTAAACTTACCATTTTGATGAAAAGACTGAGAAAATGTTTCCTTCAAATGAGCCAATGTCGAAAGTGCTTATGACGGTAATTTCCTACAAATAAATATACTATGAATCCCATTCATTTTCATATGAAACATCAATGTATGAGCACGATATGGGTGGCCCAGGTGTATCAAACATCACTATATGAATCGCATGCATTTTCATTAATTTTTTTTTACCACGCATAAAAATTTATATTTCACTAAAAGTGAGTGGCCACAAATATTCTAAATCATTCTATAAAGTTTTGTAAGAAATAAATTATTATTGTTATTCTTAAAATTTTTTTTGGAGGTAAAAAAAAAAATTTCACTAAAAGTTGGTAGCCACCGATATTCTAAGACATTCGTAGAAAGTTTTGAAATTTTAAGAATTTTAAGAATTTTTATATTATTAATTTTAATATAAATTTTTTCTTGTGAAAAAAAAAAAATTCCATACTAAAATTGGGTGGCCACAAGTCATCTAAACTATTAGGTATAGTTTTCCAAATTTTAGTCATTCTTTATTTTTACAATTTTTAAGGCAAAGGTTACAAAAAATTAAATATAACTAAAAGTGGGTGGCCATGCATGTGTATTATAAACCATTTCGTGAAATTTTGGAAATTTTTAAATTTAATTTTTTTTTTGCCATCTAAAGAAATTTAAATTTAATCGCAAGTTGATGGCCTATATGTTTTCTAGGCAATTCTGTGCATTTTTTAAATTTTTAAATTTTTACTTTTTCTTCACAAAAAAAAATTTCCCTCATAATGGGTGATCACATTTATGTTAAGCATGTTATCATGTTATGGAAATTTTAAATTTTTTAATAATTTTTTTGCCGGAACGTTAAAAAATGTAAATTTCATTGAAAATGGGTTGGCACTAATAATTTTTGCAATTTTGTGATATGATGAAATTTTAGTTTGTTAAAAAGTTTAAAAAACTTTTATGGTCAAATTTCATATATGTTGTCAGTATTTACCGTTTTTTTAATTTTCCATAATTTTTTATAAAATTATTTAATTTTCAAGTATTTTTTGCGAAAACGTTTAATCAATTATCCTATCGTCATTTAACGCTTAATCATCCACATAATAAACAAATTAACCAGTCGACCATCGATCAAAGTCATATGCAATCCTGAAATCGACCCGTAATTTAGCCAATCAAAAGTAATCCTAAATAATCCGAACTAAATCCGACTAATTACCTAAATATACTAACTACGGATTAGAAAATAGACCTACTTAGTTTAAGGACAACAAAACCTTGTCTTCTGGACAGTGACGGTCCCGGGCAGGACGGCGAGGGCGGGCGGCTGATGGTGACGACGACGGGCGGCGGCGGTTGGTCGGGCGGGCGGACGGTGACGATGAGGCGGCCGCGGCTTGCCGATGGGGCGGTGGGTGGCATGGGGCGAGGACGGGCCGGACGGCGGGGCGGTGGTGACGACGGGCGTGGCGCGACGGGCGGGCGGGCGTAGGGAGACGGCGGGTCCGGGCCGGGGCGTAGGGCGGGCGACGGGCGCGACCAGCGAGGGGCAGCGGCGTGCTGGGGCCGCGGGCGGGCTGGCTGGGCCGCGGGCGGGCCAAGGGGCGGCGCGACACTGGCTACGGGCGAACAGGGCGGCGGAGCTGCGTACGGGCGGCGGCGTAGGCGGACGCTTTAGCGCACCGCGACGGCGACGGCGGGGCGGCGCGAGAAAAACCGCGACGGACTAGGGCGGCGGATCGGTCGCGACGGCGCGCGACGGGATTTTGAGGTCCGGCTTAAATTCGCGACGGACGAGGTTCGACGTAGAGTCGGGCGAATTTAGAGTCGGTGGGCAAATTCGCCGGAGTAGTCCGAGCAAATTTGAGGGGATAAATCCGCGCAAATTTGCGACGGAACTAGTCCGCCGCAAATTTGCGACGGGACGCTGTCCGTCGCAAATTTGCGACGGACTATCTGCCGCCGCAAATTTGCGACGGACGTAGTGGTCCGTCGCAAATATTTCACCGACAAATATTTGCGATTTAACCAAGCATGTCCGTCACAAATTTGCGACGGACATGATAGGTCCGCCGCAAATTTTCTATAAAAAAAATTTGACGGAAATTACAAAACCGTCGCGGGAAAAATCCTCGTTAAATTTGGCGACGGACAATGTGTATATCCGACGGACAATGTATCCGCCGCAAATTTGCGACGGATAGTGCGTGGTCCGTCGCAAATTTTGCGACGGACTTGTCTTTCTCCGTCGCAAATTTCGCACGGTTTAAATTCCCGCGCAAAACGGTCGCAAATTTGCGACGGACGTCTTTATGTCCGTCGCAAAATTTGCGACGGAAATTTAGGTCCGGTCGCAAAATTTGGCGACGGGACGAAAAATTTTATGTCCGCCGCAAAATTTGCGACGGATTTAAACAGGTCCGCCGCAAATTTTGCGACGGACGATGGTCCGCCGCAAATTTTTATGTCCGTCGCAAAATTTGGCGACGGACATACAGGGTTCCGCCGCAAAATTTGCGACGGACATGCGGTGTTACGCCGCAAAATTTGCGACGGACATATTTTTCCGCCGCAAAATTTTGCGACGGGTCCGCCGCAAATTTTGCGACGGATTTATGTATGTCCGCCGCAAATTTTTGCGACGGATATTTTTGTCCGCCGCAAAATTTTGCGACGGATATTTGTCTGTCCGTCAAAAGTTTGCGACGGATATTTATTTCGTCCGTCGAAACCGCGACGGCGCAAAAATCCGCCGCAAATTTGCGACGGACACCAAAAAGTCCGCCGCAAATTTGGCGATAGTAAAGTATAATTGTTGCAACGGGTAAAAATTTTCAAAATTTGCAATTGACAAACTGAGTCCAGCGTAAATTTTTACCAGTAATATTCCTAACAAAATTTATGACGGACAGGTTAAGTAGTCCGTCGCAATTTTGCACAGACTAAATGATCGTTGTAAATTTGTGGACGTCTTTTTTCTGTCAAAAATTTTAGCGCCTCATTGATTAGGGTCCTAAATTTGCTACGCCTTTTTTTTTCAGTCCAAAATTTTGGCATCTCAAATTTTGCAATGGAAATTGAAATATCGGAAATGTTACGGCACGTGAATAATATTTGACTTGTCGGCATTTAGGGACAAAATTTCCGACGATAAATTAAAATATAAAGAATAATCGACAATAACAATAATAAAAAAGCACAATAACAATAATGATGACAAACATAAAAATAGCACTTGTAGCATTAATAATTACACATCTGTAGTGTGTTGTGACAAAAATTTTAATCTTCATCTTCGCTTCATCTTCATCTTCGCCTTCTTCGTCTTCCTTCTCGTCTTCGAATCTATCTGAAAATCAGATTCAGAACATTCTTGTACATTTAATTCGCAAATTTCAGTTGGATCCACATCTATCATTGCTCCACACGGATCTCGTAAAGTTGGTATGTTATATTCCTCAATTTCAACCGTGTTACACACTTCCTCTTGTTGGTAGGCTCTATCCTTCCAAAGTGTTCCTCGATTTTCCTCCGTGCTTTGATTTTACATACAGCCCACCAATCAGCTTTGTCACGTTTCAAACTAGGAAATGATGCATAACATACTTGAATTGTTTGTTGTGCCAAGACAAATGGTTCATACTTCATATACCTTTTCTTGTGATTTATTTCAATCAAATTGAACTTCAGTATGCACCTTCATTCCTTTGATGGGATCGAACCACGTGCACTTAAATAACACAACCCGCATCATTAATGGTCCAGGATACTCTATCTCTATGATTTCATCCAACAAGCCATAAAATCATCTTTCCAACTGTCACCATTGGATGACCGAACAGACACACCACTATTCAT
The DNA here is from genome assembly GCA_024733475.1 of Syzygium grande. NCBI lineage: Eukaryota > Viridiplantae > Streptophyta > Magnoliopsida > Myrtales > Myrtaceae > Syzygium > Syzygium grande. The sequence continues at coordinate 1,436,781 of JAMXDD010000001.1, forward strand.
TGTGGATTTTCCCATTCCGTATTCTTGAGTATGAAAATTATATCCATTTATGAAATATGCTGGCCAACTTCGAACTTTTTAACTGTGGACCCCATGATAGATAATATAGCAATCCTTGCCCTCCAAATTCATCATAATTACTGTGAACCTAGAGTTACACATGTAAAGTCAATAATATATATTTTACTAAATGATGTATAATGTATATAATTTTAATAACTTGGTTTTGATCCATAGGCAACTTACATATGTCTTGAACCATGCTGCAAATTGTTCATCGTGACAAACGGTCAAACTCATTTGGTTGTAGTCCAGCCATTGAAGTTTGGAAAATCCTAATATTAAAAATCATATTATTATTAGAAAATATTTGACACGCAAAACATATATTTGCAAATTTACACTTACTTGAAGTATGGCTCTTCCGGGCAGTTTCAAGAAAATATAAGTATGGGCTGCATGAAATTCTTCGCCGATAGTATCACGGGTCGACATGCGCCCGCATGGTCGACCCAGAGATAATTGAAAATAGAGAATGCCGTGCAATTAGGATCAATGGGGCCCTCATCATTTCTGCCTCGCTCTCCGGCTCTTGCTTGCATCGAACGTGCGGCTCAAAATAGTATGATGCAAATGTTGTCACTTCTTCCACAATATATGCATTACAAATTGAAGCTTCAACACGTGCCTTATTCTTCACTTTTTTTCTTCAAATGATATAAGAATCTAGTTGAAATAGAAAGAAGCTTATCGGAACATATTATATAATAAACTAATTGGAACTGTATTAAAAAAAAAAAAATATTACCTCTCAAATGGATACATCCATCGAAATTGGACGGGACTCGCAACTTTGGCCTCATAAGGCAAGTGAATTAACAGATGCTCCATCGAATCAAAAACGCTGGAGGAAATATCCTTTCTAAGTTGCAAAGAATAATTGGAATATCTCTCTAGTTTCTCCATGTGCGATGCTTTTAACATTGTCGAGCAAATATCATGGAGGAAATTACTTAATTCTGTAATTGCGCCCCATACAAAGTTCGGTAGAACTTCCTTCAAAGCTATTGGAATTAGTCTTTCCATTAGAATGTGACAATCATGACTCTTCAAACCTGTCAACTTGCATTCATTCAAATCAACACATCTCCCGAGATTCAAGCATATCCATCGTGAAACCGCATGATTTCAACCATTGACAAACAACTCGCCTCGCCTCTTTATCCAATGTATAAACCGCTTTCGGTTTTGGTCCCCCGCTTTGCTTGCATGCACAGCTAGTATTGGCCGATCGCAAATATCTATCATATCTTTTCTTTGCGCTCAAGTTGTCTTTTGTTTTTTCAAATGACATCCATCACAAGATTTATGACATTGTCGAAAACATTCTTTTCTATGTGCATGACGTCAAGATTATGATGAATAAGATGCGCCTTCCAATATGGTAGATCCCAAAAGATACTGCGTTTTGTCCACTTATGTGAACTTCCATACGCAAAAGTCGTGCCATGCGGGTTCTCAACAACGGTTGGAAAGTCCTGCACACGCTCCCAAATTTGATCGCCGGTCAACCTCAATGGTGGACGCGTTCTTTCAGTCCTATTCTTGGTGAACTCTTTCTTATTCCTTCTGAAAGGATGACTTGGCGGCAAAAATTGTCTGTGACAGTCAAAATAGCAAGGCTTCTTTCCATGTTTTAATCTAAATGACTTTGACCTCTCCAAACATATCGGACATCCTAAGATCCCAGCTGTACTCCATCCAGATAACATTCCATAAGCTGGAAAGTCATTTATCGTCCAAAGAAGGGCAGCCTTCATTACAAACATTTGATTGGTAGAAACGTCATACGTCGGGACACCTTCAACCCATAGTCGTTGTAACTCCTCAATCAATGGTTGCATATAAATATCTATCAACTTCTTCGGATTTTGCGGCCCTGTCACGATCAATGTCAAAAACATATAAGGTGTCTTCATGCACATACCAGGTGGAAGATTGTACGGCGTTAAGATAACTGGCCAGCATGAATAACTTTTTCCTGTTTTCCCAAATGGAGCAAATCCATCGGCACATAAACCTAACCTGATGTTCCGAGGTTCCATTGCAAACTCAGGGTATGTTCTATCAAAATGTTGTCATGCCTCCGCATCCGGGAAGGATGACACATTAGACCTTTTTCTGTTTCATGATTTGCATGCCAAGTCATGTGTTTAGCAAATGGCTTTAGACGATAAAGCCTTTGCAACTGGGGATTAATGGCAATAAAACATTTGCTTGCATGGTCTACGCTCGATTACGACCCAGCCTCCTGTTAATCTTGTACCTAGGTTGGCTACAGAATTTGCAAGATTCTGCATTTTTATCATCTCTCCAATATAGCATACAACCCCTACTACATACATCAATTTTACAACCGAAGCCCTAAGTTTTCCACTAGTTTTTTCATATCATAAAAATCACTTGGCATGTTGTTATCACGAGGTAATGATTCCCGCATTACTTCAACAAAAGAGTTGAAGCAATCCGCAGACACATTATGCTCGCGCCTTGATATTTAATAGTCGGGTTGTCACCGATAACTTAGTGTGGTCCTCACAACCTGCCCATAGAGGTTCATCCGCTGCTTTCAACACATCCCTTAACTGATTAGATTGAAAAGTTTCATTATCCACATTTTCCTCAAAACCCGTTACTCCTATATCTTCCAATTGTGAAGCATGACTAGTACTCGCTTGTTCACGGTAGGAGTAAAACTAGTACTTGCATGATTTGATTCTGGGACAAAATTATAACTAGCTGCATCAATCACCATCCTCTCGTATGGGTTCAATTGCTCATAATAGCCACATTCTTCCCTAACTGAAAATTGGTCACTTCTTCCATATCCTTCATCAGATATAAATGGTTCACCATGGGAAGTCCAATTATAATAGTTCGGAGTAAACCCAAATCTAGTAAGGTGTTCTCTAACTTGATCACACACAAGAAATTTACCATTACCGCACTTTTTGCACGGACACCTTAACTTATTTCCATCCATAAACTCATATTTACTACTAGCAAAGTCTAAAAATAGTTCCAACCCAGTACGAAACTCATCTGTTAATCCTTGACGTCCAGGTAAGTTCTTATTATACATCCAAGCCCTTTCTCTTTGCATTGTGTCTGTATTAAAATATAAAATTCTGGTAAAATATTTAAAATATCATATCTATTGTTCTTAATTAAAACTATAAAATTTTGGAAATTATAATTTTTTTTAGTCACGCAACAATTAATATGAAATTGCAAAAATAGAAAAAATTACAATGTAAAGAAGACTTACCTAAATATTTGACTGAAATATTGGTAGGACAAAGTGATCAATTTGATGAGAATTGCAAAGTCCACTTGGATTAAGTAGACCTTCAATTAGGTACAAACCCAGAAAAGATTAATCACATAAGAATTTATATTTTTTATTAATTTTTAATGAACGATGGAAACGGAATTCATCCTCACAAATTTGCAAACGAATAAATGAAAATTCCGTCAGAATTTGTGACAGAAAATAGGATAGGCCGCAAATTGTGCTCCGTCGCAAATTTGCGACGGAGACCGGTTTTTGCGACGGAAACCGATTTCCGTCGCAAATTTGCGACGGAGATCCGCTTTTCCGCCGCAAATTTACGACGGAAAACGGATCTCCGCCGCAAATTTGAGATGGAAAACGGATCTCCGCCGCAAATTTGAGATGGAACGGATATCCGCCGCAAATTTGCGACGGAAATCAAGATTGCCGCAAATTTGCGACGGAGAAAACGGTTGGCCGCAAATTTGCGGCGGACAAAAACGGTTCCGCCGCAAATTTGGCGACGGAGAAAAATGGTTCCGCCGCAAATTTGTGACGGATAAGGTATCCGCCGCAAATTTGCGACGGAACGGATCTCCGCCGCAAATTTGCGACGCATTTTCAATTATCCATCGCAATTTTGCGACGGAAAATAATTTCGCCAAAATTTGCGATTTAAAAAACGGTTCCGCTGGTAAAACCGCTGCGGGCTATTCTCGCTCATCCAAGGGGCGAGGTTCACCGTCACCGGTCATTATACCGTGATGCAGATATAAAAAAAAATTAAACATAAACATATATTAAAATAAAAATTACAATGCAACGATTTAATAGTTGTGAAGTTAGCAATTTTGCACTTACCGTACAAAAGCTTCACCGAGATTAATACGTGCGTGCGCGGATTTTGCTGATTTCAGATATATGAAAGCGGGAGAAAAGCGATAAAGACCGAGAGAGAGACACAGCAAGAGAGAGAGCGAGAGACAGCAAGAGCGAGCGAGAGAGAGATAGCACGGGTTGATAAAGTACGAATTTGCGACGGACGGGTGTTTTCGTCGCAAATTTGCGACGGACTGACAATGCCGTCGCAAATTTGCGACGGATTTTTGCGACAACAGATTATTTGTCGGAAATTTCAAGAAATTTGGCGACGGAAAAAATTTCGCCGCAAATTTCCGTCGCAAAATCCGTGTTTTTTTTTGTAGTTATATGCCTCCAACATATAATGCTCATAAAGTACATATCACAAGTTTGATGTTTATTTAGACATATCTTGTTATGGTTATTGAAAATATCAGCAGGCCTAAGTTGTTAAGAATGATAAAATATTTATATACCATGCCATTGCCGGCCCTTGGAATGGTCATCCTCGCCAAATATGGCGAAAGGCTACCCCTCCCGGCTAGGTAAGGACAACTCTCACCTAATATTGGCAACCTCCATCAGCCATCGACAAGGCTTGGCAGAGGGAAAAAGAAAAAAAATAAAATAAAGTAAAAATAAAAGAAGAGAAAGGTAAAAAAAAGGAAAAAGAAAGAAAAAATTAATAAAAATTCGAAAATATATTAAAACACTATTTAAAATTGTTCACGCTAATATCGGTTAGCGCCCACGATAAAGAATTTCTGGTCAAAATTGGCGAATGAACCCAATTGATACTTGACCAAAAAAAAAAACCCAATTGATAAACGTGAAAATGTTTAGGACTCAATTGACACAGTGAAAAGGGTTATAACTAAATTGGCAAAAGTGCAATATGTTTATAACTTTTTGGACAATTTCCCTAAAAATGCATGGTAAGGATGCGTTGCTCATTTGCATGCTAAAAGCATTGGCTAGTGGCTGCACGTTATAAGGCCAAGCTTATCTTGAGAGACTTAGAGATTGGGTTATGTATCATGCGCCATTCGACAATCAAAGTGAATAAGCTCGTCTTACTTTGTTGATATGAATTTATTATCGACGTGAAAGTGCCACGTCAAGTTGGGATGGATCATCGAGGTATATTTTTGAAAATAAATTGAATTTTGGTGATTTTTTTTTACACAAAATAAAATTTGGAGCAAATTTGGGACTGCACTTAAAGTTTGGAATTTTTTTTTAAACAAAAAAAAGTTTGGAGCATATTTCTGGACTTGTTCTAAAGTTGGGCATTTTTTAAGGAATTAGGCCCTTTTAAATCTACAAAATTACTTAGTTTTCATATAGAATATATTAAGTTTCAATGGATCGCAGAGAAAGTAGGTTTTTCACATTAGAAAGTAAAACTTTCTGAGCGAGCTCCTTCGCCATGATGATGCAATGTGGGATCCGCATCTTAAAGACCACGCAAAGAAGTCTTTTGTGTTGAATTATTTGCTCAAGAGACTTTTTGCCGTCGTCCTTTCGCAATTCTATATTCTCCCGTTCCCACTGGCACTACGCACCAGGCTTCTCTGTTCCTGGTCAATCCGTCTACGTCAGAGTTGAAGTTGTGGACGAAATAGATTTCCACGGAGGAACTATAATAGGAGCAACACAAATCTCCCTATCGACATTAACCAAGGACGGACTCGAAACACCCAAAGAAAAATCCAAGAAAAGATGGATCCTCCAAATCTCCCTCTCTTGCTTCTTCTCGTGTTTGCTTCCACCATTAACGCCCAATATCTACCACACGCATTCTGTGCCACCACCGGCAACTTCACCGCCAACAGCACCTACCAAACCACCCTCACCACCCTCCTCTCCTCCATCTCCACCACCAACTCCCTATCCCTCACCTACGGCTTCTTCAACGACTCCGCCGCCGTCTCCGGCACCTCCCAAACCCTCTACGTCATCGGCTCCTGCCGCGGCGACCTCACCGGCGAGAGCTGCCGCTCCTGCCTCAATGCCTCGGCCTCCGACATCCGCCGCCAATGCCCCCTCCAGAAGGAGGCGGTGCTCTACAGCGAGAACTGCACAGTCCGGTACTCAAACGCCTCGATCTTTGGCGCAGTCGTGATCGAGCCCTACTACCCGCTGTACAACCCGAATAACGTGTCGAGCCCGGAAACGTACAACACGGCACTGAGGACGCTGCTGGATAGTCTGCGGGGCGAGGCGGCGGGCGGCGGCTCGCTGAGGAAGTACGCGACAGGGAACGTGTCGGTGACGGGGGGGTTTGACGTGATCTACGCAATGGTGCAATGCACACCGGACTTGACTGAGCAGCAATGCATTGACTGCCTGGTGAAAGTCACCGGGAGGCTCACGTACTGCTGTGCCAGGACGATAGGAATGAAATCCCTGGCACCGAGTTGCCAGTTCCGGTACGAGACCAATTATCGGTTCTTTGAACCCATCGGCGAGCCACTTCCGTCACCGCCTCCACCGCTGGGTCTTGTTCAGGAGTTAGGCACACGGCCTTTTTTTTTTTTTTGCATGTTGTGATATATTTCGAATCCTTTTTTTTTTTTGCTAGAAAATATATTTCGAATCTTAATACTCTCCATCAGACGAAACTTGGTAAGATGACAAAATCCAGAAAATCGAATAACTTTCCCTTGAGTTATCGAAGAATACTCAGTGAGCAATGAACAGAAAACATAATGGGCCTTTGCTCTTGCAGGTGGAAAGAGCAAATCAACGAGGACTGTGATCATTGCGGTCGCCACAAGTGTTTCTGCGGTACTTGTTGTTGGCGTTCTGGTGCTCGTGATAGAGAAAAGGAAGAAGCAGCAGCCCACACAAAGAGTTGAAGGTGAGTCTTTGCCTTTTGGCATTGGAACATCGACTGATACGAGGTTAAAAAGATCACGAAAATAATGAAGTTGACTAATTACTATGACGTTTGCACCAGCAAAATAGCAAGAGCTTCATCGCTTTCGACAATTAGGCCAAGGATTTTATAACAAATTGGGTTGAGAATTTCAAAAATGGATTTGATACTTCCATTTTTACCTTCATGCGCACCGCACGTACATGTCCATGTACACATTTCCCATTGTCTATAGTTACCATTGCCTGATTATGCAGGCCAAGATATCAAGTTGAATGCAGGTGCAATTATATATACTAAAAGTCTGTCAAACGTTCGTTAAGAAAACTATGAAAAGAAAATGATGCTCTCTCTAGGTGAAGTTGAAGATGAAATTAGCATGGTGGAGTCCCTGCAATTTGATTTTAGCACTATCGAAGCGGCAACGGATAACTTCTCTAATTCCAAGAAGCTTGGACAAGGCGGTTTTGGTGCTGTTTATATGGTAAGAATTAACAAAGCATCCTCTAGTCTCTTGTATGTAAAATTTAAGCAACAAATTGGTCACAGATGACATCAATCTGATACTCTTCAAAATGCTTAATGTACCAATCAAACTCACAAGGACCTCCTTTGATGAAATTTCAGGGTCAGCTCCCTAACGGACTTCGCATTGCAGTGAAACGGCTGTCCCGTAATTCTGGTCAAGGAGAAGTAGAATTTAAGAATGAGGTCATGTTACTAGCTAGGTTACAACATAGGAACTTGGTAAGGCTCCTAGGTTTCTGTCTAGAAGGAGTTGAACGGCTTCTCATTTATGAATTTTTGCCCAATTCGAGTCTTGATCAGATCATAATCGGTATGTTCTCAAGTTGTCATTCTAGAAATCAGATCCTCACAAAATGATTAGGGGATGTCTTATAGAATGTGATTTTACCCAAATGTAGATCCCCTCAAGCGTGCGAATCTCAACTGGGATAGGCGTCACAAGATAATAATGGGTGTTGCTCGAGGGCTGCTTTACCTACATGAAGACTCTCGACTTCGTATCATCCATCGGGACCTCAAAGCTAGTAATATTTTGTTGGACTCGGAAATGAACCCTAAGATATCGGATTTTGGTATGGCGAGGCTATTCGAATTGGACCAAACTCAAGCCGAGACAAACCGAATTGTGGGAACCTTGTAAGTACCCCAACATCTTAGAGTTAATGCTTACCAAAAGAACAAAAGCAAACTATAGAGCTAATATGATGGACTTAGTGTGATGCACAGTGGATATATGGCGCCGGAGTATGCAATACACGGAAACTTCTCGGTTAAGTCAGATGTCTTCAGCTTTGGAGTGCTCGTTTTGGAGATTGTGAGTGGTCAAAGGAACAATCTTTACCGCACGGGCAATGAAACGGAGGTCCTTACAAGCTATGTGAGTATAAGAACATACCTTCACATTTTGCATAATATTCCGGAGATCAATCTGCTCAATTTTGTTAGATGTTTGCAGGTTTGGAAGAATTGGAGGGAAGGATCAATATCGAACATCATCGATCCCTCTATAACTTCTAGTTCGAGAATTGAAATTGCGAGGTGCATTCACATTGGTCTACTATGTGTCCAAGAAAACGCAGCTAGTCGGCCAACAATGGCCGCAGTTCTTCTTATGCTTAACAGCCAGTTGGTTACTCTCCAAGTGCCATCAAGACCTGCATTCTTCATGCACGGCGGCATCGAATCTGATATGTCATTCATGCAGGATTACAATTTGAGAGTATCTGAGATTGAGAAATCAAGGAGCAAATCAAGCCAGTTCTCAAAAAATGAGGCCTCTATGAGCGAGCCATATCCACGGTAGCCTTGGAAGTACAAGAGATCAGTGTGCCCTCCACCTTAGTTTTTGTGTTTGTCATGGTTTTTTATATCATCATAAAATTACACGCTAGTCATTTAATTGTTCCTCTAGATTATTAAGGAGTTATCTGGCTCCATCAGCTTAGGATCATATCCAGACTCATAGAATGTTGGAAGTAAAGGATCCTCACAAATAGTCATGCCTTACTTTACTTGTGTAAAAACAAGAACAGCCAGAACAGCTTGCTCTTACAAAATTCGATAGGTCTGAGGATTCTTACCACATGTCCAGGCGCTGCTGCCTGACAGCAGCTAAGCCTTTATCAAGTTTTGGTTTCTACGCAGTTTCGTGCTAATGGTAGTCCACAAATTCATTGATTTTGTGTGCCAACATTTGTGATTTTTTATTGGTTGGGGGGAACAGAGAAGATAATTTAGCATTATTTTAGCATTATTTTACCATTTCTTTCGAAGATAACAAAAATGCCATTTATTTTTGGAATCCGTCGCAAATTTGCAACGGATTGGAAAATACCCTTTATTTTTGGAATCCGTCACAAAATCCGTCGCAAATTTGCAACGGAATTTGCGACGAATTGGAAAATGCCCTTTATTTTTGGAATCCGTCGCAAAATCCATCGCAAATTTGCGACGGAAAAATAAATCCGTCGCAAATTTGATATGGATTTTGCAACAGATTGGAAAATGTCTTTTATTTTTGGAATCCGTCCCAAATTTGCAACGAAAAAATAAATCCGTCGCAAATTCGCGACTATTTTATTTTTTTGTCACTAAACAGCGACAAAAATCACTTTCGCACCTTTGTCGCTGAATCCGTCGCTAAATTTAGCGACGAACTCTGAATTTAGCTCCCCACCAATCTCTCACATCTTCCCGCCCTCACCCCAGTTTTTCTCTCTCTCTCTCTCTTCTCTCTCTCTCTCCTGTTTCTCAGAACCCCCCCTCCGCCAAACACCTCTTTGTCACTCCCTCCTCCCCTTCGCCAGCCATGATGGCCACCCTCACCGCCACCGCCATCGCTGCCGTTGCCTCCTCCTCCGTCGCCATCCGCCTGTTTCGCCCCACAAGCCCTTCCCCGCGCCCGCTGGGATCCGGTGCTTGCGTCATCGAGGGCCCCGCAATCTCCCAGCCGAGGGCCGCCCGGCGGGGACTAGTTGATTGCGTGGTGGTCGGAGGCGGGATCAGCGGGCTCGCAGACGCCCAAGTGCTCGCCATGAAGCACCGCGACAGGCCCCGACGTGGTCGCCACCGAGGGCCGGGACCGCGTCAACGGCAACATCACCACCATCAAGGGGGACAGCTACCTGTGGGAGGAGGGCCCTAATAGTTTCCAGCCATTCCGAGATTTGTACGTTCCGTCGGTCCCATTCTGAGATTTGCACGTTTCGTCTACTCTGATTTTGTGACCTTTTTATTGAAGTTCTCGAGTATCTTTAGTTGTTAACTGATAGATACATCATCGGATTATTGTAATTGTTGTCGTTGTTCTTGTTTCGTTAGAATTGGGTATAGTCTTTATCGAGAAATGGAGATGATGTTTGTGAGTTTATAGGGTAAATGGGTCAGGATAGGGTGCTTTGCAAGTGTTTGATGAATGACCCAGTTCTCCAATTTGCGAATAGACGTGCAATTTTGGACTTTTTTTATGCTGTTGCAAATAGCGGGGTGAGGCTCGAATCGGCGTGAGTTCTTTCTTGGGTGTTCTTCCTTTTTTTCTGGGGGAAAGGAAGAAAATGGAGAGGACAAAGCTATCGTTGGATAGATGCTCAAGAACACTCAGACTTCACTTGCATAAGGTAGTGCTTCATGTGTTAATTTTTTTGAAGCTTTCTTTGGATAGATGCTCAATCTCTTGCTTGTCACTTCAGAACAAGAACGGAACCACCAGTTGACAAAGCCAGTAATTGCTAAAAAGGTAGGATATAGTTCTATGTATTGTTGATATTCGCATTGAGGTTGGCAATGAGAACCTTGCCAGAGTACAGTTGTGCTATTTTTGTGCATATTGGTCATCACTTTTGTTTGTTTGCAGATGGAAACAAGAAAAGCAGAGCTTGAGACTAACCTTGCAACTAATCTCAAGAGGCAGAAGCAAGAGTATGAGGCTATTATATCCTCATCAGAGATTGATTTACATGAAAATGAAGCGGAATCAAAGTGGCAGGAGCTAAAAGATACTAAATCATTGGTCATTGATGCAACCCAGCTATTAGAAGGTGGAAATTTTGGATTGATCGGAATATTGTTGTCTTGAAGCTTTAGCTTTTGTTCACGCTTTTGATTGAAACAAAAATTATCAGGAATTAATAGAAGTACAGAGGAAACAAATAAGCAAATAAAAAAGATCAAAAATGAGATGGCAAAGTTGAAGGTACTATATAATTTTTTTAGTGTGGACTAAATGTTGGTATTCAACTCTTTGGTTTCTTCTCAAATGATTGCTCGAATGCAGGCTTTGGAGGACACCTATGAGAAAACACTTCAAGATGAAACTAAAGAACTTGAACAACTCTTTAGCCGGAGGAATACTTATAGCTAAAAAGATGAGCACTCAAAAAAGATAAGGAACTTGGGCCCGTTATCTTCTGATGCTTTTGAAACGTATGTTTCCTTGTCTAACTGTGAAAATGTTTTGACTTTGAAAATGCTTTTGAGGTGTATGTTCCCTTTGCTACTGAATTTTAATTTGGTTTCCACTATTGGCGCTCATCATACCTCATTTTATATGTTTGAGATTATAGGTACAAACAGAGGAGCATCAAAGAGTTGCAGAAGATGCTTCACAGATGCAACGAGCAGCTCCGACAGTTTAGTCATGTAAACAAGAAAGCACTTGATCAGTACGTGAACTTCACGGAGCAAAGGAAGTGAGCATCTCACATGGACCGTGTCTTTAGTTTTGTTCGGTATTTATATGATGGAGATTGTCGCTAAAAGCTGGATATTCTTTTTTTGATTCATTTCTATCGTCATTGTTTATTGTGCAAGATTAATTATTATGCAAGATTATTTATTCTCTCATTATGTGTACTATAAGAAAACTATTTATGTTATTCTTGTGGAAAATGTAGATGAATGTATTTCATTTTCGTATTATTATAATATTTTGATGTTATTAAGTGCTTAATCAATGTTAAATATAAATTTCAGAAATTAATCTTGCTTTTAATTAAGTTTAAAATTGAAAAATAAAATAGATGATTTTATCGTATGATCACAAATTATAAAAGTTCGTTACTAAAACAAAATTTTGTCGCTAATTTCATCCTTACACGATATTCGTCGCAGAGTTCATCACTAAAGAATTAATAAAAAATCGTTGCTAAATTTGTTCATGAATAATGTTCATGGCAAAAGTCAAAATTTTTCGTGACAAATTTGCGACAAATTTCACCACGGATACAGTTCGTGGCAAATTAGCGACGAATTTTAAGACGAATATAGTTCGTGGCAAATTAGCGACGAATTTTGCAACGAATAATTAGCGACGAATATAGTTCGTGGCAAATTAGCGATGGAAAATTGATCGTCGCTAATTTGCGATGGATTTATTTTCCATCGCAAATTAGCGACGGAAAATAAATTAGCAATAGATTTTTCGACGGATTGGAAAATGCTCTTTATTTTTGGAATCCATCGTAAAATCCGTCGCAAATTTGCGAAGGAAAAATAAATCCATCGCAAATTTGTGACGGATTGAAAATGCACTTTATTTTTGGAATCCATCGCAATTTTTGTGATGGAAAATTTTTGTGACGGATAAAGTTCGTGGCTAATTTGCGTCGAATTTTATGATTTAATAAAGTTCGTGACTAATTTACAACGAATTTTTTTCCGTCGCAATTTAACGACGGAAATTGAAATTTTCCGTCACAAAATTTTATGACGCCAAATTAGCTACGAAATTTTTTTCTGTCGCTAATTTCATCGCATAAATTTGATTAGTGACGGATTTTGCCAAATTTTTCATCCCAAAATTCGTCGCTAATTCCTTGTTTTTTTGTAGTGATTATTTGCCTCTATTTTTTCGTAAGCTATCTACGCCATATATGAGCATATTATGAAATTTCTTCATTTTCCGTAAGGAATCAAATATGTTAATTATAACGAATTAAGAGTCCGTTAGATATAAATGCACCATATATAATGGAAAAGATCAAGGACAAAGATCAAATCCTCATGCTCTTTAAACCTTCAAAACTATACTTGACTGCACAAGCAATCATAATGCCATCAATAAGGGAATACTTTGGGAATGTAACAGTTCATTTTCGGCCTTCTAGATAAATAGATGTAGCAATTCTACAAAATTTTTACTGAACACCTATGAAAATATCTCCTTCCATAGCCTGCTACATCAGGACAATTCAAACTCCCAATCACTAATATCATTATTAGGAAAACAAAAGTGAAGGGCACTCTTCCATGCTTGCTTAGAGAAACTGCATCCAAAGAACAAATGGGATCTAATCTCAATGCTTTCATGATTAAAAAAATAGAGAGTTTGGCCACGACTAGAAGACTATTTGTCAATTCCTTGAAATATAGGCAACTTATCTTGTATCGCCAACCAAAGTATGAATCCAAACCTCCGCAAATTAGATGAAAATCAAATCCTGTACCATTCAACTCTTGTGACTCTCTTCCTCACAATCTCCCAAGCTGAAGCAGAGGTAAGAATGTCACAAGAAGCAAAGCAAGCAATAAGTGTCTTGGTCTTCCAAAGAAGACTTTGGACAAATTACACCACAAACAGCTGTCTGGATTGATACCAAGACTTCACACCTTGCATTGGGCCTTTTTCCATTCAGAGCACAAATCATATCTCGCTACTTTTGCAGTTCAAAGAAGAGCAACATCTTAAACTACTCTCCTCGAGCATACATCCAGCAAGATCCCATCAGATGCCATGAGTAATAATGGGGTATATAGATTCGACATGAAAAACCACATAATGAGCTCTCAAAATACTACTAACATTTAGCAATTCTCTACAACCATAGGTAGCATCCGCACCGCAATTAATGATCTAGCACTACCTTGAAGATTAATGATATTGTTTTTCTTCATGACCAATCAAGAGGGAAAGATTTCATTGGGGTAAGGAGACAACCATGCCAGCCTATATTCGGTGCTCTTCATTGTGATAATGTTCCCAGGCTACCTGGCAACCGTATAAATGCCACTAGGAGCCAATGTTGATATAATTTGATAATGAAATTGTGTTTTTTGGTAATGCAGGTGCGAATGAACTTACCACCGTAGAGTCCTTGCAATTTGACTTGGCTTCAATACAAGCCGCGACAAATGATTTCTCTCCGGAAAACAAGTTGGGTGAAGGTGGATTTGGTGAAGTTTTCCAGGTATGTATTACATATTAGTTAGAAACAATCAAGAATGTTTTACATGTGAATTGAACATAATGGTGCCGGAAAAGAAAGAAACATGTAACACTTCTTTATGTTTGTTTTTAAGAAGTTGTGTTAAGGAATTAAACGATGAATGCAAAACACTTTAGGGTAGCTTTCCTGATGGACAGCAAATCACGGTGAAGAGGCTATCTCAAAGCTCAAGACAGGGTAATGAAGAATTCAAAAACGAAGTTCTTTTGGTTGCGAAGCTTCAACACAGAAACCTTGTACGACTACTCGGATTTTGCTTGGAGGGAGATGAAAAGATACTCGCCTATGAGTTTGTGCCAAATAAAAGCCTTGATTACTTCTTATTTGGTATGTTGCAATTTGACTTTCTTATGTACATTTGCTTGAAATCAAATGTTCGAGCTTTTACTAGTTGTGGAAAACTTGAAATTAAGAAGTTTTCCATTCTTTCAACTTATAGTTTTTGGTTAAGCCACCTTTGATTGATGAGAGTAAATATATTCACCTTGAGTTTTTGAATAGGTGCCACATGCTAGCACATAATTAGTTTTGGCGCAACGATGCAGATCCCCAAAAAAGCGGTCAATTGAATTGGCCATTACATTTTAAAATAGTATCTAGAATCGCTCGAGGATTGCTCTACCTACACGAAGATTCTCGTCTCCGAATCATCCATCGAGACCTAAAATGTAGCAATATCTTGTTAGACAGTGAAATGAACCCGAAGATTTCAGATTTTGGCACGGCAAGGATTTTTGGAGTCGATCAAACTTAGGCTAGCACAAATAAAATCATGAGGACTTTGTAAGTCTTAGGTCTTGAATAGATGACTTTGTAATTGGAAGACGTACTTGCTCATTTTATCTATTTAAGGATGCTCATTGATCTGCATCTAAATATGCAATATACATGTGGCTAATGTTCGATTTGCAGTGGTTATATGTCTCCTGAATAAGCAATGCATGGAGAGTTCTCTGTGAAATCTGATGTTTATAGTTTCGATGTACTACTTATAGAGATCATTTGGGGCAAGAAGAATAACTACCACCAACTGGATAGGGGTGAATATCTTGCCAGTTATGTAAGTTTCTTTGTGCTACTAAGGCAAATATTCACATCGCACTCTTTGTAAATTTGGTCAAATGAAATTAAAATTCCTTCGTAAAAACTTAGTCCTTTGGCCTACAGAAACATTTATGGTTCTATTGCTTAGTCATATATGGTTTTTTGCAAGATTCAGATGTCTTGCATGATGAGTCACTGAATTAATGCTGCAATTTTGGTGAAGATTTTTCAGAATTATTCTTGCAGGTGTGGAATCAATGGAGAGATGGCACGCCCTTGAACGTGTTGGACCCGACTATTGTGGATTCATATTCAAGAGATGAAGTACTTAGATGCCTACACATTGGCTTACTATGCATTCAAGAAGATCCGGCTATTAGACCCATCATGATAACCGTAGTTCTCATGCTCGATAGCAATTACTTTAACCTGCCATTGCCTCGACATCCGGCCTTCTTTGTCCGAAGTAGATCGCGAGGACCGAGCATCCCAATGAAAGAGCTTGAATCGGATCAATCCACCAGTAGGACTATGCCTTCGTCAACTAGTGATATGACGGTTAATGAATTGTACCCCTGGTGAATGGCAACGCAAGTAAAATCTTACTTCATGGATGGTCACATGGTGAGATTGCTTGGCCTTCCACAATGATTTTTTATGAGCCATTGCAAAAATCTATGTATTAATTAAGCAGTTAATTGCTCAAAGGGAGTCATGTGCATTTAAAATAAGACTATACTCATGTTATTCATCTTAATTATTATAACTCTTTTAAGATTTTTTTTACGAGTTGAGGCTAAATCATTGTCGCGACCTTCCCGAACTAGCCCCGCCACCTAAGGGGTTTGGCTAATGGATTATTAAGTTAAACCTAACTCGAGCTCTCCCAAACCCATACCAATTCGCGACTTAGATTTAAGTTATTAACGGGCAAATCAATTTCATCTAAGAGTCGCCACTAATCGATTTTTGGTAGGTCGATTAGACACTCAAGTGAAGCATGGGAGAATGTTTCACTTCTACGAACCAGAAATTTAATGGATACTGGGATTTGATTATACTAATTGAACAATTAATGCCTTTTTGGTACTTAACCTTATTCAATTACCGCCTAACGTGTTCACACTAATCAGGAATTTCAAAATTTCATCCCTAATCATGCTAAGGGAAGCAACTGTCAATATCTGAACCTAACATGCATGGTCAATTACGCTCGAGGTTAAATTAAACACATAATTCAAAGTGTGTAAACCAAGTAACGTGCAATCAAACATGACACTAATCACACAATAGGACAAGAAAAATCAATTCCAAAGTCTAAATAATTTTTTTGATTTTTCGAAATTTTTTTTAATATTAAAATAATAATATAATATAAAATTAAATATAAAATCGGGACCAGGGTCGGATCTCCACATCCGACCCGGATCTGGACCGACCCAGGCGCGCCGGCCCGGATCCACCGCGAGGTGGGCTCCATGAGGGCCGAATTCGGAATTTAAAAAAATCCAAAATAAAACAATTAAATAAAAACACCCAAACCCAGCCCACTAAGAATAAAAGACTAAATAAATCATCAGCCCAACCTACCCGATTCGGCCCACCTACGAAATGGTCCAAAACCTAAAAGCCATTCTAAAATCTAATAACCCTAAACTCAACCCACTCACCAAACAAACCTTAGAGCCAAAACTTACCCGGCTGTGACCCACTCGCCCGACCCGGTTCGCGGCCGCCGACCCGACTCACCCGAAACCCTAGCACCTGCGAACTGCCGCTGCCCGAAGCCGCGCCTGTTGCCTCACCTTTGCCATGTCTACGCCATGCCTACCGCGGCCGCGGCGACTGAACCCGAACCGACCGCCGCCGACCTGACTCGCGCAAGCTTGCCGTCGCGGCGCTGGCCATGGCGGGCCCGGATGCCGACCTCTCCGGCTATGTCGAGAACGGCCTTGAACCGACGACTGCACCCATGTCAACCGAGCTCCGACTCTTCCCCTGCCCGGCCGGGGCCCTGACGCTCGAGCTTCACTTCCCACGCGGACCGGCGTCGTTCACCGACACCAAGTTGACTCGGCCAAACGAGCCTCCGCACTAAGCTTGGCGACGCGAGGATCTCATTCAAGTATCTCAGCAAGCGGTTGGTGTACGTTACTGGATCCAAGGTTTCTCGACTCAATTGGGACTTAAACTCAACCGGGACTCTTGGCATATGACGTACAAGAATACAGAAACAACACCCGGAGGCAGCGCGGCCGGAGCTCGCGCAAGCCGGCCGGCCACGAGCTCCGGCCGGTGTGCCCAAAAACAGGGCATGAACAGGAACAACAAGTAGGCTACCAGTTCGGGCTTGAGGACGTTCGCTGGGTTTTGCGTCGTCGTACGGGGCTCGCGAGCGGCCGAGGTGTCGCCCGAGGCTCCCTCTCGCTCTCAAGACTCGCTCTTGCTTTTTTCGTCAGATCTCGGTCACTCTCTCTCGCTCTGTGCCTCCGGCTCTTTCTCGGAACTCTCTCCCTCTTCCCTCTGTGCCTTTGTTCTGGCTTCTGCGTTCTCCTCGGGAACTCTCCCCCCGAGAACCCTCTTTCTTTTCTTTTTTCTCTCGGTCACTCTTCCTCTTCTTTAGAATCTGCAGATCATTTGCTGAATTAACTGCACGGTCAAAGAGAGCACTTCATCATGTCAGTCAAAGAAAGAAGAAAGCCTCTGTCGTTTTCTACTTTTTCTTCTTTTGTGTAAGTGTGCAGAGAGAGAGAGAGAGCAGAGGGAGAAGGAAGAGATCGCGTTTTTGTCTTCTCTTTTTTTGTTTTTGTTTTTCTTTTTAAATTTTTTACAATGGTTTTTTTAAATAAAATAAAAGGAAAATATGTTCTAATAGGTCTTATTAATGTAAATGTACCTAATATTTATATGTCATGTAATTTAATGAAAATATTTTTATTTAGGAATAAACTAATTTTCTATGTAATGAAATCCTCAATGATTGAGCAAAATTTAAGTGTCAACAATCATACATTCATTCACTATAATATGGTGCATTTGTACATTATTGTGCTTCTATAAAAGACTCGATACGACTTCTCTTGTCTGGACTAAATCAAATGGAAGTGTTCGTTATCTAACCCACTCGGCTACACATTTCTTCACTTGTGAAACTAGTTGCGTTTCGATGTTGTTAAAACTATACTTGTAGGCTATAGGTGCTCCATCTTCGAGAGGCTTTCTCTTTGGGGCACTGATCTTATTTGGCCCATCTCCATCAAATCCAAATTGCCCACCATTATTGTGAGGCCAATCAGTGAATAGGAAGCTCTCCCTCGTGATTAGTTGTCTAACCCACCTCAACCCTTTTGAGCGATCCTTCGTTCACAAGCCCTTTTTGTTGTTCGAAAATCGTTAGTTGAAGAAATGAAAGCGATCAGTTCAACCAAAGAAAAAAAAGGTTAAATCTTTGTATACTTAAACAATATTTACACTACAAAAAAATAAGAATTTTAAACAATATTTACACTACAAAAAAATAAGAATTTAACCACAGAAAATTAGCGACGAAAAATTATTCATCGCTAATTTGCGACGAAAATTAAATTTGTCACTAATTTGCAACGAAAAATTATTCATCACAAATTAGCGACGGAATTTGCGAAGAAAATTAAATTCGTCACTAATTTGCAATGAAAAAAATTCATCGCTAATGAATTTGCAACGAAAATTAAATTCGTCGCTAATTTGCGACGAAAAAAATATTCACCGCTAATGAATTTGCAACGGGATTTGCTACGAAAATTAAATTCGTCGCAAATTAGCGACGGAATTTGTGACGAAAATTAAATCTGTCGCTAATTTACGACGAAAAAAATTCCTCGCAAATTAGCGACGAAAAAAAAATTCGTCGCCAATTAGCGATGGAAATTAAATTCGTCGGTAATGAATTTGCGATGAAAAATAAATTCGTCGCAAATTAACGATGAAAATTAAATTCGTCATAGCATTTCTCTTGCAATAAAAAAATTTAATATTCTCTTCATCCTTTAATGCCGAATAATTTTCAAAATTTCCCCTTTATTGAAGAGAGAGGAAAACCTTTCCAAAAATATTTGTCAAAAGAAAAATAAATTTAGCAGGTCAAAAATTCCACACCCCAAAAGAAAAGTCCCGCTCCTACCCAAAAAAAAAAAAAACACGCCCACATCCCGGGCGACGCTTCCATCCAGGCGCATCCCCAATTGGGCGCTCCACCGTCCCTCGCGAATCGCGATCCGCGACTCCAACCACTAGCGAATCTCGCCCGTCCAATCCACCGGCAATCCAACGGCCGGATCTCCCCCCCTCTCCTCCGGAAACATTTTCAAAATCCCAAAGCTTTTTCCCTTTCCCGCCTCGCTCTCTTCTTCTTCCTTCCTCCTTTGTATATCTTCCTCCTCCGCTCGCAAAAAACCACCAGATTCAACCCGCTTTCTCTCTCAATTTTCCCGAGAAAATTCAATACCCAGAGAAAATGGAAGAAGGAAAACTTGCTGATCGGCATGGGCCATACGAAGCGGACGGCCGGAAGTCCACCGGGCAAGCAAGGCCTCATGAGCGGCTAGCCACCAAGGTGGCTCTAAGTCACCCGGCGGCCGGGCGGGGTGAAGAAGCCGACCCGAGTTCGAGGCCGGGGGCGGTGGCGTTGTGGACGCCCGACCTCGAGGTCATATCACGTGGCGTCCCGTTCATTATTATTTTTCTTTAAACACAAGCAGAAGCATAACTCGGGACAATCACGTTCAAAACAACAGCGGGATTAAGAAAAACAGCATCATGAGCAAACCTTATGTTTATAATTCATACAAACATGTTTTACAAGCTAACTTAGCCAACTTTAGCCATTTACACAACAAACGTTATGGCTTGGGTGTCCTAAGCCCACTACTTCGAATTCACCACTCCTAGCTTTCCCCGAACTCCAACATGACTCAACCTTCCCTGTTCTTTGCCCGTCTGCATTCGACCATTCTATGTACCGAGGGTGGGAAAAGCGGGGATGAGTCGGGAAGACTCCACAAGTGAAAACACTAATATCAAGTGAGAATATATCGATCGCGCCGTTAACATAAGTCAGCCCTTACCACACCCGCATCGATGGCGGATCAATAGTAAAGTTCAACAAGAGAACATCAAGCACGGCTATAACATGTGCATCTTGCCATTCAAGTCTCGATTCTATCTCAAAACAACATCAAACACGAAATATGATCAAACCAGGGAATGAACCAACTACGACCAATCAAGCGACCGAGAAATGGTCCAAGCAAACCACGTCACAACGCATCTCAACATCCTTTCCCGATATTAAGGAATTCACTTACACTAAACTGAAAACAGAACTAGAGAGTAGAAAATGGATGGGAAATACGACGGCCTTAGGATCTCGGTGGCCCTTTCTTTTCTCTCCCATGGCTTTCTTTCTCTCTTGGTTTTCTCTCGACAACTCACGGTGTCGAGCCCTTTCTTTTCTTTCCCTTGGCTTTCTCTCTCTCTCTCCCTTGGCCGAATGGCCTTCTTTCTATTTATAGGAGACAAAACTTGAGGCCTAAGTTTGGATGAGGTAGCGCACGTGTCATCGGGGAGGGCATGAGGTGGTAGCTTGGCGTGTCATCCAACCATTAATAGCCTAAGTCCAAAAGTCATGATGGTGGTGCCTCAAAGTCAAGAGTCATGATGGCTTGTCATCATGACGGAGGCCTCAAGGTCTTCATTCATTTATTGCGAGTCATAATGAAGGACCCTAAAGTCCAAGCAATTAATACAAGCCATGATGGTGAGCCATCAAAGTCCAACTTTAATAAATAAAGGTCATAATGAAGTTTGGAGGATAAGCTTTGACTTGGTCAAGGCCTTATCCTCTAGATTTTTCTACCAATTTCCCGACCGTGAACTTTTAGAACCTTCTAACTTTACTGAATTCTCACGCAAATGACTCGGGCCAATCGGGTCACCACGACATATACCAATTATTACAAAAATCACAACCCGTGCCATACTTAATCACAAGATTTTATGAAGATTTTCTCCGATAAACACGCATAATAATCTCATTCCAACCCGAGATTCGCACGGATATGTCCTCAAATATCACCAAAAGACCTCAAGTCGAGATTCCAACATTTTTCATATAACAATTGATAAATCTTTGAAATCTTATAAAACCGAACAACTTTGCACTGTTCACGAAATTGGACTTGAAAATATAGTAAATGGATTTCGAAAATTCTCAAATTCGGATATGTCACAAACAAGCCCTTAATGAACATTTTTCATGAAGAATACAAAATCTAATTCTCTTTGTAAACACCATTTTCAGTCACTCAAAAATAGATTAAAAACAGTTCATTGGAACAAAATATTTGCTTATCAAAATAAGCTCTTTTCAGAATCCAAATCATCTCAGAAAATTTTCAAATTTACACACGTTATAGAAAAGGAAGTTCTCAAAAACTTTTGTGAAGAAAACTTTTCTAAAATCGGCCCAGAAAAACTTGTAGAAAATAAAGACAGTGTGAACATCACTGAAATACTCATTTAGCAGTTTCACACGGTCTGAAAATCAGGCCATCGTACCACTCATATCAACTCCAAAAATTCTGAAATTAAAGTATGTAAAACTTCAAGATATTTGGAGAAACTTTCAAGAAGAAAGCTTTTGGAAATTTGGATCACAAATATCTCCCCAAAAATAACAAAATGAAATGGTACAAATGATCCGAAAACTAGGTTTTCCAAAACAAGAGAAAACAATTTAGTTTGATTGGAAAATCGTCAAACTTAAACCATAGTCATTTCTCAGGGGACTGAAATTAAGGATATTACAATTTACCTCGGGCTTCCCAGGCCCAAAAATCGGGATGTGACAATGGCCGAGGGAGATACGGAAGTACCGGAAGAGCACGGAGCTGCTGATCTGGAGCGGCTGGTGCAGTGAGATCGCCCAGGACTTCAAGACTGACCTCCGGTTCCAGAGCATCGCGGTTGCTGCCCTCCAGGAGGTGGCAGAGGATCCGGGGAGAGAGGGCTTAGTTATAAAGGGGAATGTGGTTAGATCTTTGTCATGTGGGAGGGTGTTTGGTTGTTGGCTTGATTATGGAGACTTTGAATCGTTGTTATGTAGATGTACATCTTTGGGCATTAATGGAATGTGGGTTTGCTTCGCTTTCTTTGACTTTATTGCATATTTTGGTGCTTTTCAATATTCATGGGTTTAATCCTGTGAATTGATGCCCTTGGAAGACGACTTTAGTGACGAATTTTGTCACGACCAATTAGCGACGAACTTTATCATGAAAATTTAGCAACGGATTTTGTCACGAAAAATTAGCGATGGATTTTGGTCACGAATAATTTGCGATGAAAAAAACTTCGTTGCAATTTAGCGACGAAAATTGAAATTTTTCGTTGCTCAATTTTATGTATTAACTGAATTGGTAACGAAATTTTTTTTTCATCAAATTGTTTAGCGATTTAATTTTTTCATTTTTTTGTGACAAAATTTATCGCTAAAACTTACTTTTTTTTTTGTAGTGTTATAGGTCAAGACAAAGATTATCTATTTGCTTTGTGAACGCACTTTCTCTTGCGAAATCAAGAATAGATTTGTTGCAGTTGTGTCGTCTTATCTTTTTGATTGATTGATATAACTTTTTTTTTTTGGTAAGGATTGATATAACTTTTTAGTTAGTTGTCATGGTATTTAATTATATTATCTCTAATAATCTTTTTATCATAGAGTTGACGGTACGAGCATATAATTGATTTCCTCTGGGAACAAGCAATAAAACCCGTCCCCAACGTTTTTGGCGACAGGTTTGGCAAATCCCTCACCAACGACCGTCGATGATCTACAAGCCGTCTGTAATGAGAGCTTAGGACCAATTTGGACATTTTTGTACGGTTTTGCCCATCGCCTGTAACCCTCTTCTAGGGAACTACAACTTTAGCTTTATTGACCCTTTCTGGGGTAGCTCCAATCATTATTGTAAAGAAGAATTTATACAGCGGACACCATCCTATATTTAACCAAGTGTGTATGAGAGATAGAGGAAGAGTTCTATAACTTCGAACTAATGCTTGAGATGGTAAAAGTTAGAGTAAATTAATACAAAATCTTTTGAAAATCCGCCGACCTATTATGATGAAATTTTTTCTTCGTTTCTCTTTTTTTGGCAAGAAACTTTTTTGGACTTTAATTGATTTGGTAAATACTATATAAGCTAACTTGTCCTCCTAAACTACCCACAATCATTCTACATTCTTAGACCAGCTTCCCTCGTGTCTAGGTACTCCTTTTTATTCCTGATACCATCTCTCGGTTGTGATATTTTCTTTTGGGATAAATACATTGAAAGTCTTAAAACTTGTTATAAAAGTGTAATTGAGTCATAAAACTTTTAAGAAATGCAATTATGTTCTAAAATATGCATCAAAGTGCAATTAAGTTATTAAACTTTCATAAAATGCAATTAAGTTCTAGAACTTGTCAAATTTGTCTAAGCAAGTTTTTTTTATTAGATCAATTTGATTGCGCTTTCGTAACAAGTTTTATTACTTGATTGCACTTTTTCGTGACAAGTTTTAGGAATTTATTGCATTTTTGAAAGTTTTAGGATTAGATTGTATTTGCGTGACAAATTTTAGGACTTGATTGTATTTTTTTTGAAAATTTTATGACTCAATTACACTTTCGTGATAAATTTTAGGACTTTCAAAGTGCACTTATCCATTTTCTTTTTCAAGTACTAAAAATCCATTTTAATAATGGGAATCCATAGTCTGTGCAAGGAATCGAGCTGTTCTGTACATTTAATTCATATGCAAAAGCCAAATTCTACACTGCAAAGCCAACTCCGTGGGGGTTTTGTTTTAGGAAAGTACTAGATTTATTAAGATTATTTTATACAATTAATTGTTAAATGGCATATCAGGCTATTGGAGATTTTTTTTTTATATAACCAATTATTAAGCGGCTTAATTGCTCATAATATGACATATCTCTTAGTAAAACTGCTTTTTAAATTAGTTTTAATAAATCTAGCATTGTGGTTTAAGGTTTTAACTTGCCCACGCATACTATTTTTTGCTGTTTATCCATGAAATACGACCAAATATTTTGTCATGATGTGCAGTACACAACTTCTCAATCACAAAAGTCATCACATTTTCGAAGTATGTGCAGTCAGGTGAACCGTCTGAACATATGTTCCTTCCTTCTATATGTAATGATGGGTAACTTCATTATGTTCATTTATTAGCTTTGTTGCATAATCTTGTTTTTCGTGACGATGGATGTTTTTTTTTGTCATCTCTTAATATTATTATCTGTCATAAATGAGTCAAAAGTTAGATATTATGTCATAATTGGCATCCCTACATTGTTAATCTCATTGAAAGTCACATTACAATACACAGCAGGATCCATTTGTAAAAGGTTAATTATTTCTAAATACTTATTACCAAGAACCTTCGTTGGGAAATTTTGTGGTTCCTTTTTATTTTGGGCCAGCATTTGAAAAGCTTGGTATCGATTTTCTATTTCCTTGTTATAAATGAAAATTGAAAGCTAGCACAAGCAATGACATTTTGTTCATCCTTATCGACCAATTTCTCCTCACGAAACTCTTGCAACTTCTTGAACCCATCCTTTTGGCAGATTTTCACGAATCAATTGAGTGGAAATGAAGAACAAAAATCGTTTTCTATTTTCGTTCGACATGATGATCTTCTTAACTAGAAAAAACTATTTTTGATAATGTTCATGAAATCGTGGAAAGCCCCTCCCCCATTCGTGTCTATCATGTAGTCAATCAATAGTGCCTATATTTCTTGTTTGGGCTTAGACATCGAATTACAACAACTCCTATTGTGATAAAAAGAAGATTATCATCAATTACATGGCTAAAGTTAAAAAGTCAAATACTCGAATCAGCATCACCCAGCCTAACTCAGCTTCAAAATACACATTTTACTTAAAATTATTCCAATAGAAAATTAGGCCAAGGACGAAAGGAGTCGATCGATTGTGAGTGAACTGACTAACAGAGGTCATGGTTGGACTTTGGTGATGCTTTGGAGAAAAACTTGAAGTAGATATTGAAAAGGATGAGGACAATAAAGGAAGAAGACCATTAAAAGATCTTGAAAAGGTAAGACTTTTTTCCATCACAGAGCATGGTCCATGTCGATATTTATATCATTACTTCGTTTTATTGTAAACAAGCAAATGCAAAATTTCTTGTTTTTAAATATCATGAGATATAGATATTCCGATATTTGCCAAAAGTAAAATGTCTTACAATGCGAATGTCTTATTTTTTTATAGGTTATGACGTACTATTATAACATAATGTAGAGTAACAAAACAAAAATTCATACTGCAAAGTTGTTTATACAGGAGAGAGGGATGAAGATTGAGATTCAAGAGAACCGTTTTACCTTTTATGAGAAGCAATCAAACAACCTATAAACACCAAAGAAGACAATTCTTCTAGAAATGAAAATTGTGGGCAACATAGCACCGTTAGAAACTCAGTCTAACAGCGCGGCCAATCTAGCAGGACCCGTTCATAAAATATGCAATTAGGTCAAATCGAATAAAAAACAATTGAAATTCAAATAAGGAATGAGAGAGATATGTGGAATTATTCTGATGTGGGCTACATTAATTGAATTTAAAATTTACCATTTTAAGGGATTTGTCTAATAAAGTAAGATACAAAGATTCTTAATTAGTCTAATATGGGGCTGGCTTGTGTTGGCGAGTAGAACCTGGCCTGTAATGAGATAGTATGTGACTGAAAACTCTATAAATAGTGCTCAAATATCTCATATAACCCCAAAGTACACATAACCTCACATAAGGAGCAGTTACTAAACACTAATCTTGAGAGGTGGTCTCATTGAGCTAGTAATATAAGGAATAATATAAAAGAAGCACTTGTGCTTAAGATAGTCACCATTCCACATCAAGGACGTTGAATTCCAAATCAAGTGTGCAAATCCTCTTATTCTTGATTACTGTGTTCTAGATTATAGTGTCGTGACCTATTTTTTTTGACGCAATGAGAGAGATAGGTTTAGGGGGTATTGCCCAAAAGGCAAGCCAATTGGCCCATCAATTTGAGTTCT
The DNA here is from genome assembly GCA_024733475.1 of Syzygium grande. Lineage (NCBI taxonomy): Eukaryota > Viridiplantae > Streptophyta > Magnoliopsida > Myrtales > Myrtaceae > Syzygium > Syzygium grande. The sequence continues at coordinate 1,463,305 of JAMXDD010000001.1, forward strand.
CTTGTTTTTTTTAGCAAAAATTATAGAGTAGCTAGCATTTTGAATTTTCGTTCTTAAAATTGCATTTTAGATTTCAAACTTACTAAGTTTTGAGATAATTTCATTACAAAAGCTTTAATTGTGAATAGCTTTGAACTTTATCCCTAATTTTGAAATTTATCATAGAAATGTCCAATATTCTTGTTTCGGTCCAATGTAGATCCACTTCAGTTCTCGGTTCTAGGATGAAAGGTTCCGATTCCTAGTTCCATTTTTTATGAACCGGTTCGAATCCCGATTTCTATAAGAATTGGACTCGGAACCGAATCGAAACTGAGAATTACCTGGAACCCTAAATCTAAAATCCATAATTTTCTTATTGCTCCTCATCTCTCACATCTTAACTCTCAAATTCTCATTTTCATATGCATACTCATTGGTTTGCTTAACTTGTTATGTAGAACATTTCGTAAGGCTTGTTTAGACCTTTGATTTATTGTGGTTTTGGGATACCCACCATTCGCATGCTCATTGTTTTGCTTAACTTGTTATGTTTGGGTATTCATTGTCATGTATCTATGCCATGTTTTTGTTCTTTAGTGAGATTGATTGTTTTCGTCATTCACTCTTTTAAGAAACATTTTTAGCTTGATGATTGCATGGTTAGAATCTTGGTGATAATGGATGGTGAAAGGAGAAAAGAAAAAAGTTGTACTTGTATTTGTAAATAATCGATACACGACACTTCAATTTTAAATTTTAAATTATTATTAAGTTATCAATTATGAATGTTATTTATTTTGATTTTAGGTGGTCAGAATTTAAAACAAATTTTCATAGATGTTTGAGGACCAAAAGCTTATCTTTCTTTCCTTTTTCTTGCTTCCCATTTTGTTTGTGGTCCCGGATATGGATATTGTCTTGATCGATATGCTAATCCTCGTGAATTATGTTGCGCATCAATTCATGTAATGACTTCTCATTTTATTGTATTTATGTGAACCATAATGTTAGGAAAACTAGTCTTTTGTATTCTCTTTGGTGAATGATAAGTTTGTTCAGTATTGTTTGCGTTTATTTTTGTTTTGTTTAACTAAAAATGAAATCAAAAAAAAAAAAAAGAAGTTGTTGGACCCTGGAATTGACCCCGGAACTGTGTGGGGTAGGTTCTAGGTTCCGTGTTCTAGGTTCCGACGGATAGGTTTCAGGTTCCAAAAATAAGGAACCTGTACTCGAAGGTAGATTCCAGGTTCTAGGTAGAACTTGTAAAGAACTTGGAACTGCTCACCCCTATTCTCCACCACCTTTGGTTGCTCCATCAGCCCTGGTGGAAATATCGACAAAGGTACGTTGCGGTTAAGCTCATGGAAAAAGTAACATAGCTTGATATGATCAAGACTAGTCATGGCCATGTTTAAGGAACCGCCGATTCCGGTTCTCGGCCATGAATGAACCGGACGATTCGTGTCGGTTCTGTGCGGTTCGGTTCATAATTTAAAATTTTAAAAAAAATTTATGAAATAAAAAATAATGAAATTATGAAATAATGAATTATTCAATATAAATTGTAATCAAAATGTAAATTGTAATTAAATTTGGGGACAAAAAAGAGAGAATGAGGGGGTTTGAACTTAATAAATTATTATTAAGGGCCTTACAATTCGTTATAATGATCTATTAAAAAAAGGAGCATAATATATATGCCATAAAATGACCCAAAAACCTAAGCCTATCCGAACCCTCGCATTCCGTGCGCAGGGGTCACATGTCGTCGGATTATACTTCGTTTTCCTAAGCTCACGTGAGCGTGCCTCAGTATGAGAAACAAGGGTCTCGAAATATTTGCCAACGCCAACAGTTTTTTTATCCTCGATCGTCGCTACCCTTTCCGGTTCGATGGCGATACCGGTACCGTGGTATATCCTTCGTTAAAGAATTTGGATTCATTATTCCGATCTATCTCTTATTATCGGTATTAAGCCTTTGTCCAATCATCGACACAAGCTTGCATCTCCATTGATTCTGGAGCTAATCTTGAGCGATATTCATTCAAAATATTACCTCCCGCTTTGAATGCTTGTTCGACTACAACTGTGGAACAAGGAGTTGCAAAATTTTGTTTTGCAATAAGAGAAAAGATTGGGTATTGGCTTGCGTGCCTCTTCCACCAATTCAAAATTAAAAATGTGTATTACCTTTGGATTCGATAAACTTGAAGGAAACGGTTAGATAAATCTCTAATTCAGAAATATTTCCTATTGCTCCCTTTTATTTTTTTTTGTCTATTTAATAAAAGTTGGTACCCTCTATTAATTTTATCTGTACTCTCATTTTGTGTCTCAGTAGATTGAGAAGATCCAATATCACCTAAATTATATTTAGTATAAAATTCATTATATAATTCTATTACTATGTTTTTAACCTCACTTAGTATGGTTGTAACATTTACCGCATCATAATGTAAACATTGATAATACGTATGCAAATAATCACTTAAACTATCTAATTTGCAATGCGAATAAAAAACACAAGCAACTAAATAAATAATGGAATTTCGCCATAATAATGTAACCACTTCATTTTCATTTTTACTATAGTACGTTGTAATTCAATATCATTTTCATATTCGTCAAAAATTCCAACAATATTAATACACTCTACTAAAAATAAATGCGTAGTAGAATAATAAACACCGGACAAAGTATAAGTTGCATCATTAAAAACTTTTAAAATATCTAAAAAAATTTTGCAATACCCCACTCTTGTGGGTATAAATTAATCTGAGGTATATTATTAGAAATGAATGCACATAATAAATCTTTATATTCATAAGATTCACAAAGCAAGTGGAAAGTAGAATTCCAACGAGTTGGAACATCTCTTGGAAATCTTTTTGGCTTTTTGGCATTTTCTCTACAAAATTTACCCCATTCTTTCATTTTTTGGGGATGTTTCCATAAAAATTGAATCGCCGTGTTTATTGATTCAAGAAAAATATCAAAAGTTCTCAAACCATCTTGTACGCATAAATTTAAAACTTGACAAGCACATCTAACGTGAAAATTTTTTTTGCCAAAAGCGGGTTTACAAATATTTTCTAAATCAACAATTGAAGCGGTATTTGCCGCGGCATTATCAAAACCAATTGAAAAATTTTGTTAAACAAATAATATTCTTCTAAAATTTGCCTAATAATTTTATAAATATTATTTGTCATGTGCTTACCATCGAAAACTCTAAATGCAATAACTCTTTTTAAATACTCCGATCGTTATTTATCCAATGACATGGTATGTCCATGTAAGAATGCATTTGCCAATGATTACTCCAAATATCACTACCTATATGCACGCATTCATTAAATTGCATAAAAAAAAAATTTTGTAAATCCTTTTTTCCATTTTTGTAAAGAACTTTAATTATACGTTTAAGTGAATTTCTAGGAACACATTTTGCTTGTGGAGCACATGTTTTTTGTACAAATTGATTAAAACCAAAATTTTCTCCAAAACTAAATGATAAATGCTCAATGGAAACAAATTTACCTAATTCTTCCTTATAATTTTTTTCATTAAAATGAAATAAAGAGGAAGCATTAGGATTGACATACCCGGAAATTTGTTATTGCCTAATATCGATTCCCGCTTGCATTGAATGTTTACTCCTAAGATGTCGTTTGAATGTTTCATATCCTTATCCACTTGTATATTTATATATTTTCCCACAATGTTTACAAATTATAATATACCTTTTTTCTCACCAATATTAAACCTTTCCATTTTCGTGAAGTGATGCCAAATGTCGATGTAAGCTCCGCTCCGCCTTCTTTGTTGTAGATATTTCGGCAGGAGAATGAAGACTTTCTTGTGTCGGAACGCGCTCCACATCGGGAAAAATGTTGATTTCATCATCTTCAAAATCTGCATAATGATGAGGATCAAAAGAATAGTGGGATTCTATCATGATATTCTTACCTTTGCCGATTGGCACTTGACTTCCACTTGCCATTTTCGAGGGATTGAGAGAATTGAGTGGATTAATTAGGAGAATTAAGAGAGAATTGCGCGGATTGAGAAAATTGAGAGAATTTAAGAAAATTTGAGAGAAGAGAATTTGAGAGAATTGAGAGTATTGAGAGAATATGAGAGTATTTATAAGGAAAAAATGAGAAGAAAATTTAGGATTAAACAAAAAAAAAGCTAGATAACCGTTGCAATATGCAATGGTTATCCTCTCGCCGTGGCATCTCTCGCTCTTTTTCCTGTTTTCCGATCAAGGTGTCAAGGGCTCGGGTTCCTTGCTTATCCTACTTGGCCAGCTTAGGTCTTCGACGTAAGCTTTCCTGTGATATTCTCAAGCTCTCATCAACGTTGATTCCAGCGATTTCACTTTCGCCTCGCTAACCAGGTAGGTTTCTCTAATTTACGCTTTGCTTTGATCTGTTTTGTTGAAGCTTTGAGTACCGAGTTCCATTGATGAATTCGCGAATAAATCACCAGCAATGAGAATGTTTTGTGACAATTTGTGTCGAGTTAAAGTGACATATATCATGTCTAGGCCGTGAGTTGCGTTAAAGTCGGATCTAAATTTCATATTCTAAACTCCATATCACCCTTTCGACAATTTGTCCGAGAGAAATGCTGAAACTAGTTTACGTGAGAATGAGCTGTAAAATATATTTGTGATTGTAATTAGCTAGAATCAAGGATTATAGTTAGCTAGTTTAGAGGATATATTCTGTAAGATTCTTTCTTTTCTTTGTATATATATACGCTTCTAGGTCATTGTAAACTTATGAAGAAGAATTACGAGAAAAAAGGAGGAATGTGGTTTTCCTTCCTCGAAATATCTCTTTTTTTTTTTTTGGCTCGCTTTCTCTATTGCGCCGTTCGGCGTGCGTCCTGCTCGATCTTCTTCTTCTTTGTCACGATTGATTTTGGATCCATGGAGGATCAGAACCCTCCCGGAGCGGTGATTCCCCATCAGAACCAAGGGGGAATTCGACCACGGAAGCTTTTTTGGAGAATCTGACTCCAAGATTAACTCAGATTCTCACTCAGAACCAGACGCACCCTCCTCCTCCATCACCAACACCGCAGAATGATTCGGCTTCATCTCAGATTGCAATTAAATTGGATGGAGCCAACTATGGATTATGGTCTCAGGTTGTCGAGATGTACATCACTGGTAAAGACAAACTGGGATATATCAATGGAGATCTTCCTCAGCCACTGCCTACAGATCCCGGCTTTCGGAGGTGGAAAAGCGAAGACTCGGATTTGTGAAAGGATGGCTTATCAACTCCATGGATTCGGCGTTGATTGGCAATTTCATTCGCTTCCCAACAGCAAAATCTGTCTGGGATGCAGTTGCAACGACTTTCTTTGACGGAACGGATGCCTCTCAAGTTTATGACTTGAAGAGGCGTGTTACTCGGATGCGACAAGGAGGAGGACCAATTGAGGCATACTACAACAACCTTCAAGGCTTGTGGAGAGAAATCGACTTTCGCCGTCCGAACCCAATGCGGTATCCTGAAGATATTGAAAGATACAATATGGCTATACAGGAAGATCGAGTATACATATTTCTTGATGGGTTAGACGACCATCTTGACAAGGTCGAGCAGATGTTTTTTGAGATGCAGCCGTTTCCCTCTTTGTTGAAGAAGCCTATGCGCGTGTTCGACGAGAAGACATGAGACAAACTGTAATGCTGACCAACAGTGACACAGTCCATGATTCGGCAGCCATGGTATCTCGGGGGAATAGGACGAATGTCAAAGCAAATCAAGAATCGCTGTTGCAAATAGTGAAGCCAGGAGTTACGCAGGAAGGGGGAAAGCCTAGCTCGGCACCACGCCAGAAAATTTCTCCGGGGGGAGGTTGCTCGAATTGTGGTAATTCTAAGCATACCAGGGAGACGTGCTTTAAGCTTCATGGGTATCCAGATTGGTGGAAAGAGTTGAAAGCTCGAAAGCAAGCAGAAGGAAAAGGGAAAGCTTCTTTAGCGACTGCTGAGCCTCAGCTGTCACTGATACCTCACGTTGATCCTCATAATTTGATGTCAGGAGGTAACCATGGAAGTGCTTTGGTTAGTTCTAATCAGATTGATTGCAATCACCGGGTTATTGATCGGGAGCTCGATCACATGACATTTACTCCTGATGACTTTGTTCATACTTCAGAACCAAGACGTGACAGTATCTCAAATGCTAATGGATACACCTATCCGGTGACTGGGGCTGGAGTTGTTGCGATTTCTCCTGCTTTTTCTCTTCCTAACACCTTGCTTGTCCCTTCATTATCAACCAAATTGATTTCAGTAGGACAAGTTACTGAAGATTTGAATTGTGCTGTTATAATGTATCCCCACTTTTGTTTGTTTCAGGATATTCTCACGAAGGAGATAATTGGGCGTGGTACTAAGAGAGGGGGGCTGTATTATATGGATGACTTCAATTCCGGGAGTGCAAATCATGCTAGTGGTACATCCATCAGTAGAGAAAAACAGATTTGGCTTTGGCATCGACGGTTGGGACATCCGTCATTTGGTTATTTGAAGCGATTATTTCCTGAATTGTTTTTGAATTTGAAGGATTTAGATTTGCAATGTCAGACTTGTATATTGGCTAAGAGTCATAGAGTTCCTTTTCCTATAAGTTTGAATAAAAGTGAAGCTCCTTTCTCTTTGATACATTCAGATGTTTGGGGTCCATCTCCTATTACTGCTGTTTCGGGTTGTAGGTGGTTTGTGATATTTGTTGACGACTGTACTAGAATGACATGGCTTTTCTTGATGAAAAGTAAGAATGAGGTAGCCAAGATATTTAGAAATTTTCATACTATGTTACGGACACAATTTAGTGGACAGATCAAAGTTCTAAGAAGTGATAATGGTGGGGAGTACATGAATGAATACCTTAAGGAGTATTTTCAACAACATGGCATGATCCATGAGTCATCCTGCTCTCAAACACCTCAGCAAAATGGTGTCGCAGAGAGAAAGAATAGACATATCCTTGAGACAGCTCGAGCTCTGTTGATTGAAAGTCACGTGCCTCAGAGATTTTGGGACAATAGTGTGACTACAGCTGTCCATCTCCTCAATCGGATGCCGTCTAAAGTGTTAAACTTTTAGACACCACTGCAGAATTTGTCCACATATGTGCCTTTACCTTCAGTCCTAACCATCCCTCCTCGGGTGTTTGGGTGTGTTGCATTTGTTCATATCCCAAAGAATCAGCGGACGAAACTTGATCCTTGTGCACGGCGATGTCTGTTCTTGGGGTATGGCACACACCAGAAGGGATATCGTTGCTATGATCCTTCTACCCAGCGAACCTATGTGACTATGGATGTCTCGTTTGTGGAAGCTGAATCCTTTTATCCAAGTTCCCATTCTTCCTTTCAGGGGGAGATACAGATAGAAAGGGCGAATTGGTGGGAGTTTCCTGGTCATATATTATCTGGAGGGGTGGAGAAAGCATCGTCTGAGGGGGCGGAAGAGGCATCGTCTGGGGGTGTGGAGAAGACATCGTCTGGGGGGGTGGAGAAGACATTGTCTAAGGCGGTGGTATCGCCCTCGAGGGAGTAAAAGAGGTATCATCCGAGGGGTAAAAGAGGGCCAAGCCTTTTACAAGAGCAAAATCATGAAGAACAGCTTCCCTCTTCTCCAGTACCCGACTCAACTCCTGAGAATATTCCTGAGGTAACCTCTCCTACTCCTTCTTGTATCTTTGATGAGCTTAATACTTCTGTGGGATATAAATTACCTGCTAGACACAATCGAGGTAAGCCTCCAAATAGATATTCGCCGGATGCTGAAGAGAAGAGATGTACATATCCTATTGCAAATTATTTGTCAACCAAAAGGTTGTCAGGCCCAGTAAAGGCATTTATATCGAACGTGTCTGCAGTTCGTATTCCAGAAGGGGTACAGGATGCTCTGAAAGATCCCAAGTGGGTTCAAGCAATGGAGGAGGAGATGGCTGCATTGAAAAAAAATGAGACCTGGAAGCTAGTAGATTTACCCAAGGGAAAGAAGACTGTGGGATGTAAGTGGGTCTTTTCTGTGAAGTACAAAGCAGATGGATCGATTGAGAGGTACAAGGCAAGACTAGTAGCAAAGGGGTATACGCAAGCTTACGGAATTGACTATCAAGAGACATTTTCTCCGGTTGCTAAACTTAATACTGTTCGGGTTTTGTTGTCTCTTGCAGCTAATTTAGACTGGCCACTACACCAGTATGATGTCAAGAATGCATTTCTTCACGGTAATCTCGAAGAAGAGATTTATATGGATGTTCCGCCAGGTTATTCTTCATCCTCACAGCCTGAGGCGGTGTGTAAGTTAGAGAGATCATTGTATGGTCTGAAGCAGTCTCCACGAGCATGGTTTGGCCGATTCACTTTGGCGATGAAGAGGTATGGATATTCCCAAAGTGACTCAGATCACACATTGTTTCTAAAACGACATCAAGGGAAGGTAACAATGTTGATTATCTATGTTGATGATATGATTATCACTGGAGATGATTTGATAGAAATATCTAAGCTACAAGAGAAACTTTCTGAGGAGTTTGAGATGAAAAATCTTGGGGGTTGAAATACTTCCTAGGGATTGAAGTAGCGAGGTCGACAGGGGGAATATTTCTCTCACAAAGAAAGTATGTGCTAGATTTATTGGCAGAGGTGGGAATGTTGGATTGCAAACCTGCAGACACACCAATTGTTCAAAACCATAGACTTGGGGAGTACCCAGATCAAGTGCCAACAAATAAAGAAAGATATCAAAGGTTAGTTGGCAAACTAATTTATCTATCACATACTCATCCTGATATTGCATATGCGGTGAGTATTGTTAGCCAGTTTATGCATGCCCCAAGTGAAGATCATATGAATGCAGTGTTGCGTATACTTCGCTACTTGAAGTCTTCTCCAGGACGCGGTTTGAGGTTCTTAAAAAGGGGTCATCTTGAAATCGAAGGATTTATCGACGCAAACCGGGCGGGAGTGTTCATGACCAAGATCAACTTCAGGATACTTCACTTTTGTAGGAGGAAACTTAGTTACTTGGAGAAGCAAGAAACAGAAAGTAGTAGCATTATCAAGTGCAGAGGCTGAATTTAGAGGGATGGCCAAAGGGGTGTGTGAGCTCCTATGGCTTAAGAAGTTAATGTCAGAAATTGGGTTTGCTCCGAAAGCCGAGATGAAGTTGTTTAGTGATAACAAGGCAGCGATTGATATCTCTCATAATCTAGTTCAACATGACCGTACCAAACATGTTGAAGTGGACCGTCATTTTATCAAGCAAAACTTGGACGCCAAAGTGATTCGATTTCCATTTGTACGATCTGAAGATCGGGTTGGCGATATATTCGACGAAGGTCAGATCAAGCGGGATCTTCTCAACTCACTCGATAAGTTGGGCATTCACGACATCTATGCACCAACTTGAGGGGAGTGTGAGAATGAGCTGTAAAATATATTTGTGATTGTAATTAGCTAGAATCAAGGATTATAGTTAGCTAGTTTAGAGGATATATTCTGTAAGATTCTTTCTTTTCTTTGTATATATATACGCTTCTAGGTCATTGTAAACTTATGAAGAAGAATTACAAAAAGGAGGAATGTGGTTTTCCTTCCTCGAAATATCTCTTTTGTGTTAACAGTTTCGTGTGATTGATGTTCGGGAGATGCACGATTACTTCATTGATTGCATTACTAGGTCTCGATTCGCTTTTTTACCCTTTGTTTCATGTTACACATTTGCGATTTTCGGTGCCCATCATCCATGGACACATGAGTTTCAGTCACTATTTCGAGCCTTCGTTTCCCGCGATGCCTACGGTTAGAGGCCGTCCTTGGTGACCGATCGAGTAAGAAGCTCCATTTTTTTATTTTTGTGGCGGTGTGTGATGAGGGGCGACGATGGGCTGTAAGTTGTCATCAACGGAAGTTTTCGCGGTGGCGGAATAGATGGCCGACGGTGTGGGTGATGTTTCGTGGACAAGCGCTCTCAATGCGGTCTCGGGAAGAAGAAGACCAGAAAAAAAAAAATAGAAATAGGAAAATAAAAGAATAATAAGAAAGGAGACAAAAAACAATCAGAAAAGAAATAAAATGGGCATATCATGAAAGTTTTGGGTCGGATCAGGTGGGCCGGGTTGAATATTGTGGATTAAAAGAATAGACATGGGCTGAAATAATATTGGGCCAGACTAAATTTGATGATTTGGGCCTTATTCGTATTGAGCCCGAAAGTCGATTCGAGTTCGGACCCAATCCGGATCTTGTGGTCCGGGTCAGACAAGCGAATTGGACCGGGTTCCTTGACCCAGTCCAAAGTCCCTTTTTCCCGAAATTAAAAATTTAAAACATCAGAAAATTTAGAAAAAATAAAAAATGTGAGCAAAAGCTAAAAATGTAGAATTCTCTTAGTTTAGTTTTTTCTTTAATAAACACTTTAGGCTTGAACAAAATTTGATCCCAAAATTGAATAAGCCTTTAGGACTTTACATTAGGGATTATTGATTGCCTTTTTTTTTTAAAGACTTATACTAGGCCACTACTTATGCATTTTCATTTTGATTTCACTTGATTGTGCACTTTAAGTACATTGATTGTTGTTTTTCCTTTTTAAAATAGTTAGGATGAAATTTAGGATTCATGATTAGTGAAAGGCTACCTTGACATATTGGTTGGCAAATAGTCAAGTTTAGGTACCAAAAGGGCATTAGTTGAAAAACTAGTGTAAACAAGTCTCCAATTCCTAAGAATTTCTAGTTACACATGTATCGAGACGATACTCCAGCGTCTCGATTTTAGGATTTCTAGTCGACCCTTAACAATGGCTAGTGATGATTCCTAATGAACATATGGATTATAAAAACCCACATCTCACGAGGTATGAGGCTTGGGAGTACCTTTGTCCTTGGATAGATAAGCCTTTTTGGTTTGTCCTTCGAGCGAACCAACCAATGTTCACGTTCATTGACAAATACCTCTAGACCTATATCTATACATACATTCTCTCTCTCCCCCACATGATTGGGACGGGTAGGTCGTGACAACTATAGTTGGTATGTCTGCGACAGTTATTGCTCTTGATCACTTCTATGTCGCATTTTCAGATTCCCTAAAGTCTCTCTCTCATCTTCATCCTTGCAGAGATCAAAATGGAGATGATATAATAGCCGGGGAATTCCATATTTTATTCATATCGTCCGACACACACACATCTTCCCTTTCCATTCCATTCCTTTTCTCTTCTTCTTGATCACAGTCTTTGTTCCTGATGACATTTGAGGAGAGGGGGGGAGAGAGAGATGGTGCTGCCATGGCTGGAGTCCCTGTTGTCGACCTCCTTCTCCAATTGCCCATCTCACCAGGGGGCCGTGGAGCAAATGCAACATGTATTGCCTCGACTGCGAGTCCGGGCGCCTTCTGCTACTACTGCCGGTCGTCGTGCCACAAGGACCAACATGTCATCCAAGTGAGTATAACGTCTGCATTGTTCAATCTTTCTAGTTCTAAAATTGTACACGCGTGTGCCGTCGGATCGATGTGAGTATCGAGAATGGGGTTTGGTTTGGTTTTGGCGAGCAGATAAGGAGGTCATCGTACCACGACGTGGTCAGGGCCGCCAAGATTGACACAGTACTGGACATCAGTGAAACGTTTAGGGTATCTATTGCATTTTCTCTCTTGAATAATTTGGCGTAACCCAAGTGAAACATTTAAGAGGGGTTTGCCTCTTTCTTAGCGATCGCATCAAATTGTAAAATTCAAAGGTAGAAGAGCCACCAAAATCACTTTCATCCCATCTCTCTCTCTCTCTCTCTGCAAAGACATCACTGCGATACATGCTTTGACTTGTCTTCTTCCAGTCTCCACGTTGAGCCAAATTAGAATGCAACTCACGCAGTTCACTTTGGTCAACGACCTCGTACGACGGCAAATGCTTTCTTCCATTGTCACCGTCCATCTTAACGTTATGGAATGGACTTTAATGTTTTAGTTTGACTTTAAGGGAAATCTCACACCGGTTTTGTCTTGACTTGTCAAAAATCTCTTTTGACCTAACAAAAGCTATATAATAGCTTTTTCCTGATTTAAGATATCAACTTTAATATGTTTTAATCTTTTAGCTATGCCAAGTGGGAATAAAATTTCAAATTTTAAGGCTTCTTTAATTTCGAAAAAAATGATAGTTACTTACGTATAAAATAATGAGCCAATGGAAAATGTGTTTATTTTGATCATAATTTATATCTAAACATTTTCGTGAATTAAAATATATATATTTTATTCGTTCATTTTTTAAGCGACATAAGTGAATATTTTTAGGAAAATATTGTCCAAATCATTCATTTTTCGTGAAAAAAATAGAGCCTTAATATTCAAAACTTATGCTTTTGTATTAAATTTTCGAAAACAAGATTAATATTTCACCTTTCAAGCTGTCCTATTATTGATTCCATATTTTCCTATAAAAAGCATGTGATCATAAAATTACTGGGACTTCAGTATGGTGCCCCTAGGTTGATAATCATTTAATATTATATATCTTCTATCAATTACATGTCATCGGGAAGAATTTTTTCAGTTTGTCCTAAACCTATTGTACATATATTAATTTAGTCTTAAATTTTTCAATTTTATTAATTTAGTATTGGACCTTCACGTAAAATTTCAATATAAAATCCATACAATAGGTTTAGGTCAAGAGACTGTGCATTGATTGGACAATTTCTCCCATGTCGTTGTCTAGAGTACATGTTACTAGAAAAATAATGGCGTAGGCTTACAAAATGGTGAGAACAGCATGTCCTACATAATATCACAATAACAAAGATAAAAAAAAACTCAATTTCCAATCGATTTAATTAATCACATATTTACCAGATGTGGCTGTCCTGATTTGTTTTCAAACATGTACTAGATCTTCCGAATAGCTCACAGCAAAAATATCTTGAAGAGCAGACCATGCTCTTCTTCTCCCTGTAGTTCCGCGCCCGTGCCCCTGTCGAAAGCCCAAGCTATTCATCATGAGTTCTTGCTTCACCATCTCCATCTCTCTCTCCTGCTTCTTCATCCAAACTTTCAGTACTGAGGCTGCACCCGATTATCTGTATCATGTTTGCCCAAACACCACCCTCTTCACATCCAACTCAACCTACGGATCCAATCTCAACACCCTCCTCTCTTCCCTCTCCTCCGCCACCGCCAACAGCACTCATGGCTTCGCCAATGCTACCGCCGGACAAAACCCTCCCGACCAGACCTACGGTCTCTTCCTCTGCCGCGGAGACCTCAACACTGCTGCGTGCAGCAACTGCGTGGCCGCCGGAAAACAGGAAATCCTCCAAAGATGCCCCAATGAGCGAGTCTCTATAATCTGGTACACTGAGTGCATGTTGCGGTACTCGAACCAGCCCATCTTCTCTGTCATGGAGCGAGATCCGTCGCACATTTTGTACAACACTGGGAACGTCACCGACTCAACCCGGTTCACACAGCTCCTGGGAGAAAACCTGAACGACGTTGCCACGAGGGCTTCAACTGGCGGGTCAGGGAAGAAGGTCGCGGTGGCACAGGCGGACTTCACGAGCTTGCAGAAGTTGTACACACTCGTGCAATGCACTCCGGACTTGACAACGTTAGACTGTGACATGTGCCTAAAGTACGGGATCGGTAATCTGGTTCCGGGGAAGCAAGGCGGGTGGGCGCTCACTCCGAGCTGTACCCCTTTTATAACGCCTCGGCCCTGCCAGTGCCGGTGCCTCCGTCTCCTGCTCCCGCTCCGGTGACCGGACCTAAAGGTACACGTGTGTTTGTATTGCTTGTCTACTCCGTCCTAACTCTCCTTTTTTATGATATCGAAGCCTGAATTTAGTCCAGTGGGCCAAAAATATTTACTCAGATTTAGCTAATCTCTCCTACTAGGCTTTGGGATTAAATTTTGATTAATTATAGTATTCACCATCTGTAAAATACGCGATTGAAGACAGTGAGTTGATCGAGGATCACATAAAAACTTCTAATCTTTAATATTATTAAATTATATCTCGAGTTTAAGCAATTTAAGGGATCCGATCAGATTGGATAAATGTCCAAGATTTAGCACAAAATATGCGCTTGTTAATTCTTTTGTCTTAGTTTGATTATTTGACCAAAAATTTGGACGTGAACGAAAGAAAGCACTACAAGACAAAAAGGATCACTTTATTATAATATTACTTTGAGGGATGAAGAGGTCTTGATGATAAAAGAGACAAGAAACGTGGGTAGCTAGGGTCTGATGATGAAAAGAAAAGAAAAAGGTAAAATAAAATAGCTCTTCTTGTTTTTTTTGGGTCAAAAAAATAGCTCTTCTTTATGTAGCCCTAGGATGCTCTTTTTCCCGGAGAGTGGAGCCGCCGCAATTGGGCTCTTCCACAGCATAGTGGTTAAACAGTGGAGGTTCGTGACAGAGCTCTTGAAGGAGCAGCTGCAACCACATAAAAAACTCGCGAATTTGTGAGGCTGTGAGCGTGTGCGTTTGAGGCTGTCGGTGCGGGCATTTGACTTCTTCAAGGACGCCTCCAGAAGTGAAAACGCACGGGGAAATCCGAGCCGAATAGTGGAGTTTCTTTGTTTGCACACGAAGATCTGTGTTGTGAGTCTTTACATTCGAATAAGTTGTTTATTTGTAAACAGTTGGGATTTTGATTTAATTTAGGTAAGAAAAACACTCGAGCGTTTTGAGTGATTATTGTAAATTTGAATTCTCTGATTATATTGAATTATTTGGTACTGTCTCTCCTCGTAGATATAGGTTTCGATACGTCAGACCGAACTACGTAAATATCACATGTCCTTTATCATTTCTCATTATTTCTCTAGCTATATTCAAGATGACATGAATTGCAAGATTCCAGATTTAGCTTCCGCGTTAGTTAATATCGTAACAAGTGCTTTTGTTGGTCCTGGGCTTTTAGCTTGAATGGGTGACTCCGGTGATAATGCTACAACTTTTTTTGAAGAAAACTGTTGGCTGGGTTGAATGATATTATAAATATTTCTGACAAAAAAAAGAGACAATTAAAGGTTTGATCAGTTCTTTCAAGGCGTTAATGCTACAAAGTCATGATGAGGTACTTTTAGGTGAAAACTTTTTCTTAGGTGGATCGATTATCTCAATCACGCATACCAGTTGAATAATGTGGGTTCTACATCCACTTAGGAGATTAGATTTACATAACAATCGGTTAAAGGTCGCTTTTAATTAATTAATGGTCAATCCCCTACAAACAATTGTTGCACTCAGCATGGGAATTAGGAGAAAGAATAGATTTGTGAGTACAGATTATGGATTACAGCTTCATTTCTTCTGGTTATTTGCTCTTTAAGCGTACTCTTTTTGTTTTACTCTATATTTTTACATTTGCTCTGGCCTGTGGTAGCAATTCCAGTTTCTAGAATCCCATACAGTCATGAACACATATACTGATGCTATTAAGATGTGGTTGCACATATGCAGGCAAAAGCAATAAAACTACCGTGATTATCATCGCCGTCACCATTCCTGTTGGCGTAGGTGCGGTGCTTCTCTTCCTCGCTTGTTGTTTCAAGTGGAGGAAAGTAACCAAGACGTACGGAGTCATCCAAGAAGATCAAAGTGGTATGAAATATGTACCTGTGCCGAATACGTGGGTAGAATGATGAAACCGTACAGTCGGGGATGTATTGTGTCTATGCTTTTGGTGAAATGACCATTTAATGTTGTATTGTCATGTAGGCGTGAACGAAATTACAAATGCCGAGTCCTTGCAGTATGATTTGGCCACTATACAAGCCGCCACAGACAATTTTTCTCATCAAAACAAGTTGGGTGAGGGCGGATTCGGTGAAGTTTTCCAGGTATGGTTAGTCAAAAACTAGATTAAGAATGGTTTAAATATATTTGAGAGACCTTTAGTGTAAAAAAATTTGAAGATCTTTGATTTGGTGGTTTCGAAAAGTTGTGATCAAAAGCTATTCACGTGTACTCAAACATCAAAATACTAACACTTCAGGGTAGGCTTCCTAATGGACAACTACTAGCCGTGAAGAGACTATCTCAAAGATCAAGACAAGGTGCTGAAGAATTTAAGAACGAAGTCGTACTGGTAGCGAAGCTTCAACATCGGAACCTTGTGCGGTTGCTTGGGTTCTGCTTGGAGAGTGAAGAAAAACTGCTTATCTATGAGTTTGTGCCCAACAAAAGTCTCGACTACTTTTTATTTGGTATATTGCATTATATTCCTAAGCTATTACTTTCCATGTTTAGGCGAATATGTGATTAGCCTCAAATTTTGGTGAATGTTTTACTAGCTTTTGGAACCTAAAGTTAGTACCTTGCATAAAATCTATTCAAGAGGATTTATTAAATGAAGTTACCCGCATTTCAATTGTTCATACAGCAGATCCTGAAAAGAGCAGGCAATTGGATTGGTCAAGACGTTATAAAATAGTATTTGGGATTGCTCGAGGAATGCTCTATTTACATGAGGACTCTCGACTTCGGATCATTCATCGCGATCTAAAAGCAAGCAATATCTTGTTGGACAGTAAAATGATCCCGAAGATTTCAGATTTTGGCATGGCAAGGATTTTCGGAGTCGATCAAACACAAGCAAACACTAGTAAAATTGTTGGGACTTTGTAAGTATTGTTATGCTTTGTTCTCTACTTTTGATGTTTAGGTACGCTTATATCGCTAATGTATTATGGATTGCAGTGGTTACATGTCACCTGAGTATGCAATGCATGGACAATTCTCCGTGAAGTCGGATGTCTATAGTTTCGGTGTCCTACTTCTTGAGCTTGTTAGCGGTAAGAAGAATAGTTTCTTCTACCAAGAAAATGGGGGGGAAGATCTTGCTAGCTATGTAAGTTGTCCAAATTGACTATAACGAGTATGAAAATTGTTAAACAAAGCAAATTCATATGTACTGAGAATTTTGTTTTCAATGAAATGTTTTTAGGTCTGGAAAAATTGGAGAGACAATATGCCATTAGAAGTGTTAGATCCTACCATTGGAGACTCGTATTCAAGGGATGAAGTTCTTAGATGCCTAAACGTTGGTTTACTTTGTGTTCAAGAAGATCCAATGGATAGACCCACAATGGCAAACGTAGTCCTTATGTTGAGCAGCTACTCTATTTCTCTTGCACTGCCCCAACAACCGGCCTTCTTCCTCCAAAGCAGGACGGAGAGACCAATGAGAGATCTCGAGTCGGAACAATCCACCAATAAGTCTACGGCAATGTCGATCAATGAGATGTCCGTCACCGAAGTTTACCCTCGGTGAATGGTAATAGAAATGGAAGTCTTTCTTCATGATTGTCTCACAAAGACCTTGATCTTAAGATCCTTGGCGTTCCACTGCGATCATTGATGAACAATGAGCAAACACCTATGTCATGTATATCTAATATTACAAAGTGTCTTCTCCTTGAGGCAAATCATGGTTTGATCCACTAGAGTGGCATGATTTTCTCACAGTATTTTTCATGATATATGATAAGATATATCCGTTTATAAATGCACCGTATTATTTCCATCACAGTTATTAGAAATCGAGGTCATAGACCTCACCTCCAGATATATTCCTTTGCATCATCCACCTCTTTACTCGATTATAATGGTTGGTGGTTGATTATGATGGAAAGGCAAGCAAATTCACACGAGCATTTCCTATGTCTACACAAGAATAAACACCTCTCTCTCTCTCGCTCGCTCGCTCTCTCCCTCTCTCTCTCAGAGATCAACTGCTAGCATTGAGTAGCGAGATGGGATGATGAGGGAGGGAGGGAGATATTAGGCCAATGGACAAGTAGTTAAATGAAAATGCATTAGTGTTCTAATAGCCGATGAAAGGTTGGCATGGAAAGTGATGAATAATTTGATCAGCTCAGTTCGGGGAAAACCTATGTCATCTGAACATAATTAGATTATCATTCGATGGGACAATTGATCTCAATCCATCATTCTTTGATTTTGGTGGGTGCGGCTCGGAAAGTTCAGAGTTTGAAGGGTCACAAAGCGATATCTCTCTCTATCGCCATCATCATCACTTGAAACTGGGATATTGGAGTTACATGTATCTTGACTTTGGTTGGTCAAGTCCTCCTCCACTCAAGATGAGAATGCTGATCACGCAATTAACCTTGTCAATGTTGATGGCCTGGCCTAACCAACAGCAATTTAAGCCCTGAGCATTAGCCCAACATGCAATCTGGTCCCTAAATTTTTAGTTTATTCAATGTAATCCCTAAACCTTAACTAATGTTCAATGTGGTCCCTGAATTTTTAATTTGAATTTGAATTAATGGAAGGACTATATTGAATATTTTCATATAGTTCAGAGACTAAGTTAAACATATACCAAAAGTCTAGGGATCATGTTGAACAGATTAAAAGTTTATGGACCACATTGAACATTAAGCTAAAGTTTAGAGATTACATTGAACAAATTAAAAACTCAGGGATCAAATTGCTAATTGAGCCAAAATTCAGAGACTGTTTGTGTCATTATCTTGCAATTTAATAAGAATCTTTCTGTCGATCTAATAAGGGGTGAGCATGGATCTTTCGGAACATCCAAAGTGTATGCGTTTGGCTCTCAAATACATGTCACATTGACGTCCTAAATTTAAAAAATTGACATCTTTATCTTCCAAAATTTTTCACCAAATTTCGATGAGGGCAAGCCTTACCAGAGGCCTGCGAGGTTAGCCCTTGCCAAGTCTGGCGAGGTCAGCCTCATCGGCTGTTGCTTGTGGCCGATGACTACACAGGAAGAAGGGAAAAAAGAAAAGAAAAATAAATAATAGAAAAATATTATTAAAAATTGTTCGTGTCAATATCGGCCATATCACGTAGGACAGCCTATGTCCATGTTAGTAATTTTTGACCAAATTTGGTCAGATGGACTGAATTGGCGCAAACGTAAAAGATGTAAGGCTTAATTGGCAAAAAAAATATTTGTTTAGAATTAAATTGCAATGGGTTTAGGATATTTTTGGTAATTTTCCCAATTTATCTACTAGAGCTTATGTGAAGATTTATTTAAAGTGGATCCAAACTCCATCATGTAGGTTCATCCTCCGATAAAAAAAAAACATGAGGCATGCAATTTTAATATGTTTTAATTTAATATAGGAAATATTTCGAGCACACAAAATAATATGAACAACAAGAAACATGAAAAATTTTCCTCTTTTGGTTCCTCCATTTGTCAAAATCTTCGCCATTGGGTTATCGATTTGGTTTGGGAAAGGCAAACAAACTATTTATGCATAATTTTATTGAGAGTAAAATTTTCTCTACTCTTCACCGTTTGCCCATTTCTATATATAGAGATTTAGATGTGGTTTCTTTAGATCATCTTCCAATTCAATGAATTTCTTTTTAATTGGTCCTGTGGAGCTCTCCTTTTCGATGTATTCCGGTTTCCTTTTGTACAAAATTACTTCATTTTCTTTTTGTTAACATGTGATGTCTATCCTTTTATTTGGCAAAAGTTGATGAATATCTCATCATCTATAACTGTTAAGATATACATGTGAGTTATGTTAAATTAGTCTCACATCGGAGAATTGGTGTGATGTGAAGCATATAATATATCAAGGTTAGCGCATAACTTATTAGTGTAAGTTTTTGAGTGATAATGGGTCCAACTGGATATATTAATGGGTTCGGACTTGGGCTATCTCTTGGTTATCTCCCTAGGTGAAGATAATCGGGCATCTGTTATGTGCTTACCAACAAATGATATATGAGCTGATGGTAGATTCTTTTCGGGCAAGTGGGCGTTGTGGGAGACCTGGCAGCCTCTAGGGATGAAAGTGGGTGTTGGAGATTCAAGTTAGGATAAATTGATACCGAAGGATACTTGAATTAAGGGGGAGGAGACCTGGAGATTGTTGAGATACAAGTGTTTTGTGTTAAATAAGTCTGCATTGATATGGTGTAAAACAGTTAATAATATTCAAATTAGTCCACGATTCATTTACTTAAGCTCTAAAGTGAAGGTGGATGCAAATGGATATATTGATGGGCTTGAACTTTAGCTCCCTCTTCGCAATCTTCTCAAGTGAAGATAATTAGGCTTCTATTGTGTGCTCTCCAACAATAATAGTATATTTACAAAGAGAATTGTTAATATCTTGGGAAAATCTGCACTATACAATTTGTAATTTGAGAACTACAATATTTCTTTCTTCGAGAATGAATATATAGAATTTAATTGGTTTATTTTTGGAATAAGGAGATTCAAAAACACAAGGAGTCTAGGCACATACAAATTATTTTTGTAACCCCTGTTATAGAAATTAACAACTTGAAGTCTTAGTTGATGCAGCTAGCAAGGATCACCTAGAAGAGGGTGAATAGGTGATCTTAAACTATTTTTAAATATTTATGCTGAAATAAAATAAATCACAGAAGAGTCTAAATAAAATTCAGATTTAAGACAGATTATATAGACAGTGCTCTTGATGTGCAGAATGTAAAGTAAGAGATAATGGATAGAGAATCTACATACAAGTTTATAGTGGTTCGGTTTATAGTAAGCCTACGTCCACTCTTCCATGCTGATAGCCTACCGGCTGAATTTCACTATGTAATCAAGAGGAATTTACAGATTCTGAGTGATAGCACTCTCGTGTATGATAGGACTCTCTATTTCGTACAATCACTCTGACAAAGTAACTCTCAATATCTTAATTTTTGGCTCAGCAAGACAAAAGAAATGATTGAAGTATACTCAGACTTTGGACTTGTTGATTCTTGAATCTGTTATCCTTTCTGCTGCTCGTTGATCTCCTTAAATACTCCTCTACTTCCAAACTAGCCGTTGGATAGCTATTAGAGGATCATCTTCCAATCTTTACCTTGGACAGATTTGTATAACAAGGATTGAGTAACCGTTGGATGACAGATTCTGAATCCCGCTGATTCTGGTCGCCCATACAATCAGAATCTTCGTTTTCATAAACAGAGTTTCGTCTGTTGTAATGCATACTTGTCGCAGTATTTGATTGTCAATCAATTATAGCCTTAGATTGAAACAATCAAAACTTTCCTTTTGTGAAATCCATACCGGATCACTAGTTGTTATGTTTGGTTCTGAATTCTGCGTCCGCGTCTGAAGAAATTCTGTGTCTGCATTCGAAGAACTTCTGCGTCTGCCTCTGAAGAGTTTTTGCGTCTGCATATGAATAATTTCTTCGTCTGCATCTGAATAAATTCTGCATCTGAATCTCAGAATTAGGATTATGTCGGTCTTCAATAAGGTATTTGACATCTCGTAAAGTCTAAATAACTTCCTTTTGAGCTTCTAGAATATACATATCTGGAATAAATTAGTTCATAATAAGTATCAAACTTATAATAACATGGAAGGTTTTGTCAACTTCAAAATTCATATGAGTTTTTCTCAACAATCTCCCCATTTTTTTATGGTGACAAAACTTTCTTGCAGATTAAATTTATTTGAAATTGATTTGTAAGTAAATAAGCATATTAAGCGCATTGAGGCACATATTGAAATTGAAAGAGCAAACTCTATTGAAATCTGTGTCTTTCTCTTCCTTTGTATATAACCTGCATATGATCATGCGTTTTAAAATTAGTATAGCAAATCTGCATATAATTTCTCCCCTTTTTGTCATTAGCAAAAATAATAGAGAGAATAAATCAATGATATTAAACGATCAACCAGTCTAACAAGAATTATTAGTGATATTACAAACCAAATGAAAAGGAGATGACTTGGAGAGAAAATTTGAAAAACAGGTTATTTTTTAGAAGGGGTGCGAATCAGTTGAAAATTTTCCAAATATTGAGACAGTCTCCTCAATCTTCGAACTGCATTGACCTATGGCTTTATCCATGTTGGATGAACACATAGCAATGGCTTCCTCTAGTTCTGTTTTGTCTGCTGTTGCTTGAAGTTGTTGAGTCTTGTAGTTTTTCTCAACAATACTCTATAGATTTTTCATATCTTGTTATAGTGCAGCTTGCTTTTTTTCAATCTCGAGTAGAATAGAGAAGATGTTCTGATTGTCAGAGGGCTGTTCTTGGACATTTGCTTGCTCAGACTGATCATACCTTGTGGCTAATTTTGGTTGATTCTCCCCCTGAACAGGTGTTTGATCTTTAGAAACATGTTCTTCATGAATTTGTTCTGAAACTTTGGGAACTGGTTCAGGAACATGTTCTGGTCCTTCAGTGTGTCTTGTTTCAAAGTGTTTTGCTTCTGCTTCATCACTTTCATCATGTAGAAGAATTTTTCTTTTCTTTATGTACACTTTGATTGGGGTAGGAGAGTCAGCTGTGTGCTTGCTGGCTAGACTAGATCTTTTCCTTTGCCATTTTTCTTTTTCACTTGTCTTTCCAACAGATTTTGCCTCCGATGGTTGAGCCTCTTTTCCTCTTATTCTTTCCCTTACATCTTCAAATTGCTTCATTTTGGAGAGCATTCTTTCTCCAACATACATACAAGGAACAAGGTTCTTGCACATATCATCAGGAATAGATATTTTTAAGAACATGAAGATGCGAGAGATTAGAGCACCATATGGCAATTGTCCCTTGTCCTTCTATAATGCTCTGTACATATGGAAGATGATATGAGGGAGAGAGAAGGATTGACCTTTTAAGATAGCCCAGATGAGCTTAATTTCTGATTTTGATAGGTTAGTTTTTGAGGCTGCTTTGGACTTCAAGCAGTTGATTATGATCTTATTAAAGATCACAGATCGTCTAGACAAGTCAGTGTAGGAAAGACGTCGCTTAGATCCTTGAGCAAAGTTTGGATTTTCAGAAACCACTCTGGAAGCATTTTCAAGATTCACTGCTAATGGAGTAAACTTGGAATGTTTTGCTCCAATTATCCTTGCCAACTCATCCGCTTTTAAATCAAACTTCTTGTCACCAACAATAAATTGAATCTAATTGGGTGACAGAATTGAAAGATTGGAATAAAAGTAGGCAGTCAATTCAGCATAAACATTGGCAGATTGAAGGCAAAATTCATAAATCCCTAAATTCTCAAAAAGGTGCTTTACTGAAATCCCGACCTTTTCTAAGTAGTCAAAATCCACTGTTCTATGGTTCATGACTCCTCTAGCAAATAACAACTTATGGCACACATTATGCTCAGTCCTTCTGAATAATCCTCCTATATTAGGCAAACCAGATGCTATTCCCACCTTCATCTCAAAAATATGAAAAAAATTGAGCATCATCATCGGGAACAACAAATTTTGAGACACTTATCGTCTTTGGACTTATAGGAACAGATTTCTTTTCAAAATGAGTGGAAGTTTCTCCAACTTTCTCCTTATCCTTTCTGGAAGAAGGCTTTTTTGGGGTAGAGTTGGCCGGATCTTTTTTAGTTTTAGAGCAAAAAAGAGAATAACTTTGCACAAGATGTTCTTTAGAGTAAAAATCATTGTCTTTCATACATTCATGAAGGATTGACGCTGAAGCATTATTCCTTTTCAACCTTTGATAAACTTCCCACACAAGTTTGATAGTTCGGAAATGAAAGTCAGTTTTACCAGACGATTTTTGTGGCGATGGTCGCTGGGGTGGTGTCGCTTCATAAGGGTCTTCATGATGGTCCGACTCTGTATTTGAAATCTCCATATACTACGCCGGTGCAGTAGATTTGAAGTCTTGGTTGAGAATGCGTGAATATCTTTTCTTGAAAGGCATTTTGAGTATTTTTTGAGCAAAAAGATTCGATCTTTAGAGAAGGAAGAAGAGGTTTCTGAATATCCGAAGGGTTTTGAGAGTGAAAGATCGTACTGATAGGGTTTTGAAAAGTGATGGACTGGTTTATAAACGAGAAGGAAGGGTTTTGTAAAAATCATTTTTAGACAATATAAAAAGTAAACCCAAACATGTAGGAAGGAAATATACTTTGTGGAACACAAATGATCACAACAATATCATAATAATATTTTAAGCATAATTAATCAGATAAATTAGGATACGTACCTGATTTGCTTCCAGAAGTGACAAATATGAAAATATCTTGCCAAAAATATACCCGCCAAAATTTGAAATATGGGACGTACCTTTCTTTGTGAGTCTGAGAAGGACATTCAGACTGAGAACACTTGAGTCTAAAAAATTCCTATCTAACAAATACTTCACAAAAATAGATGAATAATGCACAATTTATTTCTAATATACTCAAAAGAGGACTTATCAAGAGGTTTTGTGAATATATCAGCTAATTGATTCTTAGAATCAATGAATTGAATATTCACATCACCATTTTAAATATGATCTCGAATGAAATGATACTTGATTACAATATGCTTTGCAGGAGAGCGAAGAATAGGATTTTTGGTCAAATTAATAGCACTTGTGTTGTCACATTTGATTGCAACACTTAAATCTTCAATGGCAAAATCTCGCAACTACTGCTTCATCCACAGAATTTATGCACAGCAACTTCCCAAGGCTACATATTATGCTTCTGCTGTAGAAAGTGCGACTGTGTTTTGCTTCTTTGAGTACCACGATACCAATATATTTCCAAGCAGTTGACATTACCTGAAGTACTTTTCCTGTCCACTTTACATCCAGCTAAATCAGCATCAGAATAACTGGTAAGAGTGAAATCTGAATCTTTGGAATACCAAAGACCTAACATTAGATAAGTTCCAATGTATTTGATTATCCTCTTAAGAGCAGATAAATGTGATTCCTTTGGGTTTGATTGAAATTTTGCACATATACAAACACTAAAAAGTATATCAGGTTTAGATGCAATAAGATACAATAGTGATCCTATCATGCTTCTGTATACCTTCTGATCAACCGTTTTACCGTTTTCATCTTTGTCCAGTTTGGATTAATGAGATATGGGAATGTCTGTTTTCTTGCAATTTTGCAATCCAAACTTTTTGATAATCTCATTTGCATACTTCTCTTGGCAAATGAATATACCATCTTTGGTTTATTTCACTTGTAGGCCAAGAAAGAATGTTAGCTCGCCCATCATACCCATCTCGAACTCATTCTGTATATTCATTGAAAAATCTTTGCACAGCAGTTCATTAGAAGATCCAAAGATGATATCATCAACATAAATTTGAACAAGCAGAAAGTCCTTACTTTTTCTTTTAATGCATAACGTTGTATCAACCTTACCTTTTATGAAGTCATTTTGCAGAAGGAAGATACTTAACCTCTCATACCAAGCACGAGGTGCTTGTTTCATACCATAGAGAGCCCTTTTTGAGTTTATAGACATAATCAGTCTTTCTTGGTTCTTCAAAGCCTAGTGGTTGTTCCACATATACTTCTTCTTTGATATATCCATTTAGGAAGGCACTTTTCACGTCCATGAAAGCAGTTTAAAGTTATAGAAACAAGCATAAGCTAATAGTAACCTAATGGCTTCTAACCTGGTAACTGGTATATATGTTTCATCATAATCTATGCCTTCTTCTTGAGAATAGCCTTTTGCTACCAGTCTTACTTTGTTTCTTGTAACTTTCCCTTTGTCATCCAGTTTGTTTCTAAATACCCATTTTGTTCCAATGACTGGATGGTTTTTGGGTCTTGGCACAAGCTCCCATACTCGATTGATTCTGAACTGTTGAAGTTCTTCCTACATTGCTTCAATCCAGCTTTCATCTGATAATGCTTCACCAATTTCTTTTGGTTCTATTTCTGATATCAATGCCAAGTTGTTGATGTTCTCCTTGTGCTTAGATCTAGTCTTGATACCATCTTCTATTTCCCCAATAATGAGGTTCTTCAGATAACTGAATTTATGTTTCCAATTTCTGTCATATTTTTCCTTCTGAATATCGTTAGACTCTGAAGGTTCTGATTGAGTCTGGATTGCATCTTCTTTTCCTTCTTCTGTTAATTCGTCAATCTCTGAAAATTCTTGTTGAGCTTCTGATGACTCATGAATGTTGGAAGATAGTTCAGATTCATCTTTGTGAGTCTGAATATTTTCTTCAAACTTAACATTCATTGTTTCTTCCACGGTCTGAGACTTCTTGTTGAAAACTCTGTATGCTTTACTTGTAGTAGAATATCCAAGGAAGAGTCCTTCATCTGCTTTCTCATCAAACTTACTAGTGCGGTCATTTGAATTTTTGAGAATAAAACATTTACAACCAAACACACGAAAATATGAGATACTGGGCTTTCTACCTTTATAAAGCTCATAGGGGGTTTTCTCAAGAATGGGTATGAGAAAAACTCTATTAATGATATAACATACTGTAAAAACTGCATCCGCCCAAAAATGAAAAGAAATCTTGCTTTCAATCAACAGAGTTCTTGCCATTTCTTGCAAGGAACGATTTTTCCTTTCCACAATACCATTTTGTTTTGGTGTATATGGAGTAGAAAAATTGTGTTGAAAGCCATTTTCCTTACAAAAAACTGAAAAACTTTGATTTTAGACCCCCATCGGAATTGAATCTATGACACAGAATCTGAAGATTATGACTAAAACTACTCCTAACGTACTTGAGAATAAATGCTAAATAAAAGATGTGTTGTGTTGTTGGAGAAGGGTCCTTCTACGTTGGAAATCCTTGAGTATTATAGAGCAGCTTGACAACCGTTCATTGAAAGTCGTTTTCCACTTCCTTACGTTTCGTGCTTTAATTGTTTCCTGACTTGTCGATATTGCTTACGCTCCTTGGGCATCACGTAGTAGCTAATTTTCTTCCACGTGTCACTTTATTTCTTGTTATCCTTGATGCCCACGGTCGTGTCTTTACCTTTTGACACGTGTAAATGAATTTTTCACCACGTATTATCATGATTTTGTGCAAAACTTGCGATTCTGAACTTTGTCAATGTTACGTGCAAAGCTCGTGATCTGAGACTCGTCAACGTTACGTGCAAGGCTTAGATTTGTCGACATCACGTGCAAAGCTTGTGATTTTAAACTTGTCGACACCTTTATGACGTCCTATCGACAACTGCCTCTGGGTCTGACTTACGACCTTTCTCATATTTTTGCCATGTGGGCCGTACTTTATATCTTCTGTAACTTGTGGATGGCCTATTCCCACCAATGGTAATTTTGGGTGTCAACAATATATAAAGCGGCAAAGCTTCGTATATTAAAAAAAAATATGATAAAACTTATACTTACCTAATGTTGTGATAAATTTTCATCTATTTTAATCTTATTAAACCTAAGCAAAACTAGGATCATCAGACCATGAATTTTGGCTTCATCATCTTCCTCGCCCTCTTCTTCTTTCTCAATTTTCTCAGCAATTACAGTCATACTACAGAGGCTGCACCTACTTATATACAGCATGACTGCCCGGACACCACGCTCTTCGCTCCCAACTCCACCTACCAATCCAACCTCAACGCCCTCCTCTCTTCCCTCTCCTCCGCCGCCACTGATGACGCCGACGGTTTCACCAATGCCACCGCTGGCAAAGATCCTCGCGACCGTGCCTATGGGCTCTTCCTCTGCCGTAGTGACGTCAGCACCACCACGTGCAGGGAGTGCGTGGCTGCGAGAACAGAAGACATCCTCCAATGATGCGCCGACAGGAGATCCTCAGTGATCTGGTATGACAAGTGCATGTTGAGGTACTCGGACCAGTCTGTTTGCTTGGTGATGGAGACCGTACCTTTATACACGATGCCGGATGCCGGGGACGTCGCTGAACCAGATCGGTTCGTGAAGCTCCTAGGAGAGGTCATGAACGAC
>JAMXDD010000001.1:1491140-1734241 GCA_024733475.1 Syzygium grande
CTCTTCCCTCTCCTCCGCCGCCACCAACAGCACCAATGGCTTTGCCAACGCCACCACAGGCCAGAACACTCCCGACTGGGCCTATGGATTCTTTCTCTGCCGCGGCGACGTCAGCACCTCCACGTGCTGCAACTGCGTGGCCACTGCAAAACAGGATATCCTTCGAAATGCCGGAACCAGGGAGTCTCCACGATCTGGTACGACGAGTGCACGTTGAGGTACGCCAACCGGTCCTTCTTCTCGGCCTTGGAACAGGTGCCTACTCGCACGATGGAAAACACTACGAACATCACCGATCCGACCCGGTTCTCGCAAGTCCGGGGACAGACCGTGGATGACATCGCCACAAGGGCTTCCAACAGCGGGTCGGGGAAGAAAGTCGCGGTTAAGGAGGTGAATTTCACGAGCTTGCAAACGCTGTACGCCCTCGCGCAGTGCACGCCGGACTTGACGGAATTGGGCTGCTACCAGTGCCTTCAGACGCTGATCTCGGGCCTCCCCAGGAGAAGCAAGGTGGGAGGAGGTTCACTATGACCTGCAGCGTCAGGTTCGAGATGTACCCATTTTACAATGCCTCGGCCGTGGTGGCCCTGGCGCCTCCACCCCCACAGCCTCTGCCTCCTCCGGTTCCCGTGACCAGACGTAAAGGTGAGTGTTTGATTTTATTATTTGTCTTCCTCTATACAAGAAATATCTGATCTATTTAATTTTTGGTAAACTGGTTATTCTACTTAATAGTATAGATTCCCAGATTCGACTTTGTTTAACAAAAATAAAATGTGAAGTGCTGTCAACGGTTTATACATATCTGTGATAAATCAAGTTTTGGGATTTATTCTAGGGGATTTTCTGAGTCTCATTCTCCTTCGCGGTCCTCTTAATTTGATTGGTGATGTAAATTTCTAATATTGGTTTCTCTGTTTTCTGAATTTTTTCTGAATTTTACTTATATTCATTTTTCCTTTTGGAATAAATTCCGCTTTTGACTTATTTATCTATTGTAAATTTTGTGGCTCGCACATTTTCTGGTCTTAGTGGGGTCCGGTCCTTTTCTTCACTTTGAGTGATGAGTTAGGTGTTTTGTTGTAAATATTTGTTAAAGAAGCTATCAGTGGCTGTGGTAAAGTTATTATTAGTAAGTGCTCAAAGTTGGATAAATTAGTACTTCATCCATATCTTTCGCTCCATAAAGTCAAGATGTTGTACAATTTAGGGAGAAATATTTCCTAGGCGGATCACGGGCAATTATATATCTCAATCTTATACCAGTTGAACATGGTGGGCTCTATCCTAAAAAAAATGATGGGTTCGACATCCACTCATGAGATTGGACTTTACATAACAATTGGTTAAATATCGCTTTTAATCAATTAATGGTTAATCCCCTAGAAATAATTGGTACACTCGCATGGGAAGGATAATTACCGAATTAGTACCAAATTTATTGTATGGATGCTAATTCAAATTTAGCTATTCCAATTTTGCCAATGTAATTCTTTCGCCAATTGCTAACATGACGACTAGTCCTTGTTGGGCATCCTACATGACACACTAACATGGGCAATTGTACTCTTAAACAATGTATTACGTGAATAGTCAAGTAAGTGATTTCCGGTGTAATTGGTTGGAAAAATTATATTGGAATTTTATGAAAAGAATTGAGACTACACTATCAACATTGGAGAGTTTATGACTAAATTGACATATGCACAATAAGTTTAGGATTGAATAGTGATAATCCCCACATGGGAATAAGGAAAAGAATGGAATTTTGAGAGACGGACAGTTATGGATTACAGCTTAATTTCTTCTGGACATTTGCTCTTTAAGCGTACAAATTTTGTTTGTCTCTTGGCTAATAGTAGCAATTCCAGATTATAATCTCATACAGTCACAAACACATTGATGCTATTGACATATGGTTGCACGTATGTAGGCAAAAGCAATAAAACTACTGTGATAATCGTCACCGTTGCCGTTCCTGTGGGCGTAGGCGTGGTGCTTCTCTTCCTCACTTGTTTTATCAGGCGAAGGAAAGTGACAAGGGCGCACGAAGTCGTCCAAGGATATTAAAGCGGCATGAAATATGTACCTATGCCATATACTTGGATAGGATGATGAAACCGTATACGCAGGGTGTACCATTCTATGCTTTTGGTGAAATGGCCATCTCGTGTTGTTTAATTGTGTAGGCATAAATGACATTACAAACGCCGAGTCCTTGCAATATGATTTAGCCACCATACAAGCTGCCAGACAATTTCTCTGAGCAAAACAAGTTGGGTGAGGGCGGATTCGGTGTAGTTTTCCAGGTATGGTTATTTAGAAACTAGATTAAGAATGGCTTAAATATGCTTGAAAGATCTTTAGTGTGAAAAGATTTGAAGATCTTTGATTTGGTAATTTGAAAAGTTGTCATTAAGAGCTATTCATGTGTGCATCAAAATGATGACCTTACAGGGTAGGTTTCCTAATGAACAACAAATAGCCGTGAAGAGACTATCTCAAGGCTCGAGACAGGGTGCTGAAGAATTTAAGAACGAAGTCATACTGGTAGCAAAAGCTTCAACATCGCAACCTTGTGCGGCTGCTCGGGTTCTGCTTTGGAGGCTAAAGAAAAACTACTTGTCTATGAGTTTGTGCCGAACAAAAGTCTCGACTACATTCTATTTGGTACATTATGTTTCAATATATTCCAAAGCTGTTGCTTTCCTTGTTGAGGAGTACGTGATTAGCCCATAATTGTATAGAATGTTTCCCTAGCTTTTGGAACCTAAAGTTGGTTTGCATAAAATCTATTCAAGAGGATTTATTAAGTGAAGATACCCACATTTGAATTGTGCATACATGTAGATCCCGAAAAGAGCCGACAATTGGACTGGTCGAGGCGTTACAAAATAATATATGGAATCGCTCGAGGAATGCTCTATTTACATGAGGAATCTCAACTTCGAATCATTCATTGCGACCTAAAAGCGAGCAATATCTTGTTGGACAGTGAAATGAACCTGAACATTGCAGATTTCGGCATGGCAAGGATTTTTGGAGTCGATCAAACAAAGGCAAACACCAATAAAATTGCAGGGACTTTGTAAGTATTGTGATGCCTTGTTCTCCACTTTTTATGCTTATGTAAACTTATATATCTGATGTATTATGGTTTGCAGTGGTTACATGTCACTCGAGTATGGAATGCTTGGGCAGTTCTCCGTGAAGTCGATGTCTATAGTTTCGCCATGCCCCGCACCCAAACGTGGCCTAGACATTTGCCCGTGGTCTAAACGGCGCGACGCTTCGAGGATTTGGCGTCCACAGGACCCGAATACCCAAATCGGAGAAAACATGCCACAAAAAAATAACGACGATATATATAATATATATATATATATATATATATATACACCCGAACAAAAATATTAGCAACCATGAATAGCAAGAGTTCACAAATTACCAGCGATTAAAAAAAACAACATATACTTTCATTAAAAACTTATAATACAATATCCATTATACACAAAAGATACAACAAAAGGATCACGGCATCTGCCTGCCCTGGGATAGGATCCACAATCTCCAGCTCAAAAACTACCCCACCTAGTTCCTCATGCTTTACCTCATCCTCCACGATCTCATACTCAACATCCGAGTCCTGGAAATTCATGGCCGGGGATCCGAAATGTCGGTTTTACCACAACCGTGAGAAAACTCAGCAAGTAATAAATCTCTAATCCTAAACTAGACTAAATTACCTCCGGAGGGTAAATAAAATACATAATTAAATGAACCCGATTACTTTACAATAAATGTCCATTCACCCCAGCCCCAAGGCCCAATTCACTATAACATCCTGCAGGTAAGACTTTTTAGTAGCAATATAAATAGAGTATCTTGATCATATCGGCCTTACGACCCTAAGGCCAATAATCTATCTCGACCCGTAGGGTCCGACCGAAGGCCACAATCTGCACCGACCCAGAGGCCCGACCGAAAGGCCACAAATTGTCCCGACCCGTAGGCCCGATCCGAAAACCACAATCGTTTACGACGAGAAGGCCCGGTCCGAAGACCATAATCAAGCCACCCTAAGGCCGGTCAAGAAGATCTAACCGTTTTGACCGAAGGTCTAAGTTGTCCCGACCCGTAGGGCCACGACCGGTCTGAAGTTGTTCCGACCCGTAGGCCCGACCCGAAGGTCACAAGTTGTTCCGACCAGCAGCCCGACCGAAGGTCACAAGTTGTTCCCGCGGAACACGTGCATCGACATATTCAATTTCGACCACATCAAAGCCTAACATGTACATTTCACATGTCGCGGGACTCAATCTAATTACCGTGCCACGATATGCCAAGTGCTATAAATCACAACTTCACTCATTCAGCTAATTGTCGACACGCCTAGCACATTTCACTTTAGTCCCTATAGACCCGGCATTCAAAGCACAACTTAGCATTGCCCAATCCCAATCCGTTTAGGACTCGATGTGGCCAACCAAACTCAACCATTAATCCCCGAATATGGTATCATTCCTTAGGATCCCAACGAGTCCTAATTAACCGATATATTGTCCAAAATTAATTCATCACTTATTGAACCAATTAATACCCAACTTGGACAATATAATCCCTTTTCGGTTCTAATGTGAACAGTGTCTAAACGGCACTCAAATGGCCACTAAATCGCACCTAATCAATCTTATTAAGTCCCAATTAAATCCTCTAATCAGCCCATATACATTCCCGCACAATTAGGCCATACAAAATAACTTAATTACCCCACTAATTTACCCCTAAAAATCCAAATTAGGCTAATTAGGGGTTTAGAAATTTTACTCGCCTATTAATGGTCTTGAGGAGAGATGGAGCGGGAGATCGACACCGGGCGAGCGCAAAAATCGACGGCGGCGGGCCCGGCAAGCCGGGCGGAACTCACATTCTCCCCGGCAAGGTAGAGGGTCCGGTCGGCGGGAGTACAAGACGGCGGGCTCAGGTCCGCAGCCTCCCAAGGCGAAACTGCTCCAAGGCGTGAATAGTGGTCGGGCAGAACCGAGGAGGAGGAGAGGAGAGGGAGAGAGGCGGCTGAGGCGATGGCCGGAGGAGGGTGCACCTACGGGCGCGGTGGAAGCGACGGGGCGGGCGCTGACGGCGGCCGAGCGGGTGTTGGCTGGACGACGACGGAAGCAGGAAACGGAGAGTCGGGTAAGAGAGAGAGAGAGAGAGAGAGAGAGAGAGAGAGAGAGAGAGAGAGAAGAGACTAGAAGGCAATGGGGGGAGGCAAAGGCGGCACGGCTGTAGGGGTGACGGCGTGCGGCACGCTACGGCCATGGGTTTACGCGACCGCTGCCGGGTTCGCCTTCGCCCGGCTCAGTACAGGAGTGAAGGCTGGCCAGGTTGCCGCTGCGTGTCTCGGGCTGGGAGGCTGGTGAGGCCGGTCGGCACCGAGGCGCCGACGGCCGACGACGGGCACGGGCTGGCCGGTGCTGGCGCCGCAGGCAACGGGCGATAAGCTTCAACACAAGCACGCCAAGGGTAGTAAGGGAGAAAGAGCAGTCGGGGGTGGGGACCGGCGGTGACGGGGCGGAGCGAGGGCTGTCCGGGGGCGGCGTTTCTACTGCCCGGCGACGGGGGCGGGGTTTGGGCGAGCACGGGACGAGGCGGAGGCAGCAGACGCGGGACGAAGGCCAAAACCAGAGAAGAGAAAAAGAAAAGAGAAGAAGGGAAGAAGGAGAAGAGGAGAAGAGGAGAGAGAAGGAGAGAGGGGACAGGGAGTGGGTGCATGGGGAACATGCAGAGGGGACGTGCGCAGGGAGTAGGGGGGGTAAGCACTACTGGGGAAAAGAGAGAGAGAGAGAGAGAGAGAGAGAGAGAGAGAGAGAGAAGGGAAAAGGAAGAGAGAGAGAGACGCGCGGGGAAGGGGAACCGGCAGAGGAGAGAGAGAGGAGAGAGAAAGAGAGAGAGAGAAAAGAAATTTCAAAATTTAAGCGCAACCAGAGGACACGGTCCAACTAAAAATCGGCTTATCGGTGCCGATTTAAATTCGAAAAGGCCTAACAATTCCTGAAAAGTCCCAATAATATTCTAAGGCAATTGACTGAAATAAAATAATTCCGGTCACACTACGAGGGAGGTCTACCAAATCCAAATTGCACCCCGTCTAAAAAATTCACTTTTTAACCATTCCCGATAATCTCGATGTTGGCCGCAATAATATCGGCACCGTCAATTTATTTCGTTTGCGAAACTCCCAAAATCGATCGCCAAGTTAGGGGTCTAAATAACGACAAAATTCGATCAAGTGCGATTCTAGCGAAATCTGTAATTTAAAATAATAACCGAGAGTGATCGGTTCTCGGCGAGATTTTACTATAAGCACACCGACAAATCACGCTTCTATAAATCCCAAAAATTAGTCGAAATTCGGGCTGTTACAATTTCGGTGTCCTACTTCTTGAGCTCATTAGTGGTAAAAGAATAGTTTCTTCTACCAAGCAGAGGGGGCGAAGTTCTCGCTAGCTATGTAAGTTGCACAAATTGACTATAACTAACAAGAAAATTGTTAAACAAAGCAAACTCCACATACTGAAATTTTTTCTTCAAATGAACCGTTTTTAGGCATGGAAAAATTGGAGAGATAGTACGCCACCGAAGTGTTAGATCCAACCGTTGGAGACTCGTATTCAAGGAATGAAGTTCTAAGATGCCTCCACATTGGTTTGCTATGTGTTCAAGAAGATCCGAGGGATAGACCCATAATGGCGAACATAGTCCTTATGTTGAATAGCTACTCTATTACACTTGCACTGCCCCAACAACCGGCCTTCTTCCTTGAGGCGGGATGGAGAAACGGATGAAAGAGCTTGAATCGGACCAATCCATCGGCAAGTCTATGCCATTGTCAAACAATGAGATGTCAACACCGAAATTTACCCTCGGTGAATGGTGATGTAGGTTGAAATCCTTCTTCATGATATGTCTCATAGAGACCTTGATCATAAAAACCTTGGTATTTCTCTGAGATCATTAGTGAAAAATGCGAAACACCTTTATCTTGTACATCTAAAAGTACAAAGACGAGAGAGGAAGTGTAAGGCTGGGTTGGGAAGAATGAAGGAAAGGGCGGAAAGGGCGGGTCATAGACAAAAAGGAAAGAAAAGAAAGGGCTGGCCTAGGCAAAGAGGAAAGAAAGCCCGGCCTCACTCGCTTTTTTAAAAGAAAATTTTAATAATTCTTTTTAAATTAAAATATATTTTAATAAATTTTATCAATATTAATGCAAATGCTGCTAATGTCTATATGCTATGCAATTTAATTATACTATTTTTGGTTAGGGATCTAAAGTTTAACCCCTAATTTTTATGTAATTTATCAGTAAATGGGTAGTCAGAATATGAGTTTCAACAAGTGTGAGAAGAAGAATGAAAACGAATTGGTGGAGCATGATTCATGGTAGACGCTTGCAGAAGATCGAAGACAAAAAAAAGCTACATGCATTTAATGAAGAAAAGCTTCCGCAGCATGAAGACAAAGAAGACTAACAAAGCTCACTGAAGAGTTCTCCGCGTCTGTCTTCAAATGCATTCATTGGGTGTCTTTCATTTTTCTTTGTTTGTGTGCATTTATGATGTGCATTTGTTGTTTTTTTTTTTCATTCAATGTTTGTCAAGTAATGTACACGTCCAACCACTATAAAAGGTTGTAAACTTCATGTTTGTAGTTACACCGAAGCAGAAAGCATTTGAATTTCATTAAGTTGCCCTCCAATCTTTATTTGTGCCTTGTTCCGAATTTTGAAAGTTGTCATTATTCTTTTTAGTTCAAACATTTGTTATAAGAGCTAGAATGACATCCATCAGTTCCGTTCAATTGCAACTTCTAAAGTTGAATGGAAATAATTTCAACAACTGTACCGTCCATTTGAAGGTTCTCTTCAAATCACTAGATTTGTGGATTTGGTGGAAAACAGCTACACCGACAGTGGTAATGCTGAAGCATTTGAGGCCTTAAGAAATGAGGAGAAAGGTTCTTTGTTGAGTTCGAAAGAATGATCAGAAAGCTTTGTATCTGATCTTTCAAGCCGTGGAGGAAACGATATTTGAAACAATGAGTGCGGTGACTATGAATGCAGCATGGGATATTTTCCAAAAATCCTACAAAGGCAATGATCGTGTCCGATGGGTGCAGCTTCAAGCATTTGAGGTGATTATGAGTCTTTTGCATGAACTACTCTAAATCAATCTCAACATATTTTGATTGTATGCAAACCATTATTAACCAATTGAGGATTAATGGTGAAGAACTCTGAGATGTACAAGCCGTAGAAAAATCTTGAGGTCTTTGACCGAAAGATTTGACTATATTGTCCTAGTGATTGTGGAAGGGCAATATGTGTCAACCCTAATGTCGGACCAGTTGATAGGTTCATTGCACTCGCATGAGCAAATAAGGGATTGAAAGTACTTTGATTCACATCTCGGGCAAGCATTGCAAAGTTGGGTCGCTCCATAAGTCAAGGACGCTATCAAGGCAGTCGAGGTCGCAGAGGAGGCCAAGGTAGAGGTGGAAAGTCAAATTTCACCAGAAAATACAAAACACGTGATAAATCGAAAGTCAAATTGTTTTAAATGCAATAAATTTGGACATTACAAATTAGAATGCAAGACAAAGGCAACGTATGGGCAAGTTGAATGCGCACATGCCACCGATGCTAAAGAATACGTGGTCCTAGCATGTAAGAAGGATGACTCGAGCACCGTAGGCACTAAAATATGGTACTTAGATACTGATTGCATGAATCATATGTTCGGCTAGAACGAGTTATTCTCACAGTTAGACAAGACAAGTTGCTAAAGTCAAATTTGGGAATAAATAAAAAATTTCTGTGTTTGGCAAAGGTAAAATCAATATCAATATGATACTAATGTTAC
The DNA here is from genome assembly GCA_024733475.1 of Syzygium grande. NCBI lineage: Eukaryota > Viridiplantae > Streptophyta > Magnoliopsida > Myrtales > Myrtaceae > Syzygium > Syzygium grande. The sequence goes on from JAMXDD010000001.1 coordinate 1,500,062, forward strand.
TATTCCAGATATTTACTTTGTGCCTGCACTTTTTAGAATTTGCTGAGTGTTTGACAACTTTTCAAAAAGGCCACAAGGTTCATATTGAAAATGGAGTTTGCGCCATTGAAGGTGTCAACAATAAGTTGACCATGACGGTGAAAATGATGAAGAAACGGATGCTGCTAGAATAGGGAAAGAATTTATTAGATATATCGCGCAATTGATTTACTCTAACAAGCTGTCAAGGGACAAGAAAAAATATCTCAAAATAATAATCTTGAAGTTCGTGATAGTTGTTGCAGGAGTGTATGTGTTTTGCTTATATCATCAAATCACGTAACCTGGTGATATCAAATATTAGTTTACTGTAGGTTTCCTCTGATATCAAACTAACACAGGCTTTTACTAATATCAAGCTATCACAAGCTTTAGTTGATATCAAACTCGATTATATCGGACTTCACTCTTCTATCTTCTGGGCCTTCCAAGCATATTGACAATCATGGCTCTACCTTGATGTTCACGTATCCATGGTACCTCAAAACTCTATTGAACTTCCCATTCTAAACTTGTTCACCTTTTTACTCGCCTACCTCTAGCTTGTAGATACTTATATGTTCAATGCCTTGTTCTACATTGATAGAATACTCAAAACCTTTAGACATCTTGTTAGGACACCATATGCATAACGGCTTGTGCTTCTTTCACTTGGTTACTCAACCATTAAACACATTAGTAGCCTTTGATTATTCAAAGCATCACAAGGGATTTTCCCTATAGTTGCATCACATGCATTAGTCATGTTGCATATAGTTTAATTTTTTACAAAAAGAAGATATAAAAAAAAAGTTAACATTGCATCATTAGATCATCATCTTTTAATAAAAGTCACTTGGGTTATATTTAGTGTCCTAGAGTTTCGTTTTGATTCCAATAAATGAAAAATAAAAATCTCTCACATAGTTAGATAATTGAGTCAATCCATGATTACTCTTATCACCTGTCACTATAGGTCGCAGTTAATTATAACATAGCATGCATAAAGGTTCTTTCATCTCCTCTGAAGTAATTTATATATCGCTTTAATTATTGAGTGCTACATATTTGTTTAAAAACCCATGTGATCACACATTACATGTTAGTGGTTTAGGATTAAAATTGACCAAGATTGCTTGCAAATGTTTTTTGAAATAAAGAGAAAATTTACCAAAATGGTGTTAGATTAATCTAATGCAATCAAGTTCCCGTATCCTTGAATCTCTAGCTCACAAAAGTAAAATGTACTCACGCATTCCTAACCAAATTAGTGGCGGCTCCATTAAGGTAAGATATATTATTTCAAGTTGCGATTGGTATAGGCTTGGGAGTATCCGTGCTAGACGACACTATCATCTCTTTAATGAGTTAGTGTTTGTGCCCACCTAGTAATCTATTAATTTTTTCTTTGATGTTTCACCTCCGAGAAGATTGCAACAGATATCCCCTCCCGCCACAATATCAATAGACAACACTACCGGTAGGCTTAACGACAGATTCAATAGGCCATTGATTAGTCCGACAGTGGTCGTCTCTTTTCGTAATGTTAAATGCAAAACTATGAACCAATGTTAGCAAAACAACACCCAACGCCTATCTATCCAGCAAATCCCCATCAACTTGCTTTATCAACTCTGGCTTCTTCTCGGATAAGAGTAAGTGCATATTCCTCTTGTACAGACAATCTTGGATATTCATATTCTGAAACCAAAATCATTCACATCAAATATGTCAAATTTCATTTTTCCTTCTTTATCATCATTTATTCACTTCAAGTCAATATAACATGGATATGATGTTACGAATAACAAGCAATCGAACAATAAAATAAACAAAATAAGGAAATAAATCGAACATTTGATTTACATTGTTAGTCAATGTAACCTATTTCACAGGAGAATATCTATTGACACCTAAATTTTGGCTAGCCATTTAGTAATTAATTGCATAGAAAATTAGGGATTAAAATTTAACCCCTAAATAAAAATGTTAAAATTGCATAACATGTAATTTAGGTCCATATAGGTTAATTGCATTTCACATGGGACCGATGGTGACAAGTAAGCTGAAAATTCATCTCAGAACGGAGCTTGGGCGCCGAGCGAAATTTGGTTCATTCGTAAGGTGGGGTAATAGGTCTTGGTTATCTTAATTTGAACTTAAATCAGCCTATTGAGCTTAATTAGAGAAAAGCACAAATTAATTCAATCCATTCAAAATTAAAATAAAACTAGATGATAAAACCTAAGTCAAAGCCCACTAGGATTAGGAAAGCCCGACCAATTAATCTAGGTAAGTGATATAAATATGTCGTTATGCCTTATAATTTGGGGGTTTTCATAATTTTCAAAAAGATAATCTTGAGAGCACCGTAGACACAAGTGAGTGAGAGTGTGAGAGACGATCATGGGCGGGTCCACTTGTGCCTACACCGCCTTTGTCGCCACCGCACTTGCCTTGCGCCTGTTCCTCCCAATCACATCGCTGCCGTCGTTGTTGCCGCAACCGAGCCCGGCTTACTACATTGCTCCCTGCTGCTGATCTTCCATTGCTGCCATTGCGGCCGGAGCCCATGCTCAAGTCCACGAGTTGCTTGTCGATGTACCAGCCGTCACTATTGGTGTTCGTAGCTCGTGCCTCTCCGACTAGCGCTCATGCCGCTTTCCTTCATCTCTCTCGCCGCTCTCACACCGCGCCGCTGCTGATCCATTAGCCGCCACGCCTATGTCGCTTTCATTCATCAAGGCCGCCACTCTCATCGTCAAGGCTACGCTACTACTAATCCTTTATTCGCTATGCGCTCGTTGTTTGCTCCCCGCTGGCTCATCGCTCGCCGCAGCTCCCCGCCTGCTGTCCAACTACTACGTATGCTTGCTTCCATCACCGTAGCCTACCACGCCGTCAATCGCTTGAGTTCATTATTGCTTTGTCGCGGACGCCCACCGCCGTTGCTCTGCCTTTGCCGGGCCCGGCTACCGATCTACCACCGAGTTGCTATCCTTGCCCGTGCTAGGGTCAGCCCTATGATAAGCCGCCTCATCACTTTGTCCCACCGCCGCCGCTCACCCAATGTTAGCCACTGCCTACGGGCCGTCTCACCGCCCAATCCCAATACGTAATCCCAGCCGATTCAAATTTGGAAGTTATCCACGAAATTAGGCAATAATTCTCATCCATATATTTAAACTATTCAATTTCCTAATCTCTAAGATAATTTGAATATTATGTGAATATTTTATAGATAGCTAGATATCTTAGGATAATATACGATATCTGCAATATTCCAAGATACCGCAAATTAGGAATTTGGCCTAATTTAGCAACGTATGTGGACGACTATCTAACCCTAACCTTAAGGTACGATATGCGGTGATATGGAAATCGTTATCTTATCTATAACCACTTGATACCGCCATGGCTGACCTTCAGCTTTTGGACATAAAAAAAGAGGGTCTCACCTGGTATGTGCTAAGTATAGGTTCGGGATTTAACTCGGGCTCTCCCAAGCTCATACCATATCGCGACTTAGAGTTTAGATTTTTAACCTACAAGTGATTTTTATCTAGGAGTCACCACTAATTGGTTTGGGGTAGGTTAATTAGAAACCCAAGTAAGGTGACGGGAGAATCACCCTACTCTTACGAACCAGAGATTAAATGAGTTCAGGGACTTGGTTATACTAGTTAGATAACCAATGCCCTTTCTATACTTTTCTATCCAGTTCATTTCAGAAAATATTTTTCAAGCAGTTTGGATTGAATTTAAGACCTTTCTCCTAACATATGAGGTAATTAAGTGAATCCACAATCATTAACGATTAGTAGTTAAGATAAATATGCAATCAAGGGTTCTAATCTTAACTAAGGTGACAACATTTCAAAATATGACAATTGATGCAATTACATTCTAATTAAAAACACAACATACATAATAATAATACAACAACGATGAATATAACATGCAAAAATACTATTGCATAGTCTTATAGGCCTATCCGATCTAAAACATGGTTGATAATTAGATAATTTACATAATTTAAAAATATTCAAAAATATTAATTTCTAAACTATACCTAAAAAATGATTTTTTTAATTATTATTTTAGAAATAGTAATAATAATCACAATTACAAAAAAATTAAAATTTTTTGATTTTTATTAATTTTAAAAATATTTTTAATTAAAAATAATTAAAAAAAAAAATATTAACATAATAATCAAACTGGGGTCGAGTCGGATCTAGGTCGGATAAAATGACCCGTGTTAATGGATCCGACCTAAAACATTGACCCGTGTTGGATCTTTGATCCAAACTGGTCGAGGTCAACTCGGTCGTTGACCCGAGTCATGAACCGGGTTAAAGGTTCCTCAGTACAAGCATGCGAGGACGCCGCCGAGGGCACATTGGCCTCTCATCGGCCAACCCACGCTGGTCCGGCTTGGCTTTCACCTTCCGTGACCCCTACGGTTTCACTCGACCTCCCATCCGCTGCTTAACCATTTGCTCACCGGCCGACGACCAAAATCATGCTTTCGGCCTCATTAAGGCATTTCGACAAACACCGGCATGCATGGCTAAAAAAACAGGAACTCAAACCTATTTTGAGCTCCGACGATTATGACTCGCTTCCCGACGGCGACTATGGACCGAGAGGAGGATTGGTATGGGAAGGATTAAAGCGCTTAATGGTCGGGACGAGTCCCGACCAACCGCATACAAAAAATGGGGAAAACAGGGGGGTGTCGTCAATTGCACCTTTGAAGGCGTGTCTAGGGGTTGTCGGCCGGTCTCACAGGCGGCCCATGAGGCCCAACTAACCGTCTTCAACTCTTGCAAGCAGCTCGATTCTCGCTTTTTGCTCTCGGTTTCTCTCCTAGATTCTCTCTTCTCAGGTTTGTGCTATGTTTTTAACCCAAAATCGTCGATTGGTGGATCGTCTCCCTGCCGAGCTCCCTCTCCTCTTCTTTTTATAGCCCGCAGTGCGAGCATGGTGGTGCTTCGGAAGTGCTCTCTGTCTCTCTGTCTCGCTCAATCTCTCTAGATCTCTCTCACGGTCTATCTGTTCTTGCTCACCAAAACCAGACAACCAACCCTTCTCTCTCTCGTTTCCATCGCTTATATAACCGATCGCTTCTCTACCACAAGTCGTTGTCATTTATGGCCCTCAAGCTGCTCTGCTGACCACGACTTTGGTGGCCGTGGCTATGGTGGGATAGAAAGTCTTCCTCCCCAAGCGGCCCGGTCGGGGTAGGGGAGAACATGGGAAAGAGAAGAGAGGGACAACCAACTAGGGAAAGAGAATAGAAGGAACAGGTTGGGCCCGGCCCGGCGTGGGGAAAAAGGAAAGGAAAAAAAAAAGGCGGGGTGGGCTGCGGGGGAAGAAGGGAGAAGGCTGGGTTGACTGGCCCCGACCCAGGACCATTTTGAAAATTTTTTTTAATTAATTAAATTTTTTAATTTTTAATTAATTTTTTTATTAAAAAGGAACAATATATTCTAATATTGCAAAATGCACCTATGTCTACATGTAATGTGATTAAAACTAAATAATTTTTTTTTTTTTGGTTTAGGAATTAAAGACATTAACCCCTAAATTTTATGTAATTAATTTGGGCAATTAAAAATAGGTGTCAACAATTGGCCCTCTTTGAAGGTGAACTCGCAGATGCTAAGCTTGCAAAGATTGCATTCAAAGATAAAATGACACATAAGTTTGACCCATGCATGTTCAATGAATGCTATTTTTATGGGACCGTGGGTCTCATTTTTTATGATGCGATATATAAGATGATGCATGCTAAAACAAATAAAAACATGCCCGAGATTACCTAACTTGCCGTAAGAGTAGAGTAATTTTAGGTAGTTGATATTGTGTGTCAAGCACCCGAACCTATCTTCTTCGGTCGTCTTGACAAGGGAAATGGTTTATATAGGACCCGAACCTATCTTCGGTCGTCTTGACAAGGGAAATGGTTTATATATAGTCGCCTTGATGGGAATTTAGTTTGTCTAGGACTAGGACCTATCTTGATCGCCTTGATGGGGTTTGTTTTGTATGTGCCTATTTAGTATCAGAATTTTTCTTGAACACACCACAAGGTGATTAAATGTACCTACTTAGTACCTAAATCTTTTGTTCGAAGCGCATTGCAAGGCAATTGAAGTGCCTATTTAGTATCCAAACTTTTCTCCGGACACACCATAGGGGCGATTAAATGTGCCTACTTAGTACCTGAATCTTTTGTTCGGGCGCACCATGAGGCAATTGAAGTGCATGTGTAGTATCCAAACTTTTCTTCGGACGCATCACGGGCGACTAAGGAGCCTGCTCAAGACCTAAATCTTTTTATTCAGGCGCATCACAGGCGATGAAAGTGCCCATGTAGTATTCGAACTTTTCTTCTGGACGCACGATAGGGGCATTGAAAGTGCTTGTTTAGTATCTAAACCTTTCTTTGAACGCACAATGGCGATTAAAGGGCCTACTTAATACCTGAATCCTTTTGTTCAAAGCGCACCGCAGGTGATGAAAGTGCCTGTTTAGTATCTAAACTTTTTGTTTAGATGCACCGCAGGGTAATGAAAGTACCTGTTTAGTATCTAAACTTTTTTTTTTTTGGGCACACCACAGGCGATTAAAGTGCCTGTTTAGTATCCAAATCTTTCTTCGGACGTACTACGGGGGCAAATTAAATGGCTCAAGGGAAATATCTTACTAGTATCTCCGATCTTTGATGGCATGTCTTCTGTTGGACATTTTTCTGTGTAAAAAGCATATGTACTCGTCAAAGAAATAGACAATTAAGGCTATTCTAGAATACGTACATCTTTTGAGACGTATGGGTTACATCTCGTGCTATGAGAAATGCTTTTCTATTTCAAAGGAACACCTGGTTTACCTTCCGGGTGGGTTTGAAAAAAATTTTGATGAAATACCGGGATTTCTTACCCGTAGGTTTGGATGTATCATCTATTGAATATCTCGACCTTTTTGGGACATCTCTCTTGAGATGGTAGAGAGAGCTTCTCCAAAGCCTGAATTTTTGTGGCGTACATCTAGGGAGTAAGATTTCAAGCTGTAAAAGCATGTCGTGCCAATTCCACCTCGGGAATGAGAGAGTTTTGGGACATCTTTGGAGACACTCCAAAGGTCGCGCTCTTTGAGTCTTGAGGATATTTTACTTGTTAAAGACGATTAGTGCAAATATACATGCATCCATAAAGGATATAGACAAGTTATGCTATTCCATAATGCGTATTTGAAAGTTCATGCATAATGATTTTGCCATATTTGCATCACCAAATATCCACCAAGGATAATTATTAATTAAGACAATTTTTGCTCGCAAGGTAGACTTCTCGAGATCTTTGAACGAGGGACCTTCAGTCGAAAAGGACTTTCCACTCACTCTCATTGAAAATTTTGTCCCGATCATTAATCTGAGAAAATTAAAAATACTCATCCTAACCATCGTCACATCAACAAAGGTTTGAGTTTTCTCGCAAGCGGTACAATCTTACCAATCTGGAAAGGTCTTTATCGGGATTGTAGTGCGGGCTTGGTCAATGGCTTAACAAAGGAGACTATCCGAGTCAAGGCCATGAAAGAAAATATTCTGTAATCATCTTCAGGTTTACAAATCAAGAACCCCGCAAAACAAGATAGAAGTAGTCTTGCTCGTACTTTCTCGAGCGATGTTTATAAACATTTGAAATTTCACATTAATTTAAATGCCCTAGTCAAAAGAGACTTCACAAGGGACGTAATGCGTGAGGCTTAGTTCACAGGTCGAGAAACAAAATGATCGTTGGGCTCAAAAATATGTGTAAGGGTGAAAATTGATGATCATCTTGGCATTATGACCAGTCTTTTCTCCACCGTCGGGATCCTCTTGGAAAACTCCCTGAGTAGTCCCATGCTTTGGCTTCTTGGACTTTTGTCCGATAATTGCAAATTAAGCTTGGAGATACAAATTCCTTCGCTCTTTATTCATCGTTTTTCTTCTTCTTCTTTTCTTTTTGATCACTTTTTGTCTATGGGCATTGGCTTTGCTTTTACTAATCACAATTTCTTTTTTATGCCCCTAGTTTTTAGCATTTTTTTTTAATTATGGACATTGGCCTTGCTTTTATTAGGCACACTACTTTTTTTTACGCCTCAATTTTCATTGATTTCATTATTTTTGCTGTTCTTTCGGTGTCGTCGGGACTAGCCTAGACAAGTTTGAATAGAACAATATTATTAGGCTTTTGGAGTCTTCATCATCATTTAGCACTTTGGACCATGATGCTCAAACTGTGATGATTTTTGCCTTGCCCCGGTGTCGGGGATGATCACCAACCTGGTTTGTACAAAATAAAATCGCCGCTCAATTGGGTTAGCAAAGGATATAAGTGTATGTGATTAAAGAAAAATTGCTCTTCATCATCCTAGGGTACTTAAATTATCGCGAGAGTTCATATGTAATAATAACACTCAAAGATTGATGCAAGTGAGAACAAGAAAATTTCTATTCATTTTTCTCACCTTGCTGCTGCAGACTTCCTCCGGTTGCCCTAATGTGGGGTGGTTCTTGACGGGAGTAATTTGAAAAGGAATCTCTAGGTATATGGGCTCAAAATGATTAAGCAAATGATCGCTGGTATTGTATGGGGCAAAGAAATGAATTGTCTCTTGTCACTTTGGCTCATGTATCTCATGCAAAAAATCCCTTTACCTTGCAAACATGGAATCTTTTTTCACTCGTCTCGCTAGGGATAAGTACATGAGGATGTGTATAGGTTAAGGATTGCTTTTCGTCATCCCGCACATCTCGTTCAGCATACCCGAAAGCGATTCGACACCATTCATCGAATTGTCAGAATTTTCACATGGAATTAGTGAATTAAACGGGTAAAGTTACCGTACAAAATTCCTTTTCAAAAGACATTTGCACTTGGGGAGGACTAAGCGTCCATTTGTTTTAAATGTTTCCTCTTTGTTTGTTTCTTTATGCTCTTATAAGAAGAGTTTTTAAGGGAAATAGATACATACCTATGCTACAATGGCAATGTAAACCTACATGGTAATAAGAAAGACCGTGCTAATGAACGGCTCTTTGAGGGACAAAAATTGAGAACAATACAACATTACCCTTCGTGACTCCTTTCATTTGAGATTAAACTAATGACTCTTTGAGCTTTTATTAGATGTTGACAATTCCTGTTGACAATAACATGAGCACATGTTAGAAATGAGATGATTGAGGGTAAATTGAGAACGATACAAATTGCCCTTCTTCCATTTTACCTTTCAAAGCTAACAGAGTCTTTTCTTTCAAAATTTCTTTTGTAGTTGGTCTTGAAGCTCGAATAAAATCTTCTATAATTGAGGATGCTCCCAAGTAGGTGGTCCTATTCTCAACGCATGCTATGCCAATGCAATCCCGGCACATTGAGAAGCTTTTCAGAAATCCTCTCGATTCCTAACTGCACAGGGTATGTGCAATTGCTTGCATGAGAATCTTCGCAGCAAAAGCTAATTTCTACTTTAAATGTCTTCGACTGATATGAACATAACTACCGAAAACTTTCATGATTGTCGGGATTAGCATTGGCGCCATTTTTTCATATGCAAAGTCCTTTCCAACTGCTTGTGCTAGACCTTTACTCAAATCTATCCTACATAATATGAAAGGGTATGTCATTTATATGCTGAAATGGATGAACTTTTAGGAACAAAATACACCCTTTTTTATGGATCGGGGATTGCATGGCCCTAGTCTACTCTTCCAATTAAGCGCTCCATTTGTTCTTTATCCGCTTTCGCTAGCACGTTAGAGTCTAGCATGTTCCTCGATTCGTTATCCACAAAAGAAAGAGGATGGAACGTCATTTCCAAAATTTGTTAACGAATAAGATATACCTTTTTCCTTCAAAAGGGGTAATCTCTTCTTGATTTGCCTTCAACTTTTGTCTACGAAATGATGTTTCGCTCATCATGGAGTCAAGGAATGTTCAACATTCCTTTTGACTCTCTGGGGACTGATATATCCCAATGGTGGTACTTGAGATTTGCCCCATATTTCATTTTGAAGGTTGGATGATCTTCGCTTGGACTGCCCTTATTAGATTAATCGGTCTATTATCATCACCAAGGTATGATGTGTTTTTAGTTTGTGTAATTTTAAAATGTCCCCTTCATAATAATAAATCAAGAGGAAGTACGCTTTAAGACACGAGGTGTTTAGTTAGAAAAACAAAACAGGGCTACGAGTATGTATATCTTCCTAACATGATTCTTTCTTTAGTCCTTTTGAAAAATGATAAAACGTTCGTTTTATTTTCAAAAGTTTAGACTCGAGGAAGCAAGAGGAAGCCCGAGCCTCGAGAACACTTTCCTTTATATGGCTGGATAGCATCAACGGAGCAGTTTGGGATACTTCCTCAAGCCCTTAAAATATTATTTATTTAGAACAAGTGCATTTACAACCTCGGGAGAGGGGAGTTCAAAAAGGCATTTCTTTTAGAAAAAATGGCGACTAAAAATAAAATACAAGGATGGCCCCTTTTCAATGATTCACGTAAAAGGGTGAGAGGAGTTCTACTCAAGTGGGCTTACATCCATTCCCTCCATCGGTTTGGAATGAGAAAGCTTTCTTGTCGTGCAAACTCTAGATTCGGCGCTTAAGAGTGTAGCACTCATCAGTTAAATGCCCTACCTCACCAATATGAAAGTCAGACTTCTTGGACAGATTATAGTTTGAGAAGTTCTCGAGATTAGGACGCTCGGTTCTCAGAGAGTAAGCCTTTCTTCCGGAGAATTGCTAGCCCCGAGACGGGAATCTAGGGAGTAGAGTGAACTGCTTTTTGTTACTTCGCCTTTGGGACAACCGGTGGCTTGAGGCCTACTATTGTCCACCGCTCATCATCTGCACTTTCGAGGGAAGACGAGTGTTCTAGGTATATGTGAAATCCACGCCCCGCTAGGAGCTCATTCTCCTTTTCCGTGTCGAGTCTCCAACTTATGGAGGTGGGGTTAGTAAACCACTCTTTGCGCAATCCCATCTTGATGCGTTCGCCTACTGGAACAAGCCGATTAAGTGAATCAAAGAATGGCACCAACTAGGCAAAGGTCTATATTCATAAGGGAGAGACTTAATGAACAACTTCATTTGTTTATGGTCAAAAAGTCCTAGGGTGACCTTGGCGGTCAAGTTCCTTCATCCGGTGGTATATTCTTTGAATGATTAACTTTTCTTCTTCTCGGTCGTTCAAGGTCTTCACGAGAAAATGCGACATCAAGGTTGAATCAGTACTGCTTGAGGAATGCATTAGCGACATCATCCCAAGATTTGAAGGCATCTATATCTTTTGACATATACCATGTCAAAGCTGGCCCTGTCAAGCTTGCTTGAAAGGTCTGGATCATGAGGAGTTTATTATCGACATATTAGGTCATTCGCACATGATACATGTGCAAGTGGTGCCTGGGGCATGAGATGCCATTATATTTTTCGAATTCTGACATCTTGAACTTTTTTAGCACCTTGACCCTTTTGTACACAAATAGGTCAAGTGGGACAATATGCTGCCGGGCCCGCAATTGTTTCAACATCTCTTCTACCTTCGCAAGGCATTTGTCATGTTCGATCATCGGTGCGATTACAAGTTCAGCCTTCCCGATAGAAAGTGGAGGCGGATCGTCTTCTAACAAGGGCATCTTATTGTCACTAGATGTGGCTCGATCATTTCCGGTGAGACGAATACAATAGAACCACCTCAATTGATGCAGGCATGGGAGTGAGTTTGCCTTGAATGGACTCTACCTACTTTATGGGATGTTGGATTGCTTTGAGGACCATCTTCATTTCCCTTTCCATGTTATTGAGATGATTCGCACGTTTTCTTGACCATTTTTGCTTGGTGAATGGGTATAATCCATAACTACCTGTCAAGAAGTGATAATGAATGAGTATAAGACCTCATAAGGAATCAGTCCATGACTTAGTCTAACCCTGTATTCACATACCTTGTTTATCCATTTTTACAAAAATAAGAGAAGCAAAAAGTTTTTTTTATATATTTTTACAACGGTGACCTTGGGGTTCGAACCTCGGTCACTCTGGACCACTTCAATCTTGGGTACCACCAGGCTGAGGCGTTGGTTGTGTTACCAGGGCGCATTTCTTTTTATTTATGCATAATTTCCTTTTTTTTTGAAACGACAAAAATCGCATGGGAAAATAATGATTTATAATGCACTTTTTAAAAATAAGAGAGTGAATTGGAAGTAAATATTCTGAAAAAGTTTTAGTAACTATTTCTTCTAAAAACGATCACGGTATTAAATCCACAACTAATCTAGACTAATCACGGACAGACCGGGATATACAAAATAAGTAAATTGCAAAGTGTATGAATAGAAAATTTACTTTACTAGGAACCATGGCAATCACAAAGATATACGATAAAAAGTGAGGTTCGATTTCTATCTAAATTGGATCAAAGAAAGCGAAAGCTAAAAGGGTGCTTGACCATCGCGATTTTGTGTTGGTGTCAAGTTCTTTTAACCTCGCCAAATCGAAAAGAACACCTTATAGTTATACAAATAGCGGCTAAAGATAGACACTTTATGGTTTTTTAGAAAAAATTTCAAGGAAAAGAAAGGCAACCTCTACATCGTAGGCTCGCGTTCGAGATCGTATATTTCTTAACACTATCCTAAAATGCCCTATTATGCCCTAGGTCTGGCGACATGGTTGTGTGTGTAATAGTGTAGTGCTAAATCATTATAGCATGCACGACAGTTCATAACAATCATGATTTGAAACCTGCAAGAACATTTAAGACTCTAATGTCAAGGTCATACCTAGAATTCTTGCTGCCAAACAAAAATATTTTTGAACAGGATAAAATTTATGGCTTAAGTCCATTTTAAAAATGCAAATCCCCAATGGAGTTGCCAATCATCACGACCGACTTCCGGCTTTTTGAACATAAAAGAAGGGGGTCTCGCCTGGTATGTGCTAAGTCTAGGTTCGAGACTTAAACTCGGGCTCTCTCAAGCCCATATCATATCGCGACTTAGGGTTTAGGTTTTTAATCTGCAAGTGATTTTTATCTAGGAGTCACCACTAATTAGTTTGGAGTGGGTCAATTAGACACCCAAGTAAGGTAACGGGAGAACCACTCTACTCCTACTGAACCAAAGATTAAATAAGTTCGAAAACTTGGTTAGACTAGTTAGATAATTAATGCCCTTTCGATACCTTTTTACCCCTGTTCATTTGTGAAAATATTTGTCAAATAGTTTGGATTGATTTTAGGACCTATCTCCTAACATGTGAGGTGATCAAGTGAGTGCACAATCATTAACGATTAGCAGTCAAGATAAATATGCAGTCTAGAGTTCTAATCCTAACTAAGGTGACAACATTTCAAAATATAACGATTGATGCAATTATATTCTAATTAAAAACACAACATGCATAATAATAATACAACAATGGTGAATATAATATGCAAAAATACTATTGCATAGTCTTATAGGCCTATCCGATTTAAAACATGATTGATAATCAGATATTTTACATAATTTAGAAAAATATTCAAAAATATTAATTTCTAAACTATATCTAAAAATAATTTTTAATTATTATTTTAGAAATATAATAATAATCACGACTACAAAAAATTAAAATTTTTAATTTTTTTATTAATTTTTAAAATATTTTTAATTAAAAATAATAAAATATATTAATATAATAATCAAACCAAGTCGGGTTGGCGGATCCGGGTTCGTCGGAACCAACTCGGGTCAACAAATCCGACCCAAAACATTGACCCGGGTTAGATCTTCGGATCCTAATCGGTCGGGTAGTCAACCCGGTCGTTGACCCGAGTTGTGGAACCGGGTCGGGCGATTCCCACGTGCACAAGCATGCGGGGACGCCGGCCGAGGGCAAATCGGCCTCTCGCTAGTCAACCCAAGCTAGCTCCAACCTAGCTTTCACCTTCCAGGACCCTCACAAAGCTTGCCAACCTCCCGATCCGCCATCACTGTTCGCTCATCGGCCGGACCAAAATCATGTTCAGTCTCATTGAGGCATTCCGATAAATACCTAGCGTGCATGGTTGAAAATAGGGAACTCGGACTTGTTTTGGAGCTCCAGCGACTACGGCTTGCCGGACGGTGACTATGGATTGGGAAGAGGATCGGTATGGGTCGGGATTCGCGCTAATGGTCGGCGGTCCCGGCCAACCTACATACAAAAACAAGGGAAAATAGGGGGTGTCGGCCACACCTGCCCGAAGGCGTGTGCAGGGGTCACTAGCGGTGCAGGCGATGGCGGGCGGCTGGCTTCGTCTTGACTCTTGCAAATGCTAGACTCTACGCTTTTGCTCTCGGTTTCTCTCCCAAATTCTCTCTTCTTCTCTTTGTGCTCTGTTTTTTTAACCCAAAATCGTCAATCGAACTGGACCGTCTCACCACCTTGGCTCCCTCTCCTCTTCTTTTTATGGCCTTGATACAAGTACAACGATCGCCGGAAGAGCTCCCTCATCTCTCTGTCTTGCTCAATCTCTATGGGTCTCTCTCACGGCCTTTCACATTCTTGCTCACCAAAACCGAACCAGCCAACCCTTCCCTCTCTCTTTTCCATCGGCTTATATAGCGACCGCCCATCACTACTCCTCTCGAGTCATCATCATTTATGGCCCTCATTGCTCTCCTGCACTAGCCACAACTTTAGTGGCCACAACAGTGGTGGGGGCGAAAGTCTTCCTCCCCATGTGGCTAGTCGAGGTAGGGAAGAACAAGGGAAAGAGAAGAGAGGGACAGCCAAAGTAGGGAAAGAGAAGAGAAAGAGCAGGTTGGGCCTGACCTAGCCTAGGCATGGGGAAAAAGAAACGGAAAGAAAAGGCGAGCCGGGCCTGCAGGGAAGAAGAGAGAGGGGGCGGGTCGACCCACCCCCCCAATCGGGCCCATTCAAATATATTAAATTAATTAATTTTTTTATTAAAAGAGGATAAATATATTCTAACATTGCAAAATGCACCTATGTCTACATGCAATGCGATTAAGACTAAATAATTTTTTTGGATTAGGAATTAAGGACATTAACCCCTAAATTTTGTGTAATTAATTTTGAGCAATTAAAAATAGGTGTCAACAGATGCGATAATAGATTTTATCTTCTTTCCAAAATCAAATAATGGGCTCTCTATCAATGTCTATAACCCTATAAATATGCCTGTTGGTTCGATTCTCTTTCCTAATTCGAATATGATAAGAAAAATCTCATGGATCGCATGGGTGGTTGATCTTTGATTGTTATCTTGTGTGCAATTTACTTTCCTTTTAAAAAGAAATCCAAAAATAATATGTTAGATAGGATTTAAATTATTAGTTTTGGATGTTTAAGGAATTCTAAATGTACCTAGAAGATAGGATAATTATTTAGTTTAAATTGGGACTTAAGATAATTTATTTTCTAGTTTAAATTAGGTGTTATTCTAATCCTAATAGATTATTTAGGGTATTTTAAGATTTCAAATTTCCATGAAAACCCAAAAAAAAAAGTTACTTTAGGACAGATTAGGACAAAATGCATGTTAATTTGAGTAATTTTTAATTCCGAATTTTAATTAAAAATACCAAAAAGAAGTTGGTCTAGAATAAATAAAGTTGTTTTTTCTAGGGTAGATTGCATGTTAACTTAGGCATTTTATTTATTCCGAATTTCGTTGGAAAAATACCAAAAATAAATCATTTACCCATCATTGGAAATAGGTCATGTTGTCGGATGTCATATAGTTTCGCATGCTAGGATTAATCGCATGTCGATCTACATGTCATGGCACGTAAGTTAGCTTCACTTAAATAAAGAGAAAACCCTAAAGAACACATTTGGTGGATTGCTTTGTTAATTAAAAATCATATTAGGATTGTCTGTATGATTTTCTAACTAACAATGCAGATGCTTTAGTTACTCTAAGGTGCGTTATTCTCTAATCTATCAATTTATTTATTACTTTCCTTATTGGGTGTTAAATTGATGGATTGCACACCCGCATGATCACCCCACATGTCAGCATCTAGGTAATAAAATGAATCCAGCCTGCTTGCATAAACATTTATTTTTGAAAGGAAAAGGTACTTGAAAGAGCATTAGATTAGATCTAGAGTTATCAAGTCCTTGAGTTTAAATTCTCTGATTCATAGAAATAAAACTTATCTCTCTATATTTTATTTATGTTTCTAATCGACCTACCACAAATAGATTAGTAGCGACTCTAAGCATGAAAACATTTGCACGTTAAGAACTTAAATCTTAAGTCGTGAATTAGTAGGGCTTAGGAGGGCTCGAAAGTTAGGCTCGGACTTAATAATCCATTAGCCGAGTTTAGGTCGCGACAATAACACAATCCATTATCAATTAAGCAATACAATGGAAGTTCCAACCACACTCAAGAACTCATACACTCTCAGTATTTTCCATTCCTCAATTACATGTAATGACTTAAGAAGTGTTTAAACCTTAAAATTCCTTGTGAAATAATCTCGGAAAGAATTACATAAAATCTTACCCATAAAATTAATGGACTTCAAGACTCTCGATCGCATTGCTTCAGGGTGTTATTTACGAAGAAGCCACCACTAACATCTGCACACAAGGCACAAAGACCCACCCCGCAACATTTATTATGTGACGGAAGAAGGAATTATTTATATATGAAACATGTAAATACCCTTACTCAAGGTCAAACCCAAATTTCCTTGTTTAAGTCCTCTTCTCACGCTCAAAGACGTGGAGTAGTTTTTGCCGACTTCAAGGTGAAAAACGAATTCCGTTTACAGCACGTTCAGCTTAACAAGTCAGCCACAAGTCCAAGTCCAATATGGACTTTTCAAATTAAGGACTCCACACATTATTTATTGGACTTTTCAAATTAGGTACTCCACTTTATTTTCATTGCAATATGGGCAAGACTCACAGACGTAATCAATACGGATCGCGATTTGCTCGGCGGGCTTAAACTCGACATGTATTTTCGACACAAAGTGTCTTCTCTATGAGGCTAATCATGTACACGGAAGATTGTGCATAATAAAGATACATGTGTGTGTGGTTTTATCAGATAGAGGAATACAAGTTCTTTCTCGCAATAGTTAATTGAAACGGCTGGAGTTTCACTTAATTCTCATGGTTTTCTCGCAATACTTTTCATGATATACGATGAGATATATTAGTTCGCACGTAATTGGCACCGCTTTTTTTTTTTCTGTCACATTAATTAGAAATCGAGGTGATAAACCTCAACTCCAGATATATTCCTTTTATCGCCTGCCTAATCCACTCGAATGTCGTGGTTGGTGGTTGATTATGATGGAAAGGCAAGAAACTTCACGCCGGTCCTTCCATTCATATTTCCTCATTTGTCTACCCAAGAATGAAGACCCGTCTCTCTCTCTAAAACCTTTGAATGGAGACGAATGAAGACCCCTCGCGCTTTCTCTCTCTAAAACCTTTGAATGGAGACCAATGAAGACCCTCTCCCTCTCTAAAACCTTTGAATGGAGACGAATGGAGACCTCTCTCTCTCTCTCTCTCTCTCTCCTGGTCTACATCCATGACTTTTCTTTCCCAGGTCTCCGCTGGATGTTGACGGCAAAATAGTCCCAAGTCACTCGACAATATTCAACTTCGGAGGAACGCAGGACAGCGTAATTGACTTGCTTCGATGATCTGACCATTAATAAGAGATGGCCTATCTCTTATTTGGTAAAATCTCGAATGGGACGATGCAAATTAGAAAGTCGAGATTCAATTAAGAGGAAAAGAAAATTTATGAAGAGACAAAGGTGCTCACCATATCAATCAAAGCCACTGAACAGCAGTCGGCTAGAGATCGGACCATTATGTGATGGCCGCAAGAGTTCGATGATCGCTGTGTGGTGATTGCCCGATGCTTGATGCCCGATAAGGAGAGCAAGGTGAGGAAGGTAACACGTGAGCACCACCTGATCTCGCCCTAAGGAGACTCAACCGTTGTGATGATCTTAGGCAGTGATTGCCCAAGCATGCAATGCAGGTCGGTAACCACTCTGGTGGTGGTCAATTGAGGCCAACCTTCACATATCTAAGTCAAAAGAACCCTAGATCGTGCATATGAGAAATTGTGGTTACCATCGAATGTTGGTTGCCGAAGGAGACAACTACCGTCATGTCAATTGCCTGTGAGAAAAACCAATAAGTACATTTGGTGCATGAAGTTTGCATCCATCATGAGTATATGGAACTTCATGCTTCAAGAGCATTTAAAAATCCTTATTCTACGTGGAGATAAGAAAGTTAAATTGAATCTTGTAGAGAATTTTCTTATTGAGATGACCTGAAATTAAATGTGCAATCTTTGCTCTAATAACTTTTATTATTTGCTTGACTACTTTTATAATTTGAGTTCGAGGCTGAATATATTTTTACATGATGACGGTTCTCGTTTCTCTTTCTTAAGCTTGTTTAGAATATGTCCACCTTTCTTTCCATAAAATGTATACATTAATTGAACAGTTGATACCGCGAAAAACCAAAAACTGATACACCTATAACAAATTTATCCCAAACTAATTTTTTTTTTTTTTTGGTACAGAATCCCAAACTAATTTTTAACCACTAAAAACTCAAAACTAGTACACACCGTGACAAATTTACCCCAAACTATTTTTTTTTATTACCAGAAATCCAAAATGGTACACTTATGATAAATTTACCCTTCATTAAATTGCATTAATACTATTAAAAATCACAGACTAGTAAACCTCAGAAACAAACGGAGGGGTAAAACCTCAAACTGTATATCTTTAAACTGTTACGTATCATCCAACTTAGCAATTTGATGTTAAAATTTAATAGAAACTAATGGATGGTAAATTTGTCATAAGTTTACCAGTTTAGGATTTTTTTAGTATTAACCCTCTAGCAAATGTGAGGGCAAATTTTTTTGTTTCAATTAGTCAAAACCTCGGTGTATCCAGAAATTGTTATGTATCATCTAACTCAAAGAATTTGACAGTAAAATTTAATGAAAACTAACGGAGGGTAAATTTGTTACAATATATCAATTTAGGATTTTTCTTAAAATTAACCCTTTGGTTGATGTGAGGGAAAATTTTCTGTTTCAGTTAGTCAAAACCTCGGTGTACAAATTCATTTTGATTTACAAATTTGATTTAGAATTTTCAAAATAGCGATTTACATAGTTTAGTTTCTAAGGGTGTTTCGTTTGATTAACAAACAAAGTATATTCAATGCCATATAAAAGTATGGCATCTTAGTTTATAAACGAATGTTGTGAAGTGGGCGTCTATGCTCGTCCAAGTATATACTTAGGAATTTTCCTCTACAACGACCACACTGGCATACATCTATTACTTTTTTTCTTGCAGTCTTCACATTACTCAGTGACCTCGTACAATGGCCAATGCTGTCTTCCATCCACACCGTCCATCTTCAACATTTTGGAAAATCTCAAACCGTTTGGTCTTGACTTGTCAAAAATCTCTTTTGACCTTCCTGAAGAAACAAAAAGTCAAAAACTATACAGTAATTTTTTTTTTTTTTTATGATTTAAGATATCAATTTTTATATGTTTTAAAATTTTAACTATGTGCCTGTGCTGCAAGCTCAAACTAATCACCAAGCTAGATAAGCATGAATTCTTGCTTTACCATCTCCCTCTCTTTCTGCTTCTTCTTCATCAAAATTTCGAGTACTGAAGCTGCACCCGAATATCTGTATCATGATTGCCAAAACACCACCCTCTTCACTCCCAACTCCACCTACCAATCCAATCTCCACACCCTCCTCTCTTCCCTCTCGTCCGCCGCCACCAACAGCACCAATGGATTCGCTAATGCCACTGCCGGCCAAAACCCTCCTGACCGGGCCTACGGGCTCTTCCTCTGCCGCGGTGACCTCGACACCGCCATGTGCAGCGAATGCGTGACTACCGGGAAACAGGATATCCTCCAAAGATGCCCCAACCAGCGAGTCTCCGTAATCTGGTACACTGAGTGCATGTTGCGGTACTCGAACAAGTCCATCTTCTCCGTCATGGAGAGTAAGCCGTCTGTCATTTTGTACAACACAAAGAAAGTCACCGACAAAACCCGGTTCAGGCATCTCCTAGGAGAATCCCTGACCAACGTTGCCACTAGGGCTTCAGCTGGAGGGCTGGGGAAGAAGCTCGCGGTGGCTGAAGCGAACTTCACGAGCTTTCAGAAGCTGTATGCCCTCGCGCAGTGCACGTCGGACTTGACGGCATCGGACTGTAGCATATGCCTCCAGTTCGGGATCGGTAATGTGGTTCACGGGAAACAAGGTGGGAGGGTGCTCACTCCGAGCTGCAACGTGAGGTACGAGGTCTACCCTTTTATAACACCTCAGCCTTGCCAGTGTCGGCGCCAGCGCCTCCACCTCCTGCTCCCGCTCCGGTGACCGGACCTAAAGGTACGTGTGTGTTCGTATTGCTTGTCTTCCTCTGTCGTAACTCTCTTTATTTCTAGAAGGATTACTTTTCGGGTTAACGTATTCTTTTTTTTCCCAACTCTTTTCACTTTATTTTGATACGAGATCTTGATTAAGGATGTATCGATGTTGTATCTCCACCAAGTTAGCCATCATAAGTTATATAATTTATCTTCAGAGAAAAAGACTAGATTGGTTTATTGAAGACATAAGTTGGTGATATTCACATAAGATATTTCTGGTATTAGTGCGTGTTTGTTGGTCTGGGCATTCAGTCTTTTATGCTACATAGTCATGATGAGGTGCATTTTAGGTGAAAACTTTTTCTTAAGTGGATAACTTATCTCAATTTTTCGTACCAATTGAAGCTGGTGAGTTCTACATCCACTTATGACATTAGATTATTTACATAACGATAGATTAAAGGTCGCTTTTAATCAATTAATGGTTAATCCCCCATAAACAGTTCGTGCACTTGAATGGGAAATAGGAAAAGAACGTATTTTGTGAGATGGACAGATTATGGATTACAGATTAATTTCTTCTTGACATTTGCTCTTTAAGCGCACTCTTTTTGTTTTTTGTTTGCGTTTTGTTGGACTTTTGAGGAATGCCTTTGAGAAAATACAAAGGATTTTAAGTTAAATGAGTTTTTATGCATATTGTGTTTGCTAAATTATAATTTAAAAGTCCATTATAAAGCAACTTTTGATAAAATAGTATTTAGAAAAATTATTTTTGCTAAGGACTTTTCTTATTTTCAATTAAAAAAAACTCAAATCTTTTACCCGAGCCAAAGAAATGGCTCAGGGTTGCCTATGACCCAGTTGTGGCGCCGACGGCCATTGTCTTAGGTCTCATGGCGTCACGCGACCTCCGATGAGGGTTGTCTAGGGTCCCGCAACCCTCGAAGAGGGCAACCTAAGGTTGTACAACCCCAAGGAGGATCGTCTCGATTGAATGACCTCAAATGGCCCTCACGAGGGTCACACGACCATCCTCACGTAGAGAAGATGAATAGTCATACCAAGGGCAAAATCGGAAAATCAAAAATTTGGTGAGGATTGTTTTGGAAGAAAAAATTACTAACCTAGGCACGTGCATGCCGAGAAAGCTAAAAGCCCCAAGGCACCTCAAGATCTGCGTTGGGCTTTCAGCCTTCCCAAGGCTCACTTTTCCTCAAGGCCATTTCAAACTTTTTACCAAACACCCAAAATTTGGCCCAATGGGCTTTGGACGCCCAAAGCCTCCTGAGAAAGCCTTTCCCAAACGGAGCCTTTCTCTATTTTTCACATTTGCTCTAGCCTATGGTAGCAATTCCTAAATCTCAGATAGTCATGAACACTTAAAACTGATGCTATTAAGATATGGTTGCACATATGCAGGCAAAAGCAATCAATCTACTGTGATAATCGTCACGGTCACCATTCCTATTGGCGTTGGCGTTGTGCTTCTCTTCCTCGCTTGTTGTTTCAGGCGAAGGAAAGCGACCAAGACACATGAAGGCACCCAAGGAGATCAAAGCGGTATGAAATATGTACCTGTGCCATATACTTGGACAGAATGATGAAACCGTGTAAGCGGGACGTACTATTCTATGCTTTTGGTGAAATGACCATCTCGTGTGTTTCGCTGTGTAGGTGTAAATGCCAAGTCCTTGCAATATGATTTAGCCACCATACAAGCCGCCACAAACAATTTCTCTCATCAAAATAAGTTGGGTGCGGGTGGATTCGGTGAAGTTTTTCAGGTATGTTTAGTTAGAAACTAGATAGAGAATGGTTTAAATAATTATCTTCGATTGGTAATTTTGAGAAGCGGTCAGATGCTCTTCAAGTGTACTTAAACATAAAAAAAAAAAAAAAATACTGACCTTTTAGGGTAGGCTTCCTAATGGACAACAAATAGCCGTGCAGAGAATATCTCAAAGCTCAAGACAACATGCTAAAGAATTCAAGAGGGAAGTCATACTAGTAGCAGAACTTCAACATCGAAACCTCGTTCAGCTGCTTGGATTCTACTTAGAGGGTGAAGAAAGACTACTTGTCTATGAGTTTGTGCCGCACAAAAATCTCGACCACTTTTTATTTGGTGTGTTGTGTTTCAATATATTCCTAAGCTATTGCTTTCCATGTTGAGGCAAATATGTTATTTGCCTCAAATTATGTCAAAAGTTTCACTAGCTTTTGGAACCTAAAGTTAGTTCCTTGCACAAAATCTATTCAAGAGGATTCATTAATGGAAAATACCTACATTTCAATTGTGCATACATGCAGATCCTCGAAAAGAGCAGGCAATTGGATTGGTCAAAACGCTACAAAATAGTATGTGGGATTGCTCGAGGAATGCTCTATTTACATGAGGACTCTCGACTTAGGATCATTCATCGGGTTTAAAATCAAGCAATATCTTGTTGGACAATGAAATGAACCCGAAGATTTCAGATTTCAGCATGGCACGGATTTTCGGAATTGATCAAACACACGCAAACACCAGTAAAATTGTTGGGACTTGGTAAGTGTGTTTATGCTTTGTTCTCTACTTTTATGCTTGGGTATACTTATATTGCTTATGTATTACAGTTCGCATTTGCAGTGGTTACATGTCACCTGAGTATGCAATGCATGGGCAATTCTCTGTGAAGTCCGATGTTTATAGTTTTGGTGTCCTGCTTCTTAAGCTCATTAGCGGTAAGAAGAATAGCTTCTTCTACCAAGCAAACAGGGCCGAAGATCTTGCTAGCTATGTAAGTTGCACAAATTGATTCTTTAACGAATATGAAAATTGTTAAACTAAGCAAGTTTGATGTACAGAGAAAGTTTTTTCTATGAACTATTCTTAGGTCTGGAAAAAATGGAGAAATGGTACGCCATTGGAAGTGTTAGATCCGGCCATTGAAAACTCGTATCCAAGGAATGAAGTTCTTAGATGCCTCCACATTGGTTTACTATGTGTTCAGGAACGTCCATTTGATAGACCGTCCATGGCAAACATAGTCCTGATGTTGAGCAACTACTCTTTTACTCTTGCACTTCCCCAACAGCCGGCCTTCTTCCTCCGGAGTAGGATCAAGAGACCAATAAATGAGCTCGAATCGGACCAATCCACCAGTAGCTCTATGGCATTGTTGACGAAGCGATATCAATCACTGAAGTTTACCCTTTGTCGGCAGTGATGTGAGTTGAAGCCTTTCTTCATATAGTCTCATAGAGACCTTGATCAAATGATCCTTGGCATTCCACTAAGATCAATAATGAACAATGATCATACACCTATGTCCATTACATCTAAAAGTACATAGTGTCTTGTCTTTGAGGCTAATCATGTTTTGATCCACTAGACATGGAAGGTTGTTGATATTTAATATAAGTACATGCGGTTTTATCGGATAGAGGAGTACAAGTTCTTCCTTGTTTAAAGAAATAAGTATTTCACAACCAAAAAGAAAGAAATAACTATTTTAAAAGGACTACAGTTGCACTTAACTATCATGATTTTCTTACAGTACTTTTACACGATATCTGATAACATATATCCATTCGTACATTACCCATACTTACTAGAAATTTGGGTCATAATCCTCACCTCTAGATATTTTCTTTGCATCACCTGCCTCTTTACTCGATAATAGTGGTGGGTGGTTGACTACGATGAAATGGATATAAAAACATTAGGAGTGCTTTAACTTTCGCACGATAATAACTTCAGTGTCATAACCTTTTTGCTAACTTAAGTGCCATATCGGTATAAAATCAATCATTTGAGTGACACTTCAAACAAATTGTCCTACCTAGATTTTTTTGTTTTTCTTTAAATTAATTTTTTTTTATTATTTTTCATTTTCTTTATTTTTTTATTTCCGTGCATCGGCGCAAAAAGACCCTCCCTCAACTGGTGGGTGAGGCCATTCTTGACTACGGGCGAGTGCCTTCACGGCAAGGCCACAATGGCCTCGCCAGGGCCATTGTGGCTCCACCGGCTGGAGCGAGGGTGCAAAGGCCCTTACTAGGCGAGGCCACCTCACCCGTTGTAACATTCCGGATTTTGATATATTTTTGGGGTTTATAAAACGCGTAATTTGTCAGTGTGCTTGTAGTAAAATCTCGCCCGAGAACTGATCACTCTCGGTTATTATTTTAAACTAGAGATTTCGCTAGAATCGCACTCGATCGAATTCGGTCGTTATTTAGACCCTGAACTTGGCAGTCGATTTCCGGGAGTTCCGGGACGAAATAAATTGGACGGTGTCGATATTATTGTGGCCAGCATCGAGATTGTCAGGAATAGTGGAAAAGTGGATTTTTGAACCGGATGCGAATTTGGACTGGTAGACCTCCCTCGTAGTGTGGCTTAGGTTATTTTATTTTGGCCGTGTGCCCTAGAATATTGTTGGGATTTTTCGGGGACCGTTAGGCCTTTTTCCGAATTTTAAATCGGGACCGATAGGTCGGTTTTTAGTTTGGACCGTGTCCGTTGGTTCGCGCTTAAATTTAAAAGTTTGAACTTCTCTCTCTCTCTCTCCTCTCTCCTCTGCCGACTCCCCCCCTCCCGCGTACGTCCGTCCTCTCTCTTCCCTTCTCTCTCTCTCTCTCTCTCTCTCTCTCTCTCTCTCTCTCTCTCCTTTCCCTCCTTTTTCCTCTGACCGCACGCTACCCCCCCTACGCACACGTCCCCTCCCCCTTCATGCAGACCCATCCCTCCTTGTCTCCTTCTTCTCTCTCTCCTCTCTCTCCTTCCCCTTCTTCTTCTTCTTTGTTTGCGGTTCGGCCGGGGCTTCGCTTTACGCCACGCTGTCGTAAGCCGACCGCCCCCTCGCCTCCGCCCGGTGCCGCTCCACCAATATTTGCCATCGCCCGATATTTGGGCCGCCGACGCGCCGACCACCCGTCGCTGCCCGGACCCCCTCCCTCTCTCTCTCTTGGCGGCAGCGGTGGGCTGTCACTTCTTTGCCCTCCGTGCCCGGCGTGGCCCGCCCGCGCTGACCCGTCGCCGTCGCCCGTCCTGCGCCTCGCCTCGCCCGTCGCCCGGCTTCGCCCCGCCCGCTATAGGCCGGGTTGCGCCCGTCCACCCAACCCCGCCGAGTCATCGCCGCCCGTTGCCCACCCCGGCCTGAACTCGCAGTAGCGCCTGACTCGTCCGGTTGCAGCTCGCCCGACTGGCAGTTGCAACTCATGGAAGCTTCTTGGGGTACAGTCCACCCCACCCGCGTCGCCCAGCTCGCTTGACCCCGTCCGCCAACCACCACTCCCCCACACTTCAGCCTTTCCCTCTCCCCTTCCTTCTCCTCTCACTCTCCCGGTTCTCCTTCTCTCTCTCTCTCACCGTCGTCGGTGTCTTTTGCCGCCCGCCGCTCATTTGTTGCGGGCTGCTTCTTGTTCGGCAATTTCTTTGCTTCCCGTTCCGTCGAGCCGGTGCTTGCCCGTTTCCACTCCTGTTCATCGCCCGTGATTCTTGTTTGGCGAAAACCTTTATTCCGCCGATTCTTGTTCAGCCCGAGCATTATTCCGCCCGATTCTTGTTCATCCGGCGGGCCTTTATTCACCGGGGGCCCGGTACTATTCATCCGGCCATTTTAAGTGTCCGGACACCCGGTGAGTTGGACCTAAACCCTAATTAGGATAATTCGCATTTTTAGACGAGTTTAGGGGTTAATTATGGTATTTTAGGGGTTAAATTGTGAAAGTGATTAGGGATTTTGATTGTGGTCGATTTGGTGGATTATTATGATTAATTAATGGAGGATTAGTGGCCCGAGTGGTAGCGATAAGTGGGCTGGACAGTTTGGATTAAATTGGCCCGAGTTCGGGAATGTTCGGGTTTAATATGTGGATTATAGTCTTGCGCCCGTATTTTGATTTTGTGGCGGTCAATTAGAATGATATTGAGGAGTATAATTGAGCATTTTGATGACAATTATTGGCCTAGAACTTGTGGTACAGTGGCTGGACACGATGGATTTGATTTAGGTGAAGTGCGATCAATTTGGGGTTTAATTGGACAATTATCGAGACTGATCGCTTCGCGCAATTGACTGGCGAATTAAGCCTTGGTTGTGGATAATTTGATGATACCATGTCACGTGTCTAGCGGGACTAAGAATGGATTAGTTTGGCGGGCTTGAGTGTATAAGTTTCATACTGATCCAATTGGGTGATTTATATGCATAAATTACGTGTTGAATTTGTGCCATGACTGTATTGGATGATTTGATTTATCGGGCTCTTGATTAATTGAATTGAATGCCAATTGCGAAATTTGTGAGTGCCCAAGTGTGGGCCATATGGCCATGGTTGTGTATCATGAGCATTGGCATGGCATGTACATTTGTAAGTGTGCCCAAGTGACATGTGCATTGTGATCACCTAAAATGCCCCGATGCGTTTTTACGGGGTTCAAATAAAATTGAGGTTTGTGAATGTGTGATCACAATAAACCCTGATGCGTGTTACGCTGGTAGTGAACCCGTCCCCGAGGCGTGTTACGCAGGACGATACCCGTTTACCGGAAGATGACCAACCCGATGTGTTTTACGCGGGTAGTGTGTCATGAGCCCGATCGCGTTTACGCTGGTCGAACCTGATGCGTTTAACGCGGGTCGGAGGAGAAATTGAGAAATGGCTGAGTGCTAGTGTGCAAGTGTGTGATAATGCATTGATGAGGCATGAGCATGAGTGCGAGCACTAGCATATGCATAACATGCGTTGTGACATAGAAATGCGTGTATGTGCTGTGATTGAATTCTGTCACGTGGCTACTATTGCTGATTTAATGCCTAACCTGCAGGGTCAAGTAAGTTCTAGATTCGGGCCGAGGGCCTGAGTCATTCTTAGTTTAGACTGTGTGCTGTTTGTTTAGTACTTGTCAGGAGGTGCACGTTAGCCTAGTTTAGGTTTAGGGAATTACTCGCTGAGATTTATTCTCACGGTTGTTGAAAATCGACTTTTCAGATCCCCGACCTTGAGGACGACAGGCGTACCGATGCATTTTTGGGAGAAGCCCGGCTAGTTGTAGAGTCGAACCCCGAGCCACTTACCCCTTTTTGTTAGTAGTGGCCTTGACCCGCTTTTGGATTTTTGAAGTTTGGGCTGTATAAGAATATTGTATATGATTTTCCAGTACTGGTACAAGTGTTGATTTCAGTGGTTACCCTTGGTTATGTGTTCTTATATGTACGGGTGGTTTTAATTATTTCCGCTGTGCTTTACATCTCTGTGTTGGGTGTTGGGTCGGCGACGCGTCCGGGACGTCGACACCAATCGACCTCTGCGAGGGATGTGGCGCTGGGAAGTGCGGGGTATGACACCCGTGGCCAACGGGGTTGTGAAGGCCCTTTCTAACCAAGTGTGAGGGCACAAAGGACTTCACCAGATCTTGGCGAGGCCGACGACGGATTTTTCGGTAGACAAATTATCGATGGCACTTAAGTCATTGATTTTTCAAATTTGTGTCACTTAAAGAATCAATTTTTCAATTTTGTGACACTTAAGTGAGCTAAAAAATTATAAAAATTATCTATGTTGGCACCAACAATGCCACATAGGACAACCAAGGCGTCCACATTAGATTTTTGACAAGACAAATCGCCAATGGCACTTAAGTGATCCATTTTTCAATTAGAGACACTTAAGTGAACAAAAAAAAAAAAGTGCGACTTTTAAGTGAGTATCGTACAAAAGTCATGACATTCCGTCATTCTTAACCTCGATGAAAAGGCAAGCAACTTCACACATATTTCCTCATATGTCTACGCAAGAATAACCTCTCTCTCTCTCTCTCTCTCTCTCTCTCTCTCTCTCTCTCTCTCTCTCTCTCTCTCTCTCTCTCTCTCTTCCTGATCTATACATGGCCACAAGTTCACCAACACCAGCCCCACTTCAGCCAACTCCACAACTAATTAGCTCTTTCCACCGCCATCATCTCATATGTCTCTCTCTATTCAAGATCTTAGACATGGCCTCCAAGGAGTGGAGCTAGTCGATGAGCTCCTCGATGGACATCTCAAGAAGCTTGAGACGATATCTGGTGTCGGAGGTAATGACTTGCTTGCCTTCGCTATTTTTACAAAGCGAGGCAAGTGTCTCTAAGTCATAACGCATTATCACCTAGATCTAAAGCGAAACATAACCTTAGTACCTAAAAGATTAATGCACTAAAACTATCACTTAATCTCATAACACCCCATAAAATCTACACCCAAAAAGATCACAACCTATGCTATAATACCAGCAGATGTCACACCCCAAAACCAACAAGATTGGGGAATGACACAGCCGTCCTTCCATTCAAAGGACGCAGTCTCAAATAACCAACAACTTCTTGTCAAAATATATACATTCCATTCATATATATCAAATAAACCAATAGGTTAGTTACAGCATCATAGTTTATATAATCCACCAGAAAAAATATGTACAATTTAAAATTCAGCCAACCTAGCAAACTATCAACAACCATATACACAACTCTCTTAAACCATACCCAAAAATCCAACTCTAAAAGTCCTCGCAATAGCGCTCTCATACTATCGGTCACCAGCCAAGAACCTTAAAACAAACATCAATTGTCTAGTCCATTAAGTATCGAGGGTCTATTCAATTGACCAATCTTACGCCACACATTAATATTCTATTCCATTAATCCATCTATTATTAAATCACACATCATTTATTGCTTAATATCAAACCATGATCACGATACTACGCTTGGTGATAAGGCGACCAAGATTCCCCATTTGGCAAGTCTTCACCTATTGTCAATCGGTGGCTCGGCCCCAAAAAATATCCTAAAATCAATATGCATACCCAGAACTTCCTATCCAGGTTCGCAGTCATATTGAGTATCAAACAATCGTCCTCCAATACTAGAACCATAATCAATCTAAGTAAACCATAACACATTTTATAAACTGAAACAAATAAAATTTGTGCAACATATCTCATCCACTAGAAATACCTTTCTCAAAGCAATTCTCATTACATTCTAATACATATACATAAACTTCTACACTACCTTGCATAATCGTTTTCTAAAACATTCGTAAATAACCAAGTACTAGTAGATGCTCAATCTGACTTTTTTTATGCGACAAAAATGTAATTTCTTAATTCATGCTATATATAATCCATATTGCTTCCAAAAACTCAAGAGCAGATAGCACCACTCACCTGGAATGCCCAAAAATTAAATAACGATGCTTACTCGAACATATGATCTTACAATCATATTAATTAAACAAGAATCAATGTCAAAATCAAGTAAAATATTACCTCAACTACTGAAATGGTTATAATAAGCTTAATTGCTAGCAAAAGCGACTCCCCATATGCTGGTAAAACTCTCAATCAAGTGGAATTCAAATCTGTCGCTTGATTGTGAAACCCTAAAATTCTCACTTGATTAAACCGTTGCCTTAAATCAACTCCCATCAAACCCCACAGCTCCAAAATGCCATAAGCCACAATTTCCATGAAATCTCATCAACATCTCAAAAATTAGACTTCGGGGCTTGAATTTCACAAAACTTTGAAGTTAAGCCTTAATTTTGAAAACTTCTCCGATTGGATGAGCGAAGGTTTGAACACTTAGCGAGCATTACGAATCGATGTGAATCTAGCTTGGTAGGGACCCGATGTGAATCTGAAGCCCCTTTTCCCTTTTTCTCTTTCTTCTTCTTCTTCTTTCTTTTTTGTTTCTTTTCCTTCTCTTTCTCCCTTTCTCACGTGAGCTCTCAGTCCCTTTATTTGAGCTGAGGCATCCAATTTTCTGCTCTGTTGACCAAGACAACATTTTCTTCTTTTTTTTTTCGTCCCTGCCACTTTTCACTTGGTAACAAAAATCCAACTACTACAGCTCGACCAATACAGTTCATTTTACTTATTATTCTTGTCTTGCATGTAGGGGCGACCGCAATGACTAGATCGCTATGTCATTATTTCTTAGTCTAAATTAGCTGGAAGGACTGTATTAGAAATTATCAAAAAGTTTAGGACTAAATTGAATAAATTATGAAGCTTAGAATTGAATTGATAGCCATGCAATGAGTTTAGAGTTGATTGGTAATTTTGTCTGAGCATTGCAATCAATTTTGTCAAATCTCACCATGGATAGCAGTCTAATAGCATTAATGAATTTCCATTGTTTTTCGACTAGAATGAACACCTCTCTCTCTCTCTCTCTCTCTCTCTCTCTCTCTCTCTCTCTCTCTCTCTCTCTCTCTCTCTATGTTTAACAACTTTAATGAATTTCCATTGTTTTTGCGCCTAAAATGAAGACCCCTCTCTCTCTTTCTCTCATATTCAGTTACGTCTACATCCTTACTTTTCCTTCCCAAGTCTCCACCAAGGGACAAAATAATCCAAGTTACTCGAACATATTTTATCATTAGCAATTTTGATTTCTCTTTTAAAGTGTTGTTTGGAACATTTTCACTTTTTTTCAGTGAGATATTTGCGCTATTTTAAAGGTATGATGGTAGATATGATGGCATATTTTCCATTTCTTCTAATCAAAACCTCGACTATATATCAATGTTCGATGTATGATCGTATTGATTTACAAAATTGATTAAGAATTTTTGATATGGTGATTTTGTACTTTAGTTTCTAAGGGTATTTCATTTTATTGATAGACAAAGTATATTCCCTATAAAAGTATGCCACCTTACTTTATAAAGCAATGTTATGAATCATTTCATTATCATGTGCGTTATTTGGTGCAAAATTCAAAGCTGTCGACATCACAGGATCACTTTCCACCTCATCCCCTTTTTCCCTATTTTTTAGGGTAAAGAATCGGCTCGGATCGGGTTTATGATGCAGGCCAGACCTGAATCCGAGGGGCGTATGCTTTCGACCTGACCCAACCAAAAAACGATAGAACCGGCGAAAATCCAGGCTTGTCTGGGCCGAGGTTGGTCCGGGTTTTCGGGTTTGTAGTTGGGGAGCAGGAAGAGGTGGGAGTCACTGAGGAGAGGACAGCAGTGCTGGCAGGCGCTCCCCGGAATTACCCCGCCGCCGCAGCGATGGCGGGCTAAGGACGGGTGGGTGAGGACACCGATGGCGGAGGACAGGATGGTGGCCGAGCTCCTGATGCGCCTCAGGCGGGATCCCCACCACCACCACTGCATCCGCTCCCCCCTCTCAGCGGCAGCGGCGTCCCGTCGTCCCCTCCTGCCACCGTGATGATGAGATTCACCTCCTCCCTGTTAATCAGTTGATTGGACGTCGAATGAGCCGCACGGCTGAACCCCAGGAAATCGAAAAAATGGATAGGAAAAAGAACAAAAGAGAATGAGATATGAAAACACCCGAAAAGGGAAAAACACAAAGCAACAACCCAAGAGCAAAGCCAACTTCTTGAAGAACCCATTCTTCGTTTCATCCAAGAAAGAACAAAGGCCAGAGAGGGGAAAGAGAGAGAGAGTGCCTTGGTAAGAGGAAATCTTGAGGAGCCCCTCGATGAGCTTCCCTATCGACGAGGCTATCGTCAACAACCAAGACGTGGAACCGAGGCTCTCACGGCGGTGCCCATTTTGGCGGGGGCCTCCCGGAGAAAATGGGAAACGCGAGATCCCGAGAGCGGAGAAACACGAGGGGGTTCAAGACCTCTTCTTCCTCCACTTCCGCCACCGCTACGACGGGGGAGGAGGAGGAGAGCGGCGAAGAAGAGAGCATGGTGGTCGATATAAGAGGAAGACCCAGTGGAATGCACATCCTATAGAGTAAGATCCGACCAGATTTCCTCATCCCCCAACACAACCTCTCTCCCAAGCCGATTCTTCTTTCCTTCCGATTTGCAAACGCAGAGGCGAAAAGAATGTGAGATCTGAGAGACACCACAGAGAGAGAGAGGAGGCTGTGATGGTCTGTGAAGGAGGAGGAGGAAGAAAAAGCAAAGAAGAAAAGGGAAGAGAAGAGGAGGAGGAAGAGGATGCGCTAGGGTTTTATAAGTCACAGGCCGGCTATCAAAAACCCGGTCCGGACCGACCCGCCCAAAATAAAAATAATATTCAAAATTTCAAACTATTCCCGACCTAGAGGAGGCCCGCCCTGAAGAAGCCCTAAATTTGGGGCTGGGCGGTCGGTTCAAGCCTGTCAAGGCGGGCGGGCTTTATTGACAGCCCTACCTATTTTAGCATTAAGGTATTGTATGTGGAAACTTTCACACATCTTAATTGGTCTACCTCCCCAAGTGACTTAAGGGCACAGTCTCCTATATCATCTTGGTGCATTGCAGATCTTACCCTTGGAAAGCTTCCAACAAGACTTGAACTCGAAATCACAAAAAGAGATAAGCAGATTCTCTTGACATATGAGTCGATGTTTGATCTTTCTCCTTTCTTTCTCTCTCGACAACGAGAATGTCTTTGACGATTTGGAGCATGTGAGTCCTCATTCTATCTCAATTCACTACAAAAAAAAAATAAGGACTTTGTCACGGAATTTAACGAAGGAAAATTTTTCGTTGCTAATTTTGCGATGAAATTTACGACAAAAAAATAAATCCGTTGCAAATTAGCGACGAAAAATTTCCGTCGCTAATTTATGACGGAATTTGGCATGAAATAAAAATTCGTCATAAATTGGCAACGAAAAATAAATCCGTTGCAAAAATAACAACGGAATTTGCGATGGAAAATAAATCCATCTCAAATTTGTAAAGAAAAAATAAATCTGTCGCTCTTGTAACATCTTGAATTTCGACCCATTTTCGGGATCAATAAAGTGTAAATTATTTCTCATTTAATTTTAGAAAGTTTACCGGACCTAATCAATCACGAGATACTAACCTTATGGGAAAGGCTAAATAGGAATAGGTACGTGGACCGGGGATCCGATCGTGAGTTGGGCACGGACTTCAAAGAACGCCGAGGAATATTTTGGACTAACGTGGGCGATCTTAGGAAAGTGACGGATTCGATTTGGCCAATGATGTACGACCGGATCGCGGGTGATTCCGCATGATTGAGAGTACACATGGCGGCGATTCCCGAACTAACCTAAATGATCGAGACCTCCAAAGATTAGTGATAATTCCTCGCGCTTCTCTCTCGAAAAATCGAGGCCATTACGATTCAGACAACCCTAGGTCGACACGCGTAATACTTAAGTAACCGCTCGTTAGTGAGAGGCTCTAGAATTTTAAAATGAGCAAATTTGATCGCGAGATTGGACCGGAACTTGACGTCAAAATTTTGTGGACGTTTATGATTATTTTGCAAGACCAACGTCATTTTGGTGTGGCCATGCACATTTGGGGCTAATCTAGCCAGAAATTGGAATTTCGGCGAAAATTGGGAAAAATTACGGTTTTATCCCTGTGGGTACCGAGGTTGGATTCGGAGGCCGTTTGAGGTTATTTTTCGTGGCCAAGGTCATTTTGGAGTGGCCACACACATTTAGAGTGGTTTTGGATAAAAACGGAATTTTGACAAAAATTAGAAAAATAATATTATTTTATTCCCGAACTTCGCAATCGATTTTGAAGGCTTAGAAAGTGAATTTCGTGATTCCGATGCCATATTATGTTGGCCACGCATATATGGAAAACGTATGTGTAAAATTGAAATTTCGCCCCGAGACCGGAAAAATGACGGTTTTGCCCCTGGGCTAATTTTTGTCCGAATTTTTTGGAAAAATTTTAGGATAATTACCAGGGGTTATCAGCTCAATTATTGGGGCCATTGACCATTTTACCCCTCACTTTTTGGATAGGATTGAATTAAAACCGTTGGATTAGGGGTATTTGGTCAAATTCTTGTGGTCGGCGACGTGGCACCCCTAGGCTAATTTATTTGATCAATTTGGACTGTTTTCTCTCTCCTCAGCTCTTTCCTCATGGCCGGACCCACCGGACCAACAGCTTCTACCTCTTTTTCTCTCATTCTTCTCTCTTGGTTTTGCCTCATGGGCCTTCGCCGCCCGCCATCCATGCCGTCAACCCCATGACCCAACCTCGGCCTCGGCCTCGTCTCTGTCCAGCCCTTTCTCTCTCCCTTTCCCTCTCTTTCTCTCTCTTTTTCTCTCCCAGGTTAGCACCGCCCACGTCGAGCCTCGCCCGGTGCCGGCTTCCCGGTGCCGTTCCGTCGCCCGCTGACCGTCCGGCTTGCATGCGTCAATCCTGTTTATCAGCGGCTGTACAGTATCCGTCTGAGTCGGCATTGTAGCTGTCCGTGCGGTTTCATTTCTGCGCCATATATACGGCGCGGGCTGTCACCATCATCTCGGCATGCCACTGCCCCCTACCGTCCGTACATGTTCGCATATTGCCCCGTGAGTAGTACGCCATGAACGATGACGTCGTGAATAAAGATGTCGTGAAATAAAGATCGCCGTCCGTACACCGTCGCCGGAAACGCTACCGATTCTACTGCTTCACCGGTAATCGGTCATCGTTTCTCATCACCGTGGTCCAGAAATTAAGTGGGTATATTTCCTAAACCGGATTAGGACCGATAGTGCATTTTTCCGGACCCGCTTAGATATTATCGATGTATTTTGGACTTGCTTAGGTAGTATCGGTGTATAATCCGATCTAAATTGAGGATCAATTGGTGGAATAAATCCAAAAAATTAGTGGGATTATTAGAGATAATTATTGGGCTAATTCGGATTAGTTGGTGATTATGTGATTGGACTGCCGGGTGTGCCCGGACTGAATGACTGGTTGATTGTTGTGCCCAATTGTTGGGAAGTTGAATAATGTCATGTCGCGTGACTGAGCATGGCCGACTCGCGTGAGTGTGATTGGCCATATGATAGCTTGATTGGATTATTGAATTACACACTATGGAATTGGGCCGCATGGTATTAATTGGCCAATGAACGATTATTGCGGCATGAAATTAACTGAATGCTTGAATTGTGCTAATGCTCATGTTGCATTGTGTTGCATTTCATGGCACGCATAGTGAATGCCGGGAATGAGGCGTGTGATGAATTGTGCGAGAATGCGTGCCTGCCATGAGCATATAATCACCTAAATGCCCCGATGCATGTTACGCGAGGTTCGGGATAATAATTGACTATATGTTCGTGTGATCACATTTCACCCCTCGATGCATGTTACGCAGGTGTGCCGCCCCGATGCGTGTTATGCGGGACAATGCCCGGTATGTCTAGAAGATTTACCATCTTGATGCGCGTTTTACGCGGACTTTGGTTCGTAAGGAGATCGGTGTTGCGCCGATGCGTTTTGACGCTGGCTAGAGACACCGGGCCGCTTGATGCGCTTTTAACGCTGGCCTCAAAGTGTTGTGATTAAATAAAGAGACCTGATGCGCTTTTACGCTGGTCATATTAAATGATAAATTGAGAAAGTTTCAGTATTGCCGGTATGGGCTAGTGAGCCGATACATGAATGTGGACATTTGCATGCATAAGAATGCGTGGGCGAAATGCAAGTGTGCGGGGACTCGATGAATAGTACGTGATGTTATCATTATTAAGTATGATCATACGCTTGACGACGCGTGAACCGAGTGCTCGTGATATGTGATCGGATTATATTATTATTGTGAATAACCCGCGGGTCACCAGGTAAGTGATCCGGGCCGAGGGCCTAGATCGGGAGTTTATTTATGAGTTGGATTGCAGTGTTGTTTTGTGCTGTCAATTAGAGATTGCATGTTAGCCTAGCCTAGGTTTAGGGGTTATACTCGAGATTCGTCTCACGGTTGTAATAACCCACATTTTCATACCCCCAGCCATAGAATGCCGAGGACAGCACCTCTTTTGGAATACCGTGATCATATTCAGCGGTCGTCGAGTGTACATCCCCGTGGAGACAGAGCAGCCTATGTGAGATATTACTCCGTTTTGTTTATGAACGTGAGAGAGGACTATTACCATACTCAAGAGTACATGGCATGGTGCTTCGAGGAGCTGGCGGAGGACCGAACCCCTCTTCGGACTTTTGACGTGCCCGTGGCTATTGTTGTCTCTTAGTTTGTTGTTTATCCCGTGTGTATATGTGGTTGTACAGAATCTTTTGATAATAGTATAAAACATACATATTTTCTGATATGCTTGACTGCTATTTGGTTGTTCTACCTTGATCTCATGTGTTTTACTATACGGGTGTATATATTTAATTATATACGTTACTTTCGCATGTGTTTGATCTCGATTGGGCGTTGGGTTGGTAATGCTTCCTAGGAGCGTTGCACCATATTCGACCGTCGGCCGACGGATGTTGCATTTCGATAGGATACGGGCGTGACAGCTCTCACCCCCAATTTGTCTCTCTCTCGCTCATTGTTCTCCCTCTCTCTCCCTCTTTGGATCATATCAGATCTGCTTCCTTCTCCTTCTCCTTCTTCCCTCTCCCCCACACCCCCGACCTCTCGCTCATAAAGGTCCCAATTTTCGCTCCTCCTCGATTTAGTCTCGTCCTTCCACAACGAAGAAGAATGATGACAAGAAAGAAAGCAGCAAGACCGCCATCGGAATGGGCGAAGCCCGCGAGCCGGTCCTCATGCCATACCTAGACCCCTGCTGCCGGGATCACTACGCCACTGGCAAGAAGGTGGGGCAGGGGCAGTTGGGACCACCTACCTTGCACCGCAGGGTCACCCGCGCCCCTTCGCCCGCAAGTCCATCCCCAAGCGGAAGCTCCTCTGCCGGGAGGACTACGAGGGCGTGTGGCTGGAGATTCAGATCATGCACCACCTCTCCGAGCACCCCCAAAAATGATATTCATTGTAGAGTTCGCCGTTAAAGAATTAATAAAAATCGTCGCTAAATTTGTTCATGAATAATGTTCATGGCAAAAGTAAAAAATTTGGTGGCAATTTTAGCGACGAATAAAGTTCGTGGCTAATTTGTGGCGAATTATTTGAGACGGATAAAGTTCGTGGGCTAATTTGCGGCGACTTTTGCAATGGATAAAGTTCATGACTAATTTGCGATGAATTTTGCGGCCAAAATTTCTGACGAATTTTTGCGGCGAATAAAGTTCATGGCTAATTTCTGACAAATAAAGTTAAGTGGCTAATTTGTGACGAATTTTTTCCGTCGTAATTTTACGCGACAAATTTTTTCCATCGCAAAAATTCCATCGCTAATTTCATCGCAAATTCAATTTGTGACGGATTTTTCTAAATTTTAAATCCGCAAAATTAAGCCGCTAACCCCTTGTTTTTTTTGTAGTGATTATTAGATCATGTACATCTTATGGGGAACTCACAACATTAATAGCGAAGATAAAGGGGGCCGACATAATCCTATTTATATTCAAGAAACTTTCCTCGACAACAATGTCACTTGCATTCATATGTTGACTTTTTCTAATTGCAGTCTCCACATTGGAGCCAAAAAAGAATGCAACTCACGGAATTGACTTCAGTCGATGACCTCGTACGAGGACAGATGCTGTCTTCCATCCTCGCCGTTCATTTTATTCCCCTATCCACCTGAATATTGATGGCCTAACGAACCCCAACTCCTGTCGCTTTAAGTTTGTGGACTGTATTTATATTGTTTTTAGTTTAGCGAGGATCTCGCACCGGTTCATTTTCACTAGTCAAAAATCTCTTTTGACCTTGTCGAAGAAGCGAAAACTATATCGTAATTTTATATGTTTTAAAACTCTTATATATTGTCATGCGGAATAAATTTCTAATTTTAATTGTTCAAAACTTGATCCTCGAATTTTTATTTGCAATGATGCCCTTTATTTCACTCTCTGATTTGGAGAGCAGACCATGCTCTTCTTCTTCCTTTCCGTGTCCGTGCTGCAAGCTCAATCTATTCATCAAGCTAGCTAATCATAAATTCTTGCTTCACCCTCTCCCTCCCTCTCTCCCTTCTTCTTCTTCTTCATCAAAATTTTGAGTACTGAAGCTGCACCCGAATATCTATATAACGATTGCCCAAACACCACCCTCTTCACTCCCAACTCCACCTACAAATCCAACCTCGGCACACTCCTCTCTTCCCTCTCCTCCGCCACCACCAACAGCACTGATGGCCTACGGGCTCTTCCTTTGCCGTGGCGACCTTGACACTGCCACATGCAGTAACTGCGTGGCCAATGGGAAACAGGGTATCCCCAAAGATGCCCGAACCAGCGGGTCTCCATAATCTGGTATGACCAGTGCATGTTGCGGTACTCAAGCGAGTCCATCTTCTCAGCCATGGAGCAATCGCCGAAGCAGATTTTGTACAACATCGGGAACATCACCGACACAACCCAATTCATGCAGCTCCTGCGAGAAACCCTAACCGACCTCACTACGAGGGCTTCAGGTGGCGGGGTCAAAGAAGAAGCTCGCTGTGGCGGAGGTGAACTTCACGAACTGGCAGAAGCTGTACACACTCGTGCAGTGCACGCCAGATTTGACCGCATCAGACTGTAGCACGTACCTCCAGTTCGGGATCGGTAATCTGGTTCAGGGAAGCAAGGTGGGAGGGTGCCCACCGAGCTGCAACGTGAGGTACGAGGTCTAGTCCTTTCATAACACCTCAGCCCTGCCAGTGCCGGCGCCTCCACCTCCTGCTCCTGCTCTGGTGACCGGACCTAAAAGTACGTATGTGTTTGTATTGCTTGTCATCCTTCATCCCAACTCTTTATTTATAGCAGGGTTACTTTTCGAGTTAACCTATGTTTTTTCCCTAACTCTTCTCGCTTTATTTTGAATCAAGATTTAGGTACCTGTCCAACAAGTTAGTCATAGATCATCAACCATCATAAGCTATACAATTTTTCTTCAAAGAAAAATGAGATAATTGTTTATTGAAGACAATAAGGTGATATTTGAGGAGCACATAAAAATTTCTGGACTTAGTGCGTTTGATTCCTGGGCTTTTAGTCATTAGTGCTTCATAAGTCATGATAAGGTACATTTTAGGTGAAAAGTTTTTCTTAGGTGGAGCAATTATCTCAATCACTCATACCAGTTGAATATGGTGGGTTTTACATCATCTTATGAGATTAGATTATTTACATAACAATTGGTTAAAGGTGGCTTTTAAGCAATTAATGGTTAATCCCCTATAAACAATTGGTGCACTCATTCCTATTCCGAGAGACCTCTCCTCTCCTCGCCATGTTGCTGTCCTTCGGGCTTTTCCAGTTGACCAGGCGGTTGTCACTCCTGTTTCTTCCGGTGTCCACGAGCTACTCCAGACTAGATTGGTTTCTTTCCTTTCGGTCTCAGTTGCTCTTGTATTTAGTTGGCTTTTGGCCTGTTTTTTCTTGGCCCTGCTGGACCACTCTTGACCCTTTATATGGTCAGGTGGTTTGAGCTTAGGTTGTATTTGGTGTTGTGATTAGTTATACAAATTTACCTTTACCAAAAAAAAAAACAATTGGTGCACTCACATGGGAATTAGGAAAATAATGAATTTTGTGAGATGGACAGATTCTCGATTACAGCTTAATTTCTTCTGGACATTTGCTCTTTAAGCGGACTCTCTTTGTTTTTCTCTATTTTTCCAATTTGCTCTGGCCTTTGGTAGCAATTCCATTTTCTAAAAAATCATACAGTCATAAACACATAAACTGATGCTATTATAATATGGTTGCACATATGTAGGCAGAAGCAATAAATCTACTGTGAAAATCGTCGCTGTCACTGGTCCTATTGGCGTAGGCGTGGTGCTTCTCTTCCTTGCTTGTTGTTTCAGGCAAAGGAAAGCGACCAAGACGTATGAAGTCGTGCAAGGAGATCAAAGCGGTACGAAATACGTACCTGTGCTGTATAGTTGGATAGAATGATGAAACCATATATGCAAGACGTACTGTTCTACGCTTTGGGTGAAATGACCATCTCGTGTTGTTTCATTGTGTAGGCGTAAATGAAATTACAAATGCAGAGTCTTTGTAGTATGATTTAGCCACCATACAAGCCACCACAGACAATTTCTCACATCAAAACAAGTTGGGTGAGGGCAGATTTGGTGAAGTTTTCCAAGTATGATTAGTCAGAAATTATATAGGGAATGGTTTAAAAATGATCTTCGATTTGGTAACTTTGAAAAGTTGTGATCAGAAGCTATTCATGTGTACTTAAACCTCAATAAACTAATCTTGCAGGGTACGCTTCCTAATGTACAACTAGTAGCCATGAAGAGACTATCTCAAAGCTCAGAACAAGGTGTTGAAGAATTTAAAAATGAAATGATACTGGTAGCAAAACTTCAACATCGAAACCTCGTTCGCTACTTGAGTTCTACTGGGTGGGTGAAGAAAAGTGCTCGTCTATGAGTTTGTGCTGAACAAAAGTCTCAACTACTTTTTATTTGATATATCGCATTATATATTTTCCAAAGCTATTGCTTTCCATGTTGAGGTGAATATGTGATTAGCCTCAAATTATGGTGAATGTTTCACTAGCTTTTGGAACCTAACGTTAGTTCCTTGCATAAAATCTATTCAAGGCAATTTATTAACTGAAATTTCCCACATATCGATTGTGCATACATGGGATCCTAAAAGAGCAAGTAATTGGATTGGTCGATACGTTACAAAATAGTATTTGGGATTACTCGAGGAATGCTCTATTTACATGACGACTTTCAACTTAGGATCATTCATCAGGATCTAAAATCAAGCAATATCTTGTTGGATGGTGAAATGAAGCCAAAGATTATAGATTTGGGCATGGCAAAGATTTTTAGAGTCAATCAAACACAGGCAAACATCAGTAAAATTGTTGGGACTTTGTAAGTGTTGTTATGCTTTGTTCTCTACTTTTTATGCTTAGGTATGCTTATATTGCTAATGTGTTATGGTTTGTAGTGTTTACATGTCACCCCGAGTAAGCAACGCATGGGCGATTCTCCGTGAAGTCCGATGTCTATAGTTTCGTATCCTACTTCTAGAGCTCATTAGTGGCAAGAAGAATAGTTTCTTCTACCAAGCAGGCAGGGGCGAAGATCTTGCTAGCTATGTAAGTTGCACAAATTGACTCTTTAACAGATTTGAAAATTGTAAAACTAAGCAAATCTGACGTATTGAGAAAGTTTTTTCATGAATTGTTTTTAGGTCTAGAAAAATTGGAGAGATGGTACGTTGTTGGGCGTGCTAGATCCATCCATTGGAGACTCGTATCCAAGGAATGAAGTTCTTAGATGCCTCCACATTGGTTTACTATGTGTTCGGGA
Source organism: Syzygium grande (assembly GCA_024733475.1). Lineage (NCBI taxonomy): Eukaryota > Viridiplantae > Streptophyta > Magnoliopsida > Myrtales > Myrtaceae > Syzygium > Syzygium grande. Next base: position 1,541,693 of record JAMXDD010000001.1, read on the forward strand.
AGATCCATTTGATAGATCGTCAATGGAAAACATAGTCCTGATGTTGAGCAGCTACTCATTACTCTTGCACTGCCCCAACAACCAGCCTTCTTCCTCCGAGCAAGACTAAGAGGTCGATGAAAGAGCTCAAATTGAACCAATCCACCAATAGGTCTTTGGCATTGCCGACCAATGAGATTTCGATCACCGAAGTTTGCCCTCGGTGAATGGTGATGTGAGTGGAAGTCTTTCTTCATATAGTCTTGCAAAGAACTTGAACAAATGATCCTTAGCATTCCACTGAGATCAATAATGAACAATGAGCAAACACTTATGTCTAGCACAACTAAAAGTATAGAGTGTCTTATTTTTAGGCTAATCATGTTTTGATCCACTAGACATGGAAGGTTGTTGATATTAATATACATACAAGGGGTTTTATTGGATAGAGGAATACAAGTTCTTCCTTGTCTAAAGAAATAACTAATTGAATCTAGAGTTTCATTTAATTGACATGATTTTCTTATAGTACTTTTCATGATATCTGATAACATGTATCCATTCATACATAATTCGTGACTGCTTTATTTAGTCATACTAACTAGAAATTGAGGTCATAAACCTCACCTCCAGATATATTCTTTGCATCACCTGCCTCATTACTCGATTATAATGGTGGGGGTTGATTATGATGGAAAGGCAAGCAACTTCACATGCATATTTCCTCATATATATACATAAGAATAACCTACCCCTCCTCCCTCCCCTCCCTCTCTCTCTCAATCTCTCTTGATCTCAATCAACTCACAGCCTCAAGTCCACAGATGTCTCTATCCATCCGAGATCTTAGCCATGGCCTCCAAGGAGTGGAGCTAGTTGACGAGCTCCTCTATGGACAGCAAGTGCTCAAACATTCTAGTGTTGAGTAGCGAGATGGGATGACGAGGGAGGGAGGGAGGGAGGGAGGGGAGCGCGAGATATTGGGCCGATGACCAAACAAGTCTAAAATGAATGAACATGCGCTAATGTTTTCATAGCCCATGAAGGGTTGACGTAGAAAGTACTGTAATATTCCATTAACTCAGCTCACGAAAACCTATTTCATATGAAAATAATTAGATTATATGAGTCTCACATAGAACCCACTAAACTTTTGCAATTGAACCTGACAAGTTTTTTTGCATGAAGTTTGAAAAATGTCTTGGTGCAGCAAGAATATATGATCCCAGTCCATCAATCTTTGATATTGGCAGGTCCGCCTCAGAAAGTTCAGAGCTCGAAGGGTCACAAAGCGCTCTCTGTCACCATCGCCATCACTCGAAACTGAGATATCACAGATACATGCATCTCGACTTCTTTTGGTCAAGTCCTCCCACTCAAGAAGAGAATGCAAGCACACGCAATAGACCTTGACAATGACCCCTGTACGAGGACAAAAAGGCCACCATCCTCACCGTTCATCTTCTTCTCTTTCCCCACCTGAATCATAATGGCCTAACCAACAGCCATTTTATTCATAGTTTTTAGGTCAATCCAATAAGTGACCTTTTACCTTCCAAAGTTTTTCGATCAATGAAGGAAGCAAAATCAACACAAAAACTAAAAATCCCAGCACATCTCTCTCTCTCTCTCTCTCTCTCTCTCTCTCTCTCTCTCTCTACGTCGCAGTTCACACGGAACTCACCTCATTGCCTTGCCTTGGCACTTTTGGCTATGGCACGCGCTCACCTCTCTCACACTAGGGAGGAGGGTGGTGACATTACCAGGAGAATTGAGGAAATAATGTAGATTGAGAAAATGGGGATAAAGTCATTACAAGTATTATAATTTTTGTACGACGCTTACTTGAATGCTATAACTTTTTTTGTCGACCACTTCAATGTTATAACATCTAAAGAACGTTAACTTAAGTGCTGTAACTTTCAATTGATCATTTGAATGACATAACTTTGAATAAAACATTCACTTAAGTATTGAAAATCTGACATGACATAGCACTTACATTTAAAAGATTTATGACACTCAAGTGATCAATTAAAAAGTTACATGACACTCAAGTGATTAAAAAAAATTGACACTCAAATGAGCTTTGCAAATAAATGAGCGCCGTCATTTAAAGTTTTGATACCTATGCTTTTCTTTTCTTGAGAAAGGAAAAGAAAAATACGTGAAAAGAAAATGAAAAGAAAAAAAAAAAGGTGATGTATAAATAGGAACAATATATTTATTCCATTCTATTTTTATGTTGATAAGTCATCTTCTCAATGCAGCAAATTGAGATTGTCAATTTACACTCACCAGGAAAAAAAAATGTCAATTAGCTCAAGTTCAGAGGATCTCAATACGTAACAAAATAAACTAGGAAGATGCATATACAAAATTAGCAAGATGCTCATGCACGTACCGATCTAAGACCACATTTGTTATATTATTTTAAATAGGGTTAATACCACGAAAAACCCCAAACTGGTACACTTAGTGACAAATTTACCCCAAACTATTTTTTAACCACAAAAACCCTAAACTGGTACACCCGTGACAATTTTAGCCCGAACTATTTTTTTTGACCATTAAAAACTCCACACTGGTATACCTGTGACAATTTTACCCCGGACTAATTTTTTGGCCATCAAAACCCCAAACTGGTACACCTATGACAAATTTACCCTCCGTTAGTTTCCGTTAAATTTTACTATCAAATTGCTAAGTTTAATGACACGTGGTAATTGACATGTATACCGATTTTGGGTTTTACCCTTTTGTTTGTCACAAGTTTACCAATTTGTGATTTTTTGTGATATTAATATAATTTAACGGATACTAACAAAGGGTAAATTTGTCACAAATATACCAGTTTGGGGTTTTTAGTGGTTAAAAAATTAGTTCAGGGGTAAAATTGTCACAGATGTACCAGTGTGGGATTTTTGGTAATCAAAGAAATAGTTCGGGATAAAATTGTCACAAGTGTACCAGTTTGGGGTTTTTGGTGGTCAAAAAAATAGTTCGGGGTGCATTTGTCACAGGTGTACCAGTTTGGGGTTTTTGGTGGTAAAAAAAAATAGTTCAGGGGGTAAAATTGTCACGGTGTACTAGCTTAGGATTTTTCATGATATTAACCCTTTTAAATATCGGTTTCAACGTGAATTTTTACAAATATATATATATATATGCAGAAAATTATGGAAAGATAAACATCTACATTAAGCAAATTCTTCTCTAGAGCTTATGTGGAGTTTTATTTGAAGTAGATCTAAATCCTGTCATATAAGCTCTGATTAAAAGAAAAGATGAGACATATTATCACGCCCGAACCCCAAGGGGCTCGCAACACCCCTTCAATGGCCGTATTAAATGCGACATCCCAAGATATGTTGCCGACCTAAACGAAACACGCAAAGGCAAACACGAGCGGAAACGAAAATAAAACAACCCAAACAAAAGATAAAGACAGAGGGATAGCACAAAACAATAATTTCATTTACGCCAAAACAACCCAGGCTACTAACGAATAAACCACGATCATAAAAAGGGGCGGTGATTGGTAGCCTACTTCACTACACAAAAAAGGAGGCATTCAAGGATGAAGTGAAGCATCAAATGCCCAAGGTCACTTCCGGTCTCTCGAATCGCACGTGACGACTATCCGTCCTCCAAACCTGAAAATGTTTAACAACGGGAATGAGATAAATCTCAATAAGCAAACCCCTAAATCCGACCTAGGCCAATGTGTACCCGCACAAGTCTCAACATGCAATCTAACCATTGACGTACTAGAAATCACATAAACATACTTGCCTCGCTTCTAATCATGTGCCAACCCTGCATATTTGTCAAATCACCATAAGTAATAATATTCTAAGGACACATCACAATCACTTGAGCACCATACACATGTGCGTTCACTCAATTCAATCAAGCATATTCCACATGCATGTCCATTCAACTATTCACGACCCGCGTAAACACACTTTAGGTCCTTTCCCACAGCCAGCGTCAACATATCTCGAGACCCATCCTCACAGCCCGCGTAAACACGCCTCAAGCCCATTCTCACAGCCCAGCGTCAACACGCCTCAAGCTCATTCTCACAGCCCGCATAAATATGCCTCGGGCTCATTCTCACAGCCCTGATAAACATTCCTCCTGCTCATTCTCACTTTCCGATGACCCCGTAAACACGCCTCGGGTCTAACTTTCTTTCCAATAACCCGTGTAAACACGGCTCAGTCTAACTTTCCTTCTACAGCTCGCGTAAATATGCCTCGAGCTCGGCTTTCTCCAATGACTCGCGTAAACACCCCCTCGGTCTTTTCTTGCCTTTCTCGTCACACCAGCGTAACCATGCCTCGGGTTGTCAACCCTCCGATCAATCCGAGCTTTTCAAGCAAACACACACACCACTTTATTCAATCAATTTCACATCTTTAACAGAATCAAATAACACGCAACAATTTCCAAACAACCACAACACAGTTCGCCACACTTACGCCATAGAGGCCACAGTTCCACCAATTAAAGTCACACTCGCACACTCATCAAGGTCAGCCATTACTCGTCATCAAATCATCACATGAACACACAATATCAAGCATTGAATCAACTTATAATTCGAATAACCAACAGCCACACTTAGCTCGCCACACCGATACAGTAAGGTCCACATTTTACTCCCAAAACTTATCGGATATTAGTCCACCAGGCTAGCTAATGTCCCGACTTATGACAACCCATAAGTTGGCCTTAAAACTAGCCAACAACTTGCCCAACAACGGCCCCAAATCAACCTCTAATTTAGCCACATATAAATAACATGAACAATCGCCAAGTTGGACATTAAATCACACACCTAATAATCAATAAACTTGACATAAATTTCCAATAATATACGATCCCCAAACCAGCCCTAAAATCAGCAATAAATCATCTCGATTCAGCCTACATTTCAACCCAATCACCAACCTCAAACTCACCACCATTTTCACTCCAAATGACCCCTAAACAAGTATATTGATACCTTAAGTCCTAAACAAGGTTTAGGGTGTCGCCACCTCAGGCCTAAGCGAGAATGGTCAAGCATGGAGGGCAGCAAGACCGCCGGAACGGAGCAACAAAAGAAGCATCGACACACCCGCGACTCCGCGGACCCATGACGGCTCAAGGCAAAACGAACGAGCGGCTGCCACACGGAGAGGAAGAGAACAAGGGACCCAAGCAGGCGCGGCTACGGGCTCATGGTCGGAGGGTGGCCTTGCTGCGACGCGACGGTGGCCGGACAAAGAGGCTCGCCATTTGCCGTGATAGTCCGCCAAGGCTAAGCTGGGGCGGCGTTGGCTATCCAGTGACCACGGCGGCTACAAGTGGTCAAGGTGGTTGCCGGAGTCGGGGTGATAGCAGACGAAGCAAATGAGAAGCGGCTGGACAAGGCGTGAGGGGGGAGAGCTCAAAATAAGGGAGGCGCTTGGGGACGAAGGGAAAAAGTGGTGGGAAAGGGAGGTGGGGGGGGAGGCTAAGGGGGCGGCTGGGCGGCGAAGGTGGCTGAGGGGAGAGGCAGGGTGGCAAAGGTAGAGTGGCGCAAGCGGCCGAAACGGCGGTACGTGGTGGTGGCAAAAGCCGGGGGTCTGAAACAGAGGAAGGTGCCGGGAAAGAAAACAAGGGGAAAGGGGAGGTCACACGGCGGCCGGAGGTAGCACGACGACATCGCGGGTGGCCGGGCGATGGAGGACAGGCCGGCGGACAGCCGGTAATGCGGGCAGCGGCGGACACAGCGGCAAGCCACTACCGAGTGTAACGCAAATGGTTGGGCGATAAGCAACAGGAGACGAGCCATGATGCGGCTGGCCGGGTGACGGCAAAGGCGGGGCGACGGCTACGACTCGTCGGGCGAGCAAAAGCAGTAAGGTAACCAATCGGGCGGAAGACCAGAGAAGAAGAAGAAGAAAATGGGAAGAAGAAAAGGAAGAGAGAGAAGGATGTAGGGATGGGTCTGTATGGGGAGGGACGTGCATGGGGAACGTGCACGGAGGGGATGCGGCAGAGAGAGAGAGAGAGAGAGGGGGGGAAACAAAAGTTAACGTAATAATTATGCAATCCAACGCCCACATTCAAATCCAAAATCGATCTAACGGTCCACAAAAATCCTAATTAATTAATAGGACAAAGGCCTAGAAGATATCAAATAAAACACACTACGAGGGAGATCTATTAGTCCAAATTGCACCCAAATAAAATTTCACTTTTCACCTATCCTGGGCAATATTGACGCTGGTTACAATAATATCGACACCGTCCAATTAAATTCGTCCCGAACTTTGAGAAATTCGACACGAGTTTGGGCTTTAAATAATGGCCAACTTCAATCGAGTGCAATTTTAGTGAAATCTCTAATTTAAAAAGAAATAATCCAAGAGTGATCGGTTCGAGGCAAGATTTTGTTATAAGTGCACCGACGAAATACACGTTTTATAATTCCCAAAATGGGTCGAAATTGAATGTCACACATACAATTGCAGTATTTTTTGGACTCATAATATAAATACATGCAATAAAATAATAAGAACAAATAAGAAGCATGAAAGCATAAAGTGAGAACATAAATTGTGCTCTTTTGTTTTCTCAATTTGTCGAAATCTTCTCCTTTGTGTCATCGACCTGGTGTGGGAAATGCGAGCGAGACAATTGTGTAGAGTTTTTCTTGAGAATAAAATTTTCTCTTCTCTTCACCCTTTGCTCATCTCTATTTGTAAAGAGTAAGTGATGATTTCTTTAACATTATCTTCCAATTCCATTTTCGTCCTTTTTGCGAAATTAAACCCTTTTCTTTTTGTTAGTCATTTGACGTATAGCCTTTCATTTTGGCAAGAGCTGACGCCAATATACCACAAAGAGAATTGTTGAATATCTTATGAAAATATTCATTATTCATTGAAAATAATCCGTAAAATTCCTTTCCCGATAATGCATATTTAGAATTTCCTTGGTTTTTTTCAGAATAAGAAGATTGGGAAACACATTGAGACCGAACACATATTCATTTATTCAAAATTGTTTGGTGAATTAAAATCTGTTATAAAAATTAAAGACATGAAGTTTTAGTTAGTATTACCAGTTGTAGCTAAGTTGATTAAATGTCAATCTAATATTTATTTATCCCATCTTTCTCTCGGGCGCATATTTTTAATTTTATAACTTTTTAGATCAATTATTAAAATGGATAATGACAAAAACGGTTCCTGAACTTTGGCCCAATGTACAATGTGGTCCTTGAACTTTTAATTTGTTTAATGTGGTCCTTGAACTTTAGCTTAATGTTCAATGTGGTTCCTGAACTTTTAATTTATTCAATGTTATCCCTAGACTTTTGGTACATGTTCAATATAGTCAATGAACTTGAATTGAATTTTAATTTGTTCAATGTAGTTTCTGAACTTTAGCCTAATGTTCAATGTGATCTCTAAATTTTTAATTTGTTCAATGTGGTTCCTGAACTTTGGCCTAATGTTCAATATGGTCCCTAAATTTTTAATTTATTCAATGTCATCCTTGGACTTTTGACACATATTCAATTTAATCCATGGACTTGAATTAATGAAAAACATTTTTATATAGTTCAGAACTATATTAAACATATACCAAAAGTTCATAGTTGACATTGAATAAATTAAAAGTTCAAGAACTACATTACATATTGGATCAAAGTTCATGGACCATATTGAATAAATTAAAAGTTCGAGACCATATTGCATATTGGACCAAAGCTCGTAGATTGTCTGTGTCATTCCTTAATAAAACTTATACTTATTAAATGACATGATAATTATCTTTTAAGTAATTAAGAAAGTCAATTAGTCAATTCACATGGGCCACTTCTTTCACTCCGCAATTGAAAACCTCATCTCACGATTTTTTTGGGCCACAAAATTGTCATCTCAGTGAGCTAGTAAGTTTTAGCACGATTTGGAGTGCATTTGGGGTGAAGTTATGCTCAATCCCGCAAGCAAAATAAGATCATCAGACCATGAACTTTGGCTTCGTCATCTCCTTCGCCCTCTTCTTCTTTCTCAATTTTCTCAGCAATCACTGTCACATTTCCGAAGCTGCACCTGCTTATCTACAGCATGACTGCCCGAACACCACGCTCTTCACTCCCAACTCCACCTACCAATCCAACCTCAACGCCCTCCTCTCTTCCCTCTCCTCTGCCGCCACCAACAGCACCGATGGCTTTGCCAACGCCACCGCCTGCCAAAACCCTGCCGACAAGGCCTACGGGCTCTTCCTCTGCCGTGGTGTCCTTGACACCGCCACATGCAGCGACTGCGTGGCTACTGGAATAAAAGACATCCTTCGGCGATGCCCCAACAGGAGAATCTCCATGATCTGGTACGATGAGTGCATGTTGAAATACTCGGACCGGTCCATTTATTCGGTCACGGAGATTGTACCTGGATACTCTATGCCAGACACCAGGAAAGTCGCCGAACCAAATGGGTTTATGCAGCTGCTAGGGAGACCATGAACAACGTGGCGGCAAGGGCTTCAGGGAGCGAATCAGGGAAGAAGTTTGCGGTTGCAGAGGTGAACTTCACGAGCTCACAGAAGCTGGACACACTTGGGCAGTGCACGCCAGACTTGATGGGGTCAGACCGTAACACATGCCTCCGGGCAGTGATCACTGATCTACCTCAGGCGGAGCGAGGTGGAAGGTCGTTCACTCAAGCTGCGCGGTGAGGTTCGAGATGTACCCCTTTATAATGCCTCGGCGGTACCCCCACTGCCCCAGCTTCCTTCTCCTCCTTCTGCTCCGTTGAGTAGACCCAAAGGTACGTATTTGATTGACCTAAGGAGATGGATTTAGTCATGAAAGCTCTACCTGGATATGTTTCCCACTTAACAGTTTAGGATTGTGGGTTACTAGTTTTGTTTATACAACTTCTGTGATTGATATGTTGATCTTTTATCATAGATTCTGGTGACGAATATGTCCATCTTGACTTGTATATTTAGTGTCCCAGCCTATAAATTTCTGTCCAGGTATGCTTTTTGTAATATTTTTTAGGACGAATGAGGGTGTATATGCTGGTTAGGAACTTTGAGAGAGTTTTACTTATTGAATCACGTATAGGAATTATTTTTTTAAAAAAAAATTGTCCCTAAGAATTTGCTAAGAAGTCAAATAACATGAAGTTCTTAATTTTAAATGCATTGGTTTTTCTCATATTACAGGTGATCATTGTTTTGAAAATTAAAATACTTTTTTTATAAAGTGCAGCAACTGTTCCAATACATTTGTTAAGAAGCTCTTTATCAAAATTCAGTCATGGGTACATGTTTTACATTCTTTCTTCTTCTTTTTTTCGTTTTCTTCTCAAAGAGTGGTTTCTTATTTATGTTTTTGTGGCCTTTAATGCCTCGTTAAAGTCTTCCGTCCCCTCAAGTCAAGACGTGGTACATTTTAGGTTTAAACTTTCCTAAGTGGATCAGGCAATTGTCTCAATCTCGTACCAGTTAAACATGGTAGATTCTAACATCACTTCTGAGATTAGGTTATCTAGAGAACTTTCCCACAATAGCCATTGATAGTAGACTTTGGACTCAGGTGTTTAGCCTTTAAATAATCTAGTTAGTCGCTAAGACGAAATTAAAAAATGGTGCACTCCTATAATATAATAATTAGAAAAGCAAAAAGATATAGTGAGATAGACAGATTATGGGGCATAACATGGTTCTTTCAGACATTTGCTATTTAAGCCGGACATTTTTAACAAGATAAAATCTCATGCCTGAAGAGCTTAAGGAGCATGATTTGAGTGGAAAAAAGATAGTTGAATCATTTATTTGAATGAGTCTGTAATATCAGTTTTTTTCAAATTTGCTTCTATCTGTTGTAGCAAATTAGCAATTCAAATTTCTAAAATATCATGCACCCCTAGATATGGTAGCACATGTTCAGGCAAAAGCAATAAATCTACCAGGATAATCGTTGCCGTGGCCATTCTGGTTGGCATTGCTATCATAGTTCCCTTTGTTGCCTGTTGTTCGCACCGGAGTGAAACAACAAAGACGTATGAAGTCGTCCAAGCAGAAAGCGGTACTTACGCGCATGTTTATGCCTTGGACAGAAATTCGAAACTCTGTACCCGAGATACACATTTCTATGCTCAAGGTGAATGACTATCTCCTGCTGTTTCGTCGTGTAGGCTCAAGTGAATTTACAACTGCAGAGTCCTTGCAATACCATTTAGCTGCTATCCAAGCTGCCACAAACAATTTCTCTCATCGAAACAAGTTGGGTCAGGGTGGATTTGGTGAAGTTTCGAGGGTATCAATTAGAAATATTGATATATGCTTTATAAAATTCTTGAATATCATTGATGTTTGTTATGTGAAGAAGTGGCCAAAAAAGCTATTCATTTGTACTCAAGTAACCAAATTAAAAATTTTCAGGGCAAGTTTCCGAATGGACAAAAAATAGCTATGAAGAGGCTATCTAAAAGCTCGGGACAAGGTGTTGGAGAATTCAAAAATGAGGTTGTTTTGGTAGAGAAGCTTCAACATCGAAACCTTATCACGGCTGCTCGGGTTTTGCTTAGAGGGAGAAGAGAAGACACTTGTCTATGAATTTGTGCCGAACAAAAGTCTCAACTACTTTTTACTTGGTACACCACACGCTTCAATAGACTCTTAAATTGTCATTTTCCATGCAGAAGAAACTGTATGTGTGATTAGCATAAGCTTAGAGTTGAAACTCCAACTAGCTTCTAGGGAACATGATGAAAGTTCTAAGAGCATTAATCAACTCATAATAATTGGTTTCTAGTTGTGTAAATGTGCAAATCCTGAAAAGAGAAGGCAATTAGATTGGTTAAGACGTTACAAGATAATATTTGGAATCACTCGAGGAATGCTCTAATTGCACAAAGATTCTAGACTCTGAATCATTCATCATGATCTAAAACCCAACAATATCTTGTTAGATAGTGATATGAACCTGAACATCTCAAATTTCGCATGGCTAGGACTTTTGGAGTTGATCAAACTCAGGCAAACACTAACAAAATCGTGGGGACCTTGTAAGTCTCAAGTTCTTTCTTAGATGACTGATAATTTCTTGTTTATATAATCTATCTTGTGGTTGATCTATGAATTGGAAACAACACCATGCTCACATACGTGCTAATCCTCGAATGTGGGTCATTTGTGACTTGCTTAGTTTATCAACCGATAATAACATAATGGATGCTACAACCCATGTTTTTGGTTTGCAAAGGTTACTTGTCTCCGTAGTATGCAATGCGTGGGCAAATCTCCGTGAAGTCCAATGTCTATAGTTTTGGTGTCCTCATCCTAGAGATCATTAGTGGAAAGAAGAATAATTGCTTCAACCAATCAGACAGGAGTGAAAATCTTGCTAGCTATGTAAGTTGCATATGATCTATTATGATGTATATTGCACTAAACCAATCAAATTAAGTTGAAATACCTCCACTAAAATAATATTTACAGGCATGGAAGCATTGAAGAGTTGGTACACCGCTCGAAGTGTTAGATCCGTTCATTGGAAACTCATAGTCAATAGATGAAGTGGTCAGAGGCCTCCACATTGGTTTACTAGGTGCTCAAGAAGATCCGGTTGATAGACCCGACCATGGCAAGCACGGTCCTTATGTTGAGCAGCCACTGTTAAGCTTCCACAGCCTCGACAACCGGCCTTCTTCCTTTGAAGAAACACGGAGAGACAGTTAAAAGTGTAACATCTTGAATTTCGATCCATTTTTGGGATCAATAAAGTGTAAATTATTTCTTATTTAATTTTAGAAAGTCTCGTCCAGGACACGATCAATCACGGGATACTAACCTTATGGGAAAGGCTAAACAGAATAGGTTCGTGGACCGGGGACCCGATCACGAGTTGGGCACGAACTTCGAAGAATGCTGAGGGAATATTTTGGACCAACGTGGGCCGATCTTAGGAAGGTGACGGATTCGATTCGGCCAATGATGTACGATCGGATCGCGGGTGATTCCGCATGACCGAGAGTACACATGGCGAACGATTCCCGAACTAACCTAAATGACCGAGACCTCCGGTACTAGTGATAATTCCTCGCGCTCTCTCGAAAATCGAGGCCATTACGATTCGGACAACCCTAGGTCGATCGCGTAATACCTAAACAGCCGCCCGTTAGTGAGAGGCTCTAGAATTTTAAAATGAGCAAATTTGATCGCGAGATTAGACCCAAATTTGACGTCAAAATTTTATGGACGTTTATGATTATTTTGCAAGAGCAATGTCATTTTAGTGTGACCACGCACATTTGGGGCTAATCTAGCCAAAAATTGGAATTTTGACAAAAATTGGAGAAAATTACGGTTTTGCCCCTGTGGGTACCGGGGCTGGATTCGGAGGCCGTTTGAGGTTATTTTTTTTGTGGCCAAGGTCATTTTGGGGTGGCCACGCACATTTAGAGTGGTTTTTGACAAAAACGGAATTTCGACAAAATTGAAAAAGTAATATTATTTTATTCCCGGAACTTTGCAATCGATTTTCGAGGGCTTAGAAAGTGAATTTCGCGATTCCGACGCCATATTATGTTGGCCACGCACATATGGAACATGTATGTGCAAAATTGAAATTTTGCCCCGGACCGAAAAAATGATGGTTTTGCCCCTAGGCGGTATTAATTTCAATTTTTTGGGAAAATTTTGGGATAATTACCAGAGGATTATCAGCTGCATTATTGGACCAAAAGACCACTTTGCCCCTCATTTTTGGATAGGATTGAATTAAAACCGTCGGATTAGGGGTATTTTGGTCAAAACCAACGGATCGGCGACACGTGGCACTTTGGGCTGCTTTATTTGACCAAGTTGGATCTCCTCATCCCCTCCCTCACGGCAGATCAGCCCAGCCACAGCAGCTTCTCCCTCTTTTTCTCTCATTTTCTCTCTTGATTTTTACTTGGGAGCTTGCCCCCGCCATATTAAATGTCGCCGCCCGGCCGCCGTGCCCCTGTGATCGACCCCAGGTCCCCACCCTCGGCCTCGCCTCATCCAGCCCTTTCTCTCTCTCTTTCCCTCTCTTTTCTCTCTTTTTCTCTCCCCCGTAAAGCACCGCCACCACGTCCAAGCCTCGTCGGAGCTTCCCGGAGCTCCGAGTCGGTTTCACTGTTCATCAGTGATCGGCCGCCGTTCGCCGTCGGCGTGGTCCAGAAATTAGGTGAGTATATTTCCTAAACTCGGATTAGGACTTTGATAGTGCATTTTTACGACCGGCTTAGGTATTATCGGTATAGTCTGGACTGGGTTAGGTAGTACCAGTGTATAATTCAGACTAGATTGAAGACCGATTGTTGGAAATTAAATCCAAGGAATTTAGTGGGATTATTAGAATAATTATTGGGCTAGCACGGATTAATCGGGGATTATGTGATTGAACCGGGTATGGGTATGCCCGGAATGATTGATGATTGATTTACATACCCAATTGTTGGGAAATTTGAATAATGCCATGTTGCGTGATGGATCGTGGCCGACTCGTCTGGAGATATGATTGGCCATTCAATGGCTTGATTGGATTATTGAATATTATTGAATTATCCATTGTGAAATTGGGCCGCACGGTATTAATTAGCTAGTGAACGTTTGTTGCGACATGAAATTGACTGAGTGCCTAATTATATTTGATACTCATGGTACATCATACCGCATTGCATGGACCCGCATTTTGAGTGCCGAAATGAGACGTGTGATAAATTGTGCGAGAATGCATACTTGCCATGAGCATGTGATCACCTAAATGTCCTGATCGTGTTACACGGGTTCGAGATAATAATTGATTGTATGCTCATGTGGTCACATTTCGCGATGCGTGTTACGGTGGGTGTGCCGTCACGATGGGTGTTACGGCGGGGCGATGCCCAATGACGTCCGGAAGACGACCATCCTGATGCGTTTTACGCAGGCTCTGATTCGTAAGGAGATCGGTGTTGCGCCTGATGCGTTTGACGCGAAGCTAGAGACACCGGGCGATTGATGCATCTTAACGCGGGCCACAAAGTGTTGTGATTGAATAAAGAGACCTCGATCGTTTTACGCGGGTCATATTAAATGATAAATTGAGAAAGTCCCGGTGTGCCAGTGTCACATTCTGATTTTTGGGCCTGAAGCCGCAGTTAATTGTAATATCCTCAATTTCAGTCTCCGGGAAATGACTATGGTTTAAGTTTGGCGGTTTTCAATCAAAACTAAATTGTTTTCTCTTGCTTTGGAAAACCTAGTTTTGGATCATTTGTACCCTTTCATTTTGTTATTTTTGGAAAGACTTTTGTGATCCGAATTTCCAAATACTTTCTTCTGGAAAGTTGTTCCAAACATTTTGAAGTTTTGTATGATTTAATTAAGAATTTTTGGAATTGAGATGAGTGGTACGATGGCCTGATTTTCGGACTATGTGAAACTGCCTGGAATGGGTATTTCGGTGATGTTTACACCGTCTTGATTTTCTACAAGTTTTTCTAGGCCGATTTTAGAAAAGTTTCCTTCACGAAAGTTGTTGAGAACTTCTTTTTCTATAATGTGTGTAAATTTGGGAATTTTCTGAGATGATTTGGATTCTGGACAGAGCTTATTTTGAGAAGCAAATATTCTGTTCCAGCGAACTGTTTTTAGTCTGTTTTTGAGTGACTGAAAACGGTGTTTACAGAGAGATTTAGATTTTGTGTTCTTCACGAAAAATGTTTATTAAGGGATTGTTTATGACATATCCGAATTTGAGAATTTTTCGGAGTCCATTTACTATATTTTCAAGTCCAATTTCGTGAACAGTGCAAAACTGTCCGGTTTTGTCAGATTTCAAAGATTCGGCATTTTCTACATGAGAATGTGGAAATTTTGACTTGATGTCTTCTAATGATTTAAAGTACACGTTTCGAGCTTTCAAATGAGATATTTTATGCTTTGATCGGAGGTCGGACCAGGGGGAAAACGAAAGAGAGAAGTAAGCTTGAAAATGAATGGCCAAGAATGAAGCTTGTTCAAGAAGCCATTAATGGAAGTTGGACTTTGAGGCCATCCTCATCATGACTTGTATTAATTGCTTGGACTTTGATGGCCCTTCATAATGGCTTGTGAGGTAAGCGATGACCTCATCGCCCCGATGACATACGGCGCTTACCTCATCGCCTCGATGACACGTCAAACTTACATCATCCTTTTCTTTGGCCCCAAGTTTTATCTCTATAAATAGAGAAAGGTCATTCGGCCAAGGAGGGAGAGAGAGAGAGTAGCCGTGAGGGAGAGAGAGAGAGAGAAAGAGAGGACCAAAGTTGACCCTTCATCATTTTAGTTCATTAAGAGCATTTAATGACATTAAATGCATGCTATGATGACACTTGACTTAGAAGTCCTCTCTTATTGGCTTAAGTTTAGGGTTTTATTCTCCCTTCTCTCTCATCTCACGCCACTTCCTCTCCCTCAAGCCATTTTCACACCCAAACTAGCCGACCATCACCTTCTTCGCTGACCGTCCTTGCTTCTTGTTCATGACCAAAAAAGGGAGAAAAAAAGAGAGAAAGAAAAAAAAGCTTCTTGGCGAGCCCATCTCTCTTTTGTTGTTCGATCGAGTAAGGAAGCTATGTCCAAGGCCCGAGTGTTCGTGTTCAAGCCCGAAATTTCCGAGCTCACCCGTCCTCGACCCCGTTCTCTAAGTTTTGTTTGAAGTTGTGTAAGTAAACTTCCTAATATCGGAAAGGAAGTTATGATACGTTGTGACACAGTTTTGTTTGGACCGTTTCTCGATCGTTTGGTTGGTCGTGGTTGGTTCATTTCTTGATTTAATCATGTTTCGTGTTTGACGTTTGTTTTGGAGGTAGAACCGAGACTTGAAGGGCAAAGTGTACATGTTTTAGCCATGCTTGATGTTCTCTTGTATGAACTTTGCTATTGATCCGCCATTGATCTTTGGTGCGGTAAGGGCCGACTTGTGCTAACGGCAATCTCCTCGTTCTCGCTTGATATTAGTAGGTTTACTTGCTGAGTCTCCCCGACTCATTCCCCGTTGTTTCCCTTTTTCAGGTCCGTAGGATGGCATCTCTCCCAGCCCGCGTTGGCAATCCCATGAAGCCGAGAGCTGAAATGCTTACCGTGATAAATATCGGAAGACCCCGCGCCTACCGTCAAATCACAATGCTTGTGGACGATTCGATGAGGGCCCTAACGGACTTGGTGCCTCATTCAAGCGTAAGTTCAATGGTACTTTGGCGGTGTGGGTGGGCCGGCTCCAGGAGAGAGCCACGGGTGGGATATGAGATGGCCGTGGGACGGGATCGGGGTGAAGGTGAAGAAGCGAGGAGCGAGAAGTCATAGTGGGGATAGGAAAGTCCAAGCCACGCCGGCTGAATTAGAAAAGCCTTCAGAATAGGCTTGTAGAATATGTGTGATGTTTGCTATGATCCAAGAGAAGAGCTTGTTTAAATACGTATGCATGTTTCGTAAACATAAAGTTACTCATAATGCTTGTCTTATTTCCGTTGGTTGTTCTTTTGTTGTGATCGTCCCGAGTATGCTTCCGCTTGTGTAATGAAAAAGAATAACGAACGGGACGTCACGTTAATGACTCCGAGGTCGGGCGCCACAGCCCGGTGTGAGTTAGTGAGCCGAGACATGAATGTGGACATTTGCATGCATAGGAATGCGTGGGCCGAATGCGAGTGTGCGGGACTCGATGAATAGTAATGTGTTGTTATCATTATTGAGCATGAACATACGCTTGACGACGCATGAACCGAGTGCTTGGGTACATGATTTGATTATATGATTATTGTGAATAACCTACAAGGTCAGCCGGGTAAGTGATCCGGGCGGAGGGCCTAGATCGGAGTTTATTTATGAGTTGGATTGCCGTGTTATTTTGTGCTGTCGGTCGAGAATTGCATGTTAGCCTAGTCTAGTTTTAGGGGTTATACTCGCTAAGATTCGTCTCACGGTTGTGATGACCCACTTTTTCAGACCCCCTAGCCATAGAACGTCAAGAGAAAGCACCTCTTTTGGGATCTTGCATCATATTCAGCGGTCGTCGAGTGTACATCCCTGGAGACGGAGCAGCCTATGTGAGATATTACTCCATTTTGTTTGTGAACGTGGAGAGGACTATTACCATACTCATAAGTACGTGGCGTGGTGCTTGGAGGAGCTGGGCGGAGGACCAACCCCTCTTCGGACTTTTGACGCTTTGTGGCTATTGTTGTCTCTTAGTTTGTTGTTTATCCCGTGTGTATATGTGATTGTAAAGGATCTTTTGATAATAGTATAAAACATACATATTTTCTCGAGGTGCTTGACCGCTATTTGGTTGTTCTACCTTGGTCTCATGTGTTTTTTTGTCGGGGTGTATATATTTAATTATATCGTTGCTTTCGCATGTGTTTGATTTCCCGATTGGGCTTTGGGTCGGCAATGCTTCCCGGGAGCGTTGCACCATATTCAACCGTCCCACGGGATGTTGCGTTCCGATAGGATACAGGCGTGACATCCCTCTTGGTTTGCATGTCGGAGCAAGGTCAGCTCTATTCCAATTAGTCGATACCTTGAGTGATAAGGAGCGATGAGACCATGGGTAGCCAATAGGGTGACCTCGTGTGCTACATGCATCTCCTGACAGTTGTGTATTGATTGCGTGTTTATTGGTTTGACCCTTGCAGTGCAGGTGCGGCAGGACCCGAGGTGAGTATGCGAATCCCTTGGGTGATGTGTTGGATAATTGTTAGGCCGCATGCTAATTGTTGATCCCTTGGGTGATGTGTTGGGTGATGTGTTCAATACCTACCTAGGACTTAGACTGGGATAGATTGGTTTAAGTCTTTAATTCTTTGGTGGAATTATAGCAGGTAGGGGTGTAGCTGAGTTGTGAGGATGAATAGAAGAAAGGGAAAGGAATCCCAAGGTCATTCGAGTTCAGGAGGCCAAGAGGCTCGAGACCGGCCCGATTAGAGGATATTATTCAGACCCCAAATAGGAAAAAGGGGGAAGAAGCCCCAAGTCCGCACTAGTGAGGGAGCCCGTGAGGCTAGAGATCCCGTGTTCGATGATGTGATGAATACCCTAGGGGAGATAGGGGCGGTTATGGGATTGCAGGCACAAGAAAGGGCCGCAAATGTACAGCTGCCGAGGGCACGCCTTATCGCTGGTGTTGAGGGAACTGCCCAAAGAAGGGCCAGCAACCAACAAGAGATAGGCAAATGCCCCAGCTTAGTGGAATAGTTTGTTAAGTTAAAACCACCTAAGTTCCATGGTTGTGGTGACCCCGAGACCGCACCGCGATGGGTGGAAGAGTTGGAGAAGATCTTTAAGGTGTTGGGGTGTACCGACGAGGAAAAGGTGACGTTAATGTGTACCAATTGCAAGAGGGCGCAAACGATTGGTGGAAGGTTACGAGGGCGTAATATTCCCGGAGGGAACAGCCCGACCAGGCGGTGTTTGTTGAGAGTTTTTATGAGAAATACTTTTTAAAAAAATGCGAGGGAAAAGAAATTGATAGAGTTTATGAGGTTGCGCTTAGAGTCAAATGACCGCTGATTAATACGAGGCAGAATTTGCAAGGTTGGCAAAGTTTACGCCAACGATGGTGGAAAATCATGGGATAGGGCCCAAGATTCCGGATGGATCAAAACCGGATCTGCGGGTCGATTTTGTCACATGACATTAAGGAGTATGGGAAATGTATTGGCGGGCCCGATTATCGAACGAGATCAACAAGAGAGAGCAGCTACGCCCTGTTCATGGTTTGCTCAAAATATGGATAACCGCCGCTTTGGAAGAAATCCATGATGGGAAATAGACGGTTTGCTCCGACGATTAGAAAGAACCTTGGAAAGTCAAGTCAGCAACCAAGACGTTTTGGGGCTTGTTTTAGATGTGGGAGCTTAGACCATCGGATCGGGAATTGCCCATAGCAACAACCCTTGAGATCGCCAAGGTTGCCACCGCCATAGGCCGGAAATCAAATTGGGAATCAAGTTGAAATCCCCACCGGCTAATCAATCAAGGGGAGGCCGCCAAAGACAAGGACGAGTATATGCGATGGCGCATAGAGAAGCCGAGGCAGGCGCCTAAGCGTGGTCATGTACGATTTCTTTACGTGATCATGCCGCATATGCACTATTTGATCCGAGGGCAACCCATTCATTTATTTCGCAGCGGTTGTTCAATTAGTTGGTATGGAACCAATTATGCTTGAAATTATGTTGTGGGTGTCAACGCCATTGAATGATAGGATGTTAGTTTCATGTGGATGTCCCTACCGTAAAATAGTGATCGGTGGTATCGAAGAGAATATCAACTTGGCAGTATTGGCCATGTTTGATTTTGATGTCATAATAGGAATGGTTGGCTAGTAAGGCAGAAGGCCTTGATGGATTATGGTACTAGGACGATCCAATTTAATCCGACTGGACGTCCTAGATATGAATTTCAAGGAAACCGAGGAGGAACCTCGATCCCTTGGATTGCTTCCCTTGAGGTGACCAAGTTAATGGATGATGGTTGCGAAGGTATCTGGTGAATGTGGTTGATCCGATGATTGAAGGACCCAGGTTTGGAAGAAATACCTGTGATGTGCAATTTCCCCCAGGTTTTTCCTCAAGAGCTGCCAGGATTGCCACCCGAGCGAGAAGTGGAATTCGTGATTGAATTGGCCCCGGGAACAGAGCCCATTTCGAAGGCGCCATATAGAATGTCACTGTCGAAATTAAAAGAACTGAAGGTTCAGATGCAAGAACTCTTGGACAAGGGCTTCATTCGGCCCCTAGAGTGGCCCCCATGGAGAGCACCAAATCCTGCTTTGTGAGGAAAAAGACGAGACTTTAAGGTTGTATATAGATTACCGCAATTGAACCAAGTGACGGTGAAAATAAGTATCCGCTGCCGAGAATCAACGACTTATTTGATCGGCTGCAAGGAGCGTCTGTATTTTCTAAGATAGATCTACGAACTGGGTATCATCAATTGAGAATTCGGAAGGAAGATATACCCAAGACTGCTTTTCGGACAAGGTATGGGCACTATGAATTTACGGTGATACCCTTTCGAGTTGACAAATGCCCTAGCTGCATTTATGGATCCGATGAATGTGGTGTTCAAGGAATTTTTAGATTAGTTTGTGATAGTGTTTATTGATGATATCCCGGTATATTCAAAGAGCCCGTAAGAGCACGAAACGCATTTAGCGTAGAGGTACTACGAACGCTAAGATAACACGACTTTACGCTAAGTTTAGTAAGTGCGAGTTTTGGCTAAACAGAGTAGCCTTTCTTGGTCATATAATTTCAGGAGATGGGATTTCAGTGGATCCAACGAAGATTGAGGCAGTACTTAAGTGGCCTAGACCAACTTCCGTGATGTAAACCCAGTTTTCTAGGTTTAGCTAGCTATTACCGATGTTTCGTGGAAGGATTCTCGTCAATAGCCATGCCGATGACACGGTTATTAAAGAAGGAAGCCAAGTTCGAATGGGATGACAAGTGCGAGAAGAGTTTTCAAGAACTAAAGCGTAGACTGACAACCGCCCCAGTGTTGACTATCCCATCCGAACCAGGGGGTTTTGAAGTGTATAGTGATGCGTCATTGAGAGGACTTAGGTGTGTACTAATGTAGCATGGAAAGGTAGTAGCATATCGTCGCGTCGATTGAGGCCGCATGAGCTAAATTATCCGGCGAGTAATTTGGAATTGGCTGCAATTGTATTTGCTCTCAAGATCTGGAGGCACTACCTGTGTGGAGAAAAATTTCTGATCTCTACGGATCATCAGAGTCTCAAGTATTTGTTCTCGCAGAAGGAATTGAACATGAGACAGCATCGATGGATAGACCCACTTGAAGGACTACGACTGCAATATCATGTATCACCCAGAAAGGCGAATCGAAAGTCGCTGCGCTTGAGTCATAAATCAAGTATGGCGACATGATCATTAAAGAATGGACCTTACTAGAGAGGCTCGTAGATTCGTAGTTCAAGTTTGAAGAGAGTCACATATCGAACTTACTAGTTGCATTAAGAATAGAACCGTAGATTCGCATAAAGATCCGAGAATTATAGTCTACGGATCCGTAAATTCGTAAGATGATTGAGATGGACGCTGCCAAGAGGAAGTCAGACTTCCAAGTGTCCAAGGACGGAGCTTTGAAGTTCCGTGGACGACTATGCGTGCCTGACGACTTGGAACTCAGGGAAGAAATTCTAAGTGAAGCACACCGTAATAAGTATAGCATTCACCCGGGCAAGACTAAGATGTACCAGAAACTTTGACAATACTTTTGGTGGAATGGAATGAAGGTTGATGTGCCCAAGCATATGGCCAAGTGTTTGACGTACAACAAGTGAAGGCACAGCATTGTAAGCCCGGAGGACTATTGCGACTATTAGAGATCCCCTAATGGAAATATGAACATATTTATAATGGATTTCTTGACGGACCGCCAAGAAGCTAGAGAGGGTATGATTCAATTTGGGTAATAGTGATAGATCGACTAAATCAAAAAACTTTCCGCAAAAGCGAAAGGACTTCGAGTTGGAAAGGTATGTCGAATTGTATGTGCAATAAATCGCCGACTTCATGGTGTACCGCTGTTGACGATTACTATGGATCGTGACCCAAGATTTATGGTGAACTTTTGGAAGAGTTCGCAAACAGCCCGGGGACAAAGTTGCAGTTTAGTACAGCTTTTATCATCCCCAGGGGGGTGGCCAATCCGAAAAGGACGATTCAGACTGAGGACATGTTGCGGGCTTGTGTAGTAGATTTTCAAGGCAAGTGAGAAGAATAGTTACATCTGGTAGAATTCGCTTACAACAATAGTATGTAGAATTCGCCCACCAACAGAAAGCATTCAAATGGCCCGCTTGAAGCCTTGTATGGCGGGGCATGTGGGGCCTTGAAGATGTTGAGATGAAGTTGGTGAACAGTATTCACGGGCCCAGAGTTAGTCCAAAGGACTAAGGAGGTTGTTGAAATTATTCAAGAAAGGCTGAAGACAGCTCAAAGCCGACAGAAAAAGTTATGCCGATCGAAGACGACGACCTTTGGAATTCCAAGTTGAGATCATGTATTCCTCAAAGTATCACCTATGAAGGGATTATGCCGATTCAGCAAGAAAGGAAAACTTAGCCCGAGGTATGTTGGTCCGTTTGAAATATTGGAGAAGATTGGCGATATGGCCTATCGTTTGGCATTGCCGCCTAATTTATCTCGGTACACAATGTATTCCACGTGTCAATGTTGAGGAAGTATGAACCGCACCCGACCCACGTTCTAAGGTATGAAGAGATAGAAGTGGACGACGAGTGTTGTACGTGGAAAGACCCGTCGGGATCGAAGATAGAAAAGATCGTGTGCTGAGGAACAAAATGATCCCAATGGTCAAAGTTATCCGGGAGTACCATGAAATGTAAGGTGCCATGTGGGAAAGCGAAGAGGCCATGAGACGTCAACACCCCTAGTTGTTTGAGTAGATAAGGATAGATTACAAATTTCGAGGACGAAATTTTTATAAGGGGGGAAGAATTGTAACATCCTGAATTTCAACCCATTTTCGGGATCAATAAAGTGTAAATTATTTCTCATTTAATTTTAGAAAGTCTCGCCCAGACCTGATCAATCACGGGATACTAACCTTATGGGAAAGGCTAAATAGGAATAGGTACGTAGACCGGGGACCCGATCGCGAGTTGGGCACGGACTTCGAAGAATGCCGAGGGAATATTTTGGACCAACGTGGGCCGATCTTAGGAAGGTGACGGATTCGATTCGGCCAATGATGTACGATCGGATCGCTGGTGATTCCGCATGACCGAGAGTACACATGGCGAACGATTCCCGAACTAACCTAAATGACCAAGACCTCCGGTACTAGTGATAATTCCTCGTGCTCTCTCGAAAATCGAGGCCATTACGATTCGGACAACCCTAGGTCGATACGCATAATACCTAAATAGCCGCCCGTTAGTGAGAGGCTTTAGAATTCTAAAATGAGCAAATTTGATCACAAGATTGGACCCGAACTTTGACGTCAAAATTTTGTGGAGGTTTACTATTATTTTGCAAGACCAACGTCGTTTTGGTGTGGCCACGCACATTTGGGGCTAATCTAGACAAAAATTGAAATTTCGACAAAAATTGGGGAAAATTACGGTTTTGCCCCTAGTGAGTACCGGGGTGGATTCGTAGGTCGTTTGAGGTTATTTTTCAAAACCAAGGTCATTTTTGGGTGGCCATGCACATTTAGAGTGGTTTTGAACAAAAACAGGAATTTCGACAAAAATTAAAAAAATAATATTATTTTATTACCGAAACTTTGCAATTCAATTTTCGAGGGCTTAGAAAGTGAATTTCGCGATTCCGACGCCATATTATGTTGGCCACGCACATATGAAACACGTATGTGCAAAAATTGAAATTTCGCCTCGGGACCGAAAAATGACGGTTTTGCCTCTGGCTGGTATTAATTCCGAATTTTTTTAAAAAAATTTTAGGATAATTACCAGAGGATTATCAGCTGCATTATTGGACCAAAAGACCACTTTGCCCCTCATTTTTGGATAGGACTGAATTAAAACCGTCGGATTAGAGGTATTTTGATCAAAACCGACGGATCGGCGACACATGGCACTTTGGGCTACTTTATTTGACCAAGTTGGACTATTTTCTCTCTCCTCAGCCCCTCCCTCACGGCAGATCAGCCTAGCCACAGCAACTTCTCCCTCTTTTTTCTCTCATTTTTTTCTCTTGATTTTGTCTCACGAGAGCTCGCCACCGCCACCGAGCATCGCCACCGCCACCGGAGCATCGCCGCCCACCACCGCCCCGCCTCGACCCCCACAGTCCCCCACCTCAGCCTCCAGCGGCCGCCATTCCCGTCGCCGTGATCCAGAAATTAGGTGAGTATATTTCAAACCCGGATTAAGATTGATAGTGCATTTTTCCGAATCGGCAGGTATTATCCGTGTAGTCTTGATTGGGTTAGGTAGTACGAAAGTATAATTCGGACTGGATTGAGGACCGATTGTTGGAAATTAAATCCAAGGAATTTAGTGGGATTATTAGAATAATTATTGGGCTAGCACGGATTAATCGGGGATTATGTGATTGGACTGCGGGTATGCCCGGACTGATTGACTGATTGATTTCTGTACCCAATTGTTGGGAAATTTGAATAATGCCATGTCGCGTGACTGCGTGGCCGACTCGTGCGGAGTGTGATTGGCCATTCAATGGCTTGATTGGATTATTGAATATTATTGAATTATCCATTGTGAAATTGGGCCGCACGGTATTAATTGGCCAGTGAATGTTTGTTGCGACATGAAATTGACTGAGTGCCTAATTATATTTGATGCTCATGGTACATCATACTGCATTGCATGGACACGCATTTTGAGTGCCGAGAATGAGATGTGTGATAAATTGTGCGAGAATGCGTGCCTGCCATGAGCATGTGATCACCTAAATGCCCTGATGCGTGTTACGCGGGGTTCAGATAATAATTGGCTGTATGTTCGTGTGATCACATTTCGCCCTGATGCGTGTTACGCGAGGTGTGCCGTCCTGATGCGTGTTACGCGGGACGATGCCCGGTACGTTCGGAAGACGACCATCCTGATGCGTTTTACGCGGGCTCTGGTTCGTAAGGAGATCGGTGTTGCGCCTGATGCGTTTTGACGCGGGCTAGAGACACTGGGCCAGTTGATGCGTCTTAACGCGGGCCACGAAGTGTTGTGATTAAATAAAGAGACCTGATGCGTTTTACGGGGTCATATTAAGTGATAAATTGAGAAAGTCCCAAGTGTCCGGTGTGGGCTAGTGAGCCAAGACATGGATGTGGACATTTGCATGCATAGGAATGCGTGGGCGAATGCGAGTGTGCGGGACTCGGTGAATAGTACGTGGTGTTATCATTATTGAGAATGAACATACGCTTGACGACGCGCGTGAACCGAGTGCTTGGGTATGTGATTTGATTATATGATTATTGTGAATAACCTACGTGGGTCAGCCATGTAAGTGATCCGGGCGGAGGGCCTAGATCGGAGTTTATTTATGAGTTGGATTGCCGTATTATTTTGTTCTGTCGGTCGGGAGAACTGCATGTTAGCCTAGCCTAGGTTTAGGGGTTATACTCGCTAATATTCGTCTCACGGTTATAATAACTCACATTTTCAGACCCCCAGCCATAGGATGCCGAGGATAGCACCTCTTTTTAGGATACCGCATCATATTCAATGGTCGCCGAGTGTACATCCCCGTGGAGACAGAGTAGCCTATGTGAGATATTACTCCGTTTTGTTTGTGAACGTGGGAGGGACTATTACCATACTCATGAGTACGTGGCGTGGTGCTTCAGAGGAGCTGGAGGAGTGACCGAACCCCCCTCTTCGGACTTTTGACGCTTTGTGGCTGTTGTTGTCTCTTAGTTTGTTGTTTATCCCGGTGTGTATATGTGATTGTAAAGGATCTTTTGATAATAGTATAAAACATATATATTTTCTGAGGTGCTTGACTGCTATTTGGTTATTCTACCTTGGTCTCATGTGTTTTACTGTACGGGTGTATATATTTAATTATATACGTTGCTTCCGCATGTGTTTGATCTCTGATTGGGCGTTGGGTCGGTAATGCTTCCTGGGAGCGTTGCACCATATTCGACCGTCAACGGGATGTTGCGTTCCGATAGGGTACGGGGCGTGATGTAAAGAGCTCGAGTCGATGAATCACCAGTGGGTCTATGCCGTGGTCAACCAATGAAATGTCGGTTCTTGAGGTGTACCCTCAGTGAACCGTGATGGGAGCAAAAGTCCTTCTTCTTGATAGTCTCACAGAGACCTTGAGATCCTTGGCCTTGCATAGGGATCATTAATGAACAATCAACAAGCCACCGAATCTCCTCTCTCTCGGCCACCTCTTTGCTTACCAATTTGTCTTGCCTTTTCTTTGCCCTGCCCATGATTTTGCCCCATTTTTAATTCAAGCTAGAAATCTTCGCATGTTCTTCAATCACCTCAATGAATCCATGCCTGAATCTTCCTCGAGATGTCTCGGGAAATTACTGAATTCCCCCCCCTATATGTTAGCTCAAGTGAATATATTAACTCTCACATCTTAGGAAATTAAGATGGCATCCTCTAATCATCACCATATAATTAAAATTCATATGGATAATAACTTTATTGCCTCCAATTTTGATGAGATATTACAATTTTTCCTAGTTTGGCACTCCACATTTGCCATGCACATGTGAATTTCAGCCATGGTATGTATTTTGATGGACTTAGCCGAATTTCATGCTCATATGGGCTTAGTCCAGATAATTTTAATTAAGCTCAGGTCTCCTTGCTTAAGTCCATAAGCTCCCACCCAATTAAAATGCTGTTTATGTGGGCTTAATGCTATTAAAAGAAAATGCAAATAATATGCAAATGCAAATTAATAATGTTTTTTTTTTGTTAGAAATTGGGTTCAATCCCTAATTTCCTATGTTTCCAATACCTTTCTACCCAACCACTAGGGTTTGTCCTAGTGGTCACCCTTCTTACTTGGGAAGGGAAAAGTGAGGAGTTCGATTTTCCACCTTTTTAGGGGGTTAGGGGTGGGGGCGTGTAGTTTTAGATGTGGGTTTCAACTCCCACACCCTGCAAGAGGCAAGGTAAAAGTCTAAAAATGAGTTGAAAGTTAGAGTAGGACATACAAAAAAAAAAAAAAAATTTTCTACGATATTAATAAAGGAAATTTGTTGTATGAATATGTCCAAGTAATTAGCTTAATACTATGATTCCACTTAACCAAGACCTTGCTTGCATTTATGGCCATTGGATAAATACCATTTGAACATCAACAACTAAGATAAAATATTAGCAACCCCATAGTTACCTAATTTAAGAGGATGATAGCCTAATCCCATATTTAGATTCTTTTTACGATTACAATTTTTGTGCACCTGGTTTTGGTCATGTTGCAATTATTTAACAGACATGATGGTCCATATTTATTGTAATACATGTATTTAGATTCTCCAAATAGTTCTCACAACAAAAATATCTTGGAGCCTAATCCCATATTAAGATTGTTTTTACGATTATAATTTTTTGTGCATCCGGTTTTGGTAATGTTACAATTATTTAACAGACATGATGGTCCATATTTATTGTAATACATGTATTTAGATTCTCCAAATAGTTCTCACAACAAAAATATCCTAGAGCCTAATTTCATATTTAGATTGTTTCTACAATTACAATTTTTGTGCACCTAGTTTTGGTAATGCTGCAATTATTTAACAGACATGACGGTCCATATTTATTGTAATACATGTATTTAGATTCTCTAAATAGTTCTCACAACAAAAATATCTTGGAGAGTAGACCATGCTCTTCTTCTTCCTATAATTCCGTGCCCACGCCGCAAACCCAATCTATTCATCAAGCTAGCTAATCATGAATCCTTGCTTCACCATCTCCCTCTTTTATCTCTCTCCTTCTTCTTCATTTCGAGAACCCAAAAAAAAGTGTTGGAAAAGTCATAAAGCCTATTGCATTTATGCCAATTTAGTCCCAAATCTATTGTATTTATGTCAATTTAGTTATAGACCTTTTAATGGTGTTAATTTAATCCTAAACCTTTTTACCCAAAGCTAATTCAGTCATTCCAACTAACTTTAGTTGGATGTGGCTAATAATGTGGACGCCACCGCCCTATATAGTACGGTGACATCGATTTGATATACTTTTAATAATATTTTAATAAATTTCGAATTTTTATTTTATTTTTTCTTTTTTCTCCTCCTCTTTCCTCCGGTGGCCATCATAGACATGCCGAGAGGGCTAGCCTCGCCTAAGTTACCGCCGGAGGCGAGACCCGCAAGGTCGACCTCACCAATCCTCGCTGGCCCTCGATTTGGTGGTAGCCGAGGTCCGAACCAACCGGAGGAAGAGTGAAGGGAAGGAAAAAAAAAGAAAAGAAAAGAATAAATAAATAAATAAAATTGTAAAAAGTTATTAAAATATTATTAAAAGTTATCTATGTCAATACCAGATAGCGTGGAATCGGCCGACAGACCACTTCATCAATATCTAGCAAAAATTAACCGAAATGACTAAATTGACTCTAGGTCAAAAAGTTTAAGATTAAATTGATACAAATATATTAGATTTAAGACTTTTCCGACACTTTTTTTTCACAGAAACATTACTAGAATTGCCTCAATTTCAATCCATTTCACAAGTCACGTGACTATTAATGTTGACACTTTTGTGAACAAAATTCTTCAAGAAACTTAGTATATATATTAAAATAAATCGGATCGTCATATCTAATAACTTTCTCATGAGCTCCCCCATTCTGCAATTCTACCTAGTGCGTGTCTATATATGCGTGTGTGTAAATACCATATATATATAATTTATTCGCTTGATTTCTAGAATGCCGATAGAGGTAGGAATAAATGGAGTCACCCATCGAGGAGGTGATAGTGTCTCTAGATAATATGTGTGGATTTGGATCTAACTTGTAAGAGGTGCATTTTGAAAAAAAAAGATACAATTTGGCGCGGGAACTGCAATATTAGACATGCCTCATTAGGAACATTATCAATTTTAGGCTAGTATATGATGAATTAAAGAGGGCAACATCTCTAGCGAATTAGGTTATAGTGGTCTACAACGCCCTAGAAAAAGAAATCTATTGTATTGTATCTCCCAAATATATAGGCGTAACTTGAGTGAAACGCTCCGGAGGGGTTTTACCGTAGTTTTGATGGTAAATTCAACGCTATTGACACAACTTTTCCTTCTTCCAGTCTCCACGCGGAGCCAAAGAAGAACGCAAGTCACGCAATTGACTTTGGTCGACGACCTCGTACGAGAGCAAATGCTGTAATCCATCCTCACCGTCCATCTTACTCCCCAGTGCCGCCTGCAAATCGACGGCCAACCTAACCCCAACTCCCAGTCGCTTTAACTTTATGGAATGGACTTTAACATTTTGTCTTGACTTTAGGTTAGAAGTAATCTCACACCGGTTTGTCATGACTCGTCAAAAATCCCCTTTGACCTAACAAAAGCTATATAATACTCTTTTCACGATTTAAGATATCGACTTTATATGTTTTGAAACTTTTAGCTATGAAATGTGACAATAAAATTTCAAATGCTAATCCTCCGTCTATTTCGTAGAGAATGAGTTCTTTAAAAAATGTTTTCCTAAAAGTAATAGCTATTATCGTTTCAAATAATTATCCAATGATGAAAAATATTTTCATTATTGATAATAGTTTATATCTAAATATTTTTATAAATGATGAAAACATATTTTATTTATTCATTTTTTAAGCGATACAAAATCGACCTTCTTAAGAAAAATCATTCATTTTTAGTGAAACAAATGGAGCCTTAATGTTCAAAACTTATCCTTGAATTCCAATTTGTAATAGTGCACCTCATATTAAATTTTTGAAAACAAGATTGATATTTCACCTTCCAAGTTGTCCTAATCTCGATTCCATTTTTCCTATAAAAACGCATGATCATAAAATTACTAGGTTTTCAACATGGTGCCCCTAGTTTGATAATCATCTAATAGTATATATCATCCATCATTTACATGTCGGAAAGAATTGTCCTGTCAATCCTAAATCTATTGTACATTTATTAATTTAGTCTTAAACTTTTCGATTTTACTAATTTAATCCAAGACAGTTATGCGAAATTTCAATGTAGTCCTTTCAATCAATTTTCGCATCTAAACAATAGGTTTAGGATTTATTGACGATTTCTCCCATGTAGTTGTGTAGACTACATGATATTAAAGAAATCAATGCGTAGGCTTAGTTTAATTGATTAAATCAATCTCAGATTATAGCAAGAACAGCGTGTCCCGCATGAAATCACAATAACTGAGATAAAAAATACAAATTCTAATTGATTAAATTTATTACATATTTACCAGATGTGGCTTTCCGGATTTGTTTTAAAACATGTACTTGATCTTCCGAATTGTTCTCACAACAAAAATATCTTTGGAGAGCAGGCTATGCTGTTCTTCTCCCTGTAATTCAGCGTCGTAACCCAAGCTATTCATCACGAATTCTTGCTTCACCATCTCCATCTCTTTTCCTTCTTCTCCCTCTCCTTCTTCTTTATCCAAATTTTCAGTACCGAGGCTGCACCAGAATATCTGAATCATGATTATTAAAATATATCTCGAATTTGAGCTCAAAGTGAAAATCTGAATTTTAAAATTAAAAAAAAAAATCTAAGGCAAGTTTTGGAAATTAATTTTTCGAAGGTGAGTTGAGTCTTCATCCACTCAAAAAGAAAAGTCTAAGTGAATCTTCTTCTTTGATTTGGTCAGCATGGGTGCAAAAAAAAAGATAATGATTATCTATCAAAGCCGGGAAGAAATCAGCAGGATTGAGTCCAACGTTGGCCTAGAAGACTTTGACTGTGAAAGAGGAAATTGTGGGACTTGTTGCCACGTGTATCAGAGAAAGTTGGATTCGGAAAAGGAAATAAGTATATTTGCATGGAGTCTGCTTTGAAGAGAAATATTGATCGTGGACCCTAAGCATAAATACGGGCTGTTCTGTTTTTGGCCGGTAGAGGGATGCGCTATTGATGATGAAGATGACTTTTGAAGCACCACTGGCTTGCGAGAGTGCTTGATGTGCGAAGACGTACAAAGGCAGTTTGTGAATTACATCCATGAAGTTATTATTGAAACCGACTAAATTCTTGTGATAAATATTTATATATAATTCCTTCACGAGATTGAGAGATTATTTAGTAAGAAATTGTGGGGCTAAATACTACGTAAGTTATTAAGTGTAATTGGAACTTGAAAACACGGAAAGTATTTAAGTGACTCGAATGTGGTTGTAATCTCCGTAGTACTACTTGATTTATAGTGGAATTCGTGTTCTTTTCCCCGTGGATGTAGGTCATTTACGACCAAACCACATAAATCTGGTATTTGATTTATTTTCTTATTCCGTCAATTTTGTTATTTGATCGCTTGGTTTCCGCAACAATGATCGCCCAAACGCCACCCTCTTCACTTCCAACTCCACCTACCAATCCAACCTCGAGACCCTCCTCACTTGCCTCTCCTCCTACACCACCAACAGCACTGATGGCTTCGCCAACGCTACCGCCGGCCAAAACCCTCCTGACCAGGCCTACGGGCTCTTCCTCTGCTGTGGAGACCTCAACACTGTCGCGTGCAGCAACTGCATGGCCACTGGAAAACAGGAAATCCTCCAAAAAATGCCCCAACCAGCGAGTCTCCATAATCTGGTCTGACCAGTGCATGTTGCCGTACTCGAGCCAGTCCATCTTCTCGGCCATGGAGCAATCGCCGAATCAGATTTTGTACAACACCGGGAACGTCACTGATACAACACGGTTCATGCAGCTCCTGGGAGAAACCCTGACCGACCTCACCACGAGGGCTTCAGCTGGAGGGTCAGTGAAGAAGGTCGCCGCGGCGGTGGTGAACTTCACGAGCTTGCAGAAACTGTACGCACTTGTGCAGTGCACGCCGGACTTGACCGCGTCAGACTGTAGCACGTGCCTCCAGTTCGGGATGGGTAATCTGGTTCAGGGAAGCAAGGTGGGAGGGTGCTCACCCGAGCTGCAACGTGAGGTACGAGCTTTACCCCTTTTTATAACACCTCGGCCCTGCCACTCTGCCAGCGCCTCCGCCTCCTGCTCCCGCTCCGATGATTGAACCTAAAGGTATATGTGTGTTTGTGTTGCTTGTCTACTCCGGCCTAACTCTCCTTTTTATATATCGAGGACTGAATTTAGTCCAGTGGGCCAAAAAATATTTACTCGGATTTAGCTAATCCCTCCTACTATGCTTTTGGATTAAATTTTGATTAGTTATAGTGTTCACCATCAGTAGATATCCATTATACAAGCGGTTCTATGCATCATTAATCTAAGAGAGTGAAGAAGTGAGGCGATCGAGGATCACATAAAACTTTCTGTTCTTTAGTGCGTTTGTTGGTCCTGGGCTTTTAGCTTGAAAGTGGTGACTCCGGTGATAATGCTGCAACTTTTTCTGAAGAAAACTGTTGGCCGGGTTGAATGATATTATAAGTATTTCTGACAAGAAAAGACATTTAAAGGTAATGTCAGTTCTTTCAGGTCTTTAATGCTATAAAGTCATGATGAGGTACTTTTTAGGTAAATACTTTTTCTTAGGTGGATACTTTTTCTTAGGTGGATTGATTATCCCAATCACACGTGCCAGTTGAACAAGGTGGGTTCTACATCCACTAGTGAGATTAGATTATTTACATAACAATTGGATAAAGGTCGCCTTTAATCAATTAATGGTTAATCCCCTATAAACAATTAGTTCACTCAGCTTGGGAATTAGAGAAAGAATAGATTTGTAAGTACAGATTATGGATTACAGCTTCATTTCTTCTGGACATTTGCTCTTTAAGCGTCCTCTTTTTGTTTTACTCTATATTTTACATTTGCTCTTGCCTATGGTAGCAAATACAGTTTTAGAATCCCACACAGTCATGAACACATATACTGATGCTATTAAGATATTGTTGCACGTATGTAGGCAAAAGGAATAAAACTACCGTGATTATCATCCCCGTCACCGTGCCTGTGGGCGTAGGCGTGTTGCTTCTCTTCCTCACTTGTTGTTTCAGGCGGAGGAAAGCGACCAAGACCTATGAAGTTGTCCAAGAAGATCAAAGCGGTATGAAATATGTACTTGTGTCGTATACGTGGGTAGAATGATGAAACCGTACAGGCGGGGATGTTTTTTTTTTTTATAACCCAAAGAATTCCCGTCTGGCCGACAATGGGAGAGTAAACCCAGGGAGCAACACGTGCTTAGCACCACACACGTCGCACCGGTTAAGTCACCATGCGGCGCCGGATTCAACACTCAACCTTTGCGAGAGGAAAGAGTGCGCTGGCTTCTAACAAATACCACACAAAGGGTGGTGTACAGGCGAGGATGTTTGTGTCTATGCTTTTGGTGAAATGACCATTTAGTGTTGTATCGTCATGTAAGTGTGAACGAAATTACAAATGCCGAGTCCTTGCGATAGACGATTTGGCCACTATACAAGCCGCCACGCATTTATTTCTCTCATCAAAACAAGTTGGGTGAGGGCGGATTCGGTGAAGTTTTCCAGGTATGGTTAGTTAGAAACTAGATTGAGAATGGTTTGAATATATTTGAGAGATCTTTAGTGCAAAAAAATTTGAAGATCTTTGATTTGGTGGGTTCGAAAAGTTGTGATCAAAATTCTTACCCAAAAAAAAAAAAGTTGTGATAAAAAGCTATTCATGTCCACTTAAACATCAAGATACTAACCTTTCGGGGTAGGCTTCCTAATGGACAACAAATAGCCGTGAAGAGACTATCTCAAAGCTTGGGGACAAGGTGCCAAAGAATTTAAGAACGAAGTTGTACTGGTAGCAAAGCTTCAACATCGGAACCTTGTGCGGCTGCTCGGGTTCTGCTTGGAGGGTGAAGAAA
This sequence comes from Syzygium grande, assembly GCA_024733475.1. Lineage (NCBI taxonomy): Eukaryota > Viridiplantae > Streptophyta > Magnoliopsida > Myrtales > Myrtaceae > Syzygium > Syzygium grande. Next base: position 1,575,223 of record JAMXDD010000001.1, read on the forward strand.
AGCTACTTGTTTATGAGTTTGTGCCGAACAAAAGTCTCGACTACTTTCTATATGGTACGTTGCCTTTCAATATATTCCTAGGCGATTTATTTCCATGTTGAGGTGAATATGTGATTAGCCTCAATAATGTTTCATGTTTCACTAGCTTTTGGAACCTAAATTTATTCCTTGCACAAAATTTGTTCAAGAGGATTTATCAACTGAAAATACCCGCAATCTCAATTGTGTATACATGCAGATGCTAAAAAGAGCAGACAATTAGATTGGTCAAGACGCTACAAAATAGTATGTGGGGTTGCTCGAGGAATGCTCTATTTACATGAGGACTCTTGACTTCGGATTATTCATCATGATCTGAAAGCAAGCAATATCTTATTGGACAGTGAAATGATCCCTAAGATTTCAGATTTCGCATGGCAAGAATTTTGAGTCGACCAAACACAGGCAAATACCAATAAAATAGTGGGCACTTTGTAAGTATTGTGATGCTTTGTTATCTGCTTTTTGTGCTTATGTATGCTTATATCACAGATGTATTATGTATTGTAGTGGTTACATGTCACCTGAGTATGCAATGCATGGCCAATTCTCTATGAAGTCCGATGTTTATAGTTTCGATGTCCTACTTCTTGAGCTCGTTAGTGGTAAGAAGAATAGTTTCTTCTACCAAGAAGACGGGGTGAAGATCTCGCTAGCTATGTAAGTTGCACAAATTGACTATAACTAGTATGAAAATTGGTAAACTAAGCAAATATGTATGCACTGAGAATTTTTTTTTTCAATGAACTGTTTACAGGCTTGGAAATTTTGGAGAGACGGTACGCCATTGGAATTGTTAGATCCTGCCATTGGAGACTCGTATTCAAGGGATGAAGTTCTTAGATGCCTCAACATTGGTTTACTTTGTGTTCGGGAAGATCCAATGGATAGACCCACAATGACAAACATAGTCCTTATGTTGAGCAGCTACTCTGTTTCTCTTGCACTGCCCCAACAGCCAACCTTCTTCCTTCGGAGCAAGATGGAGAGAACAATGAAAGATCTCAAGTCGGACCAATCCACTAGTAGGTCTATGGCAATGTCAACAAATGAGATGTCAGTCACCGAAATTTACCCCGGTGAACAGGTAACAGGAGGGAAGTCTTTCTTCACGATTGTCTCACGTAAACCTTGATCTTAAGATCCTTGGCGTTCCACTACGATCATTGATGAACAATAAGCAAACACCTATGTCCTGTATGTCTAAAAGTACAAAGTGTCTTCTCCTTTGAGGCAAATCATGGCTTGATCCACTAGTGTGGCATGATTTTCTCACAGTATTTTTCATGATATATGATAAGATATATCCGTTTATAAATGCACCACATTATTTCCATCACAATTATTAGAAATCGAGGTCATAGACCTCACCTCCAGATATATTCCATTGCATCATCTGCCTCTTTGGTGGTTGATTATGATGGAAAGGCAAGCAAATTCACACTCGCATTTCTTATGTCTACGCAAGAATAAACAACTCTCTCTCTCTCTCTCTCTCTCTCTCTCTCTCTCTCTCTCTCTCTCTCTCTCTCTCTCTCTCAGAGATCAACTTCTAGCATTGAGTAGCGAGATAGGATGATGAGGGAGGGAGAAGAAATTAGGCTGATGACCGGAATGCATTAGTATTCTAATAGCCTATGAAGGCTGGCCTACAAAGTAATGTATAGTTAGATCAACTCATTTTGTGGAAGTCTATTTTGTCTGAACATAACTAGATTATATAAATCTCACGTAGAATCCACTTAACTCGTACCATTGGATTCAATAATTTTCCATTCATCAAGTCAAGGGAGGTGCAAATAATTTCTCATGTGACCGGACATTTCATCCCAATCCATCAATCTTTAATTTTGGTGGGTCCACCTCGGAAAGTTAGAGTTTGAAGGGTCATAGAGAGCTATCTCTCTGTTGCCATCATCATCACTTGAAATTAAGATATTGGATTCACATGCATCTAGATTTTAGTTGGTCATGCCCTCCTCCACTCAAGAAGAGAATGCTGATCACGCAGTTACCCTTGTCAATGTCGATGGCCTGGCCTAACCAACAGCAATTTAATAAGAATCTTTCTGTCGATCCAATAAGGGGTGAGCATGGATCATTGGGAACATCCAAAGTGTATGTGTTTGGCTCTCAAATATATGTCACATTGACGTCCTAATTTTCAAAAAAAATTTTGGTAAGAACCTAATTTTCAAAATTTGACATCTTTATCTTCCAAAGTTTTTCACCAAATTCCAAGGAGGGGCGAGCCTTGCTAGAGGTCGGTGAGGTCAATCCTCACCAAGTTTGGTCACCAACCATCGAGGAGGTTGGCGACTGCACAAGAAAAAAAAATAAGAAAAAGAAAAGAAAAAGAAAAATGTTATTAAAAATTATTCACATCGTTGATGGCTATGTCACGTAAAGAAGGCCAACGTCCATGTTAGAGATTTCTGACCAAATTTTGACCGGATGGACTGAATTAACAAAAAACGCAAAAAGTTTATGATTCAATTGGTCAAAAAGAATTGTTTAGAACTATGAGTTTATGATTTTTTAGTAATTTTTCCAAAAGCTAGACCTTATGTGAAATTTTATTTAAAGTGGATTTAAACCTCATCATGTAGGTTTATCCTTCGATTAAAAGAAAACATGAGGCATGCAATTGTAATACGTTTTCATTTGCTAGAGGCAATATTTCAAGCACTTAAAATAATATGAACAACAAGAAACACAAAAAATTCTCCTCTTTTGATTCCTCCATTTATCGAAATCTTCACCATTGGGTTATCAATTTCGTTTGGGAAAGGCAAACAAACAATTTATGCATAATTTTTTGAGAGTAAAATTTTCTCTACTCTTCACCATTTGCTCAATTCTATTTATAGAGATTTAGATGTGACTTCTTTAGATCATCTTCCAATTCAATAAATTTACTTTTTATTGGTCCTGTGGAGCTCTCCTTTTTTATGTATTTTAGTTTCCTTTTTACAAAATTACTTCCTTTTCTTTTTGTTAACGTATGATGTCTATCCTTTTATTTTGGCAGAAGTTGATGAATATCTCATCATTTATAGTCGTTGATATACACATGTGAGTTGTGTTAACGAAGTATCACATCGAAGAATTATTGTGCTGTAAAGCAGTTAATATATCAAAGTTGGCACATAACTCATGGCTTAAGTTTTTGAGCGAATGTGTGTCCAATTAGATTTATTGATGGGCTCAAACTTGGGCTCTCTCTTGATCATCTCCCTAGATGAAGATAATCGGGCTTCCGTTGCCACATGGGCATTGTACTTGTAGCAACGCAGCTCGATGGCACTGTCTAGGGTGAGCTCATATGAGGGGCTGTCGAGATACACGTGTGATTTATATTAAAGAAGTTCAAATTGTTGTGGTGTGAAGCAATTAATATATTCAAATTAACCCATAACTCATTTGCTTAAGTTTTAGAATGAGGGTGTGTCCAAATGAATATCTTGATGGGCTCGGACTTGAGCTCCCTCACAATCTCCTAAGTGAAGATAATTAGGCTTCTATTATGCTCTCCCAAATAATAACAATACATCACAAAGAGAATTGTTAATATCTTCAAAAATATGCACTATACAATTTATAATTTGAGAACTAAAATATTTCTTTCTCCGAGAATAAATATATAGAATTTTATTGGTTTATTGTTGGAATAAGGAGATTCAAAAACACAAGGAGTCAATGACACATACTAAATGGATTGTAACACCTGTTATAGAAATTAACAACTTGAAGTCCTAGTTAGCATTACCAAATATAGCTAATTCGACTAGCTGTCAATCTAATATTTATTTATGTCATTATTCTTGACAATGCAATACCTGGACACATATTTTTTTCTTCAAGACTTATCAGATGTGCGGTATGGCCATCTGTCATTTTGCATGTGGCACATAGAATGCTCTATGATCCTTAGTCTTGGCTAGTTGTCCTAGGTAGTATGGTTCATAATTATTGGAATTAAAATAAGCAAAACAATTACAGATGTAGAATTAGAGATTTGTTAGGGTTAAAGATTTGCTAAAGTGATTATCAAAAACAACTCAAACATCAACGTTTCACTTACACACGTGTATGTATGTATGTATGTATGTATGTATGTATATATATATATATAGGGTTAATACCACGAAAAACCCCAAACTGGTACACTTGTGACAAATTTACCCCAAACTATTTTTTGACCACAAAAAACCCTAAACTGGTACACCTGTGACAATTTTACCCCCTAACTATTTTTTTTTACTATTAAAAACCCCACACCCAGTATACCTGTGACAATTTTACCCCCGAACTAATTTTTGGCCACCAAAAACCCCAAACTAGTACATCTGTGACAAATTTACCCTCCGTTAGTTTCCGTTAAATTTTACTATCAAATTGCTAAGTTTAATGACATGTGGTAATTGACATGTGTACCGATTTTAGGTTTTACCCTTTGTTTGTCACAAGTTTACCAATTTGTGATTTTTTGTGATATTAATATAATTTAACGGACACTAACGGAGGGTAAATTTATCACAAATATACCAGTTTTGGATTTTAGTGGTTAAAAATTAGTTTTGGGGTAAAATTGTCACGAGATGTCTTAAACAGAGGATTTTTGGTGGTCAAAAAAATAGTTGTGGGTAAAATTGTCATAAGTGTCTGGAGTTTGGGGTTTTGGTTGTCAAAAAAAAATAATTCGGGTAAAATTGTCACAGTGTATCGGTTTGGGGTTTTTTGGTCAAAAAATAATTCGGCTAAAAATTATCACAGATATATCGGTTTAGGGTTTTTCATGGTATTAACCCATATATATATATATATATATATATGTATGTATAAAGCAGCAAAGCTTCGTCTGTTAAGAAATATGATTAAAGCTTATACTTACCCAATGTCGTGATAAATTTTCATCTATTTAAGTCTTATTAAACCCTTTCTTTCGTTGCCCAATTGAAACTGTCGTCTCTAACTTTTTTTTTCTGGGCCACACAATCGTCATCTCACTTGGATCCTCCCTTAGTATTAGTACGATTTCGAGTAAATTTAGCCTGTATTACGGTCACGTCACTGAAACAACTACTTAGGCTGCGTTCATTACCCCTTAAACATTTTCCCAACTCTTTTCCTCTTTCGACAATTTTTCTATGCTCGGTCCCGGAAGAAAACCAAGATCTTGACCATGAATTTTCGCTTCATCATCTCCCTCGCCCTCTTCTTCTTTCTCAATTTCCTCAGCGATCACTGCCATACTACAGAAGCTGCACCTGCTTATCTACAGCATTACTGCCCGGACTCCACGCTCTTCGCTCCCAACTCCACCTACCAATCCAACCTCAAGACCCTCCTCTCTTCCCTCGCCTCCCGCCGCCACCAACAGCACCGATGGCTTCGCCAACGCCACCGCCACCGCCGGCAAAGACCTTCCCGACCGTGCCTATGGGCTCTTCCTCTGCCGCGGTGACGTCGGCACCGCCACGTGCAGGGAGTGCGTGGCTACCGGAACAGAAGACATCCTCCGACGATGCCCCGACAGGAGATCCTCCGTGATCTGGTACGACGAGTGCATGTTGAGGTACTCGGACGAGTCCGTTTACTCGGTGATGGAGACCGTGCCCATATACACGATGCCGGACGCCGGGGACGTCGCCGAACCTGATCGGTTCGTGAAGCTGCTAGGAGACGCCATGAACGACGTGGCAGGGAGGGCTTCGGGCAGCGAGTCTGGGAAGAAGTTTGCGGTTGTGGAGGCGAGCTTCACGAGCTCGCGGAAGCTGTACGCACTAGCACAGTGCACGTCGGACTTGAAGGGCTCCGACTGCAACACGTGCCTCCGGGCGGTGATCGCAAATCTACCTCAGGGAAAGCAAGGAGGGAGGTCGTTCACTCCGACCTGCGGAGTAAGGTGCGAGCTGTACTCCTTTTATAATGCCTCGGCTGTGGCGGCGGCGCCCCTGCTTCCTTCTCCTCCTCCTCCTGCTCCGGTGAACGAACCCAAAGGTACGTGTTTGATTGAATCGAGGAGATGGATTTAGCCATGAAAGCTCAATGAAAGTTATATTTGTTCATAGATTGTAGTGGTGATTTATGTCCATCCTGACCTGTATATTTAGTATCCGGTAGATAAATTTCTGTCCAGCTATTCTTATTGTAATATGTTTGGGACGAATGTGGTTGTATTTGCTGTTTAGGACTTATGATAGAGTTTTCGTTATTGAATCAAATAATTGATTTAATCAAAAAATTCCCTAAGGACTTGTTAAGCAATCAAGTAAAGAAAGTTTATAATTTTAAATGCACTGTTTTTCGTGTATTATACTAATTAGTTGTTTATAATATATACTTAACAATTGAGGCACCTTTTAACAAAACGCTTATAAAAATTCATGCCATGGATATTGGCAGCATATTCTTTTGGTGTTGTACCTTTGATTTTTAAGATTTTACTTTAGTTGGTTTGTCGCTTTTGCCTGGCAAATTATGTCTTTCTCAACTAATTACTTACATGTTTTACATTCTTTTCTTATCTTCTTTCTTCTTTTTTCACGTTTTTTCTCTACCTTTAATGCTTCATTCAAGTCTTCGGTCCCATAAAGTCAAGATGAGGTACATTTTAGGAGCAAACTTTCCCAATTGGATCAGGGAATTGTCTCAATCTCATGGGACATTCTAATGGACATTCAATCAAGTTAGTCGCTTATACGAAATTTATAATTGGTGGCATCCTAAGATATAAGAATTAGAACAGGAAAAACACAATGTGAGATGGACAGATAATGGAGTTCCACATTACTCTTCTAGACATTTGCACTTGAAGCAGGACATTTTTACAAGATAAAATCTTATGCCTGCAGATAGCAGAATCTTTTATTTAATTGTGTCTGTACTGTTTTTGAATCTGTTTCTTAGATTTGCGCCGACCTGTAGGAGCAAATTAGCAATTCAATTTCTGAAGTACAATGCATTCCTTGAGATGGTTGCACATATGCAGGCAAAAGCAATAAATCGACCACGATAATCATTGCCGTGGCCATTCCAGTTGGTGTTGCTATCCTACTTCTCTCTGTCGCTTGCTGTTGGCGTCAGAGTAAAACAACAAAGACATATGAAGTTGTCCAAGCAGAAGGGGGTACATAAATACGTTCATGCATATGCCTTATACTCAGAATTTCAAAACTGCGTACACGAGATGCATAGTTCTATTCTTCCGGTGAATGACTATCTCCCGTTGTTTCGTGGTGTAGGCGCAAGTGAAATTACAACTGCAGAGTCCTTGCAATACCATTTAGCTACTATACAAGCTGCCACAAACAATTTCTCTCATCCAAACAAGTTGGGTCAGGGCGGATTCGGTGACGTTTTCCAGGTATTATCAGTTAGAAATATTGATATATGCTTTATAAAAATCTTTGAATATCGTTGATGTTTGTTATGTGAAGATGTGGTCAGAAGCTATTCATGTGTAGTTAAGCAACCAAATTAAAAATTTCAGGGCAGGCTTCCAAATGGACAAGAAATAGCTGTGAAGAGGCTATCTAAAAGCTCAGGACAAGGTGTTGGAGAATTCAAGAATGAGGTTGTTTTGGTAGCGAAGCTTCAACATCGAAACCCTTGTGCGGCTGCTCGGATTTTGCTTAGAGGGAGAAGAGAAGATACTTGTCTACGAGTTTGTGCCGAACAAGAGTCTTGACTACTTTTTATTTGGTACGTCACACCCTTCAATAGACTCTTAAGTTGTCATTTTCCATGTGGAAGAGACTGTATGAGTGATTAGCATAAACTTAGAGTTGAAACTCTCACTAGCTTTTGGGGAACATGATGAAAGTTCTTTGAGGATTTACCAACTAAGAATAATTGGGTTCTAATTGTGTAACTATACGCTGATCCCGATAAGAGAAAGCAATTGGATTGGTCAAGACGTTACAAGATAATATCTGAATTGCTCGAGGAATGCTTTATCTGCACGAAGATTCTAGACTCGAATCATTCATCGTGATCTAAAACCAAGCAATATCCTATTAGACCGTGATATGAACTCAAGATTTCAGATTTTGGCATGGCTAGGATTTTCGGAGTTGATCAAACTTAGGCGAACCACTAACAAAATTGTGGGGACCTTATACGTCTCAAATTCTTTCTTAGATGAATGATAATTTCTTGTTTATATGATTTATCTTATGGTCGATCTATGAATTAGAAACAACACCATGCTCATATATGGCCAATTCATAGTATATTCATTAGTGTGGTTCATTTGCAAGTTGCTCATTTTATCAACTTATAATTACATAATGGATGCTACTACCGGTATATTTTTCTTTGTAGTGGTTACTTGTCTCCTGAGAATGCAATGCATGGGCAAATCTTAGAGAAGTCCGATGTCTATAGTTTCGTGTCCTAATCCTAGAGATCATTAGCGGTAAGAAGAATAGCTACTTCTTCCAATCGAGACGGGATGAAAATCTCGCCAGCTTTGTAAGTTGCATCTGTGCTATTACGACATATATTACACTTTGCATGCATCTAATTAAGTTGAAATTCCTCCACCGAAAAAAATTTTACAGGCGTGGAAGAATTGGAGAGCTGGTACACCGCTCGAATTGTTAGATCAGTTCATTGGTGACATATATTCAATAGATGAAGTGCTTAGATGCCTCCACATTGGTTTACTAGGCCTTCAGGAAGATCCAGCTGATAGACCCACCATGGCAAGCATAGTCCTTATGTTGAGCAGCCACTCTGTTAACCTTCCAAAGCCTCGACAACCAGCCTTCTTCCTCCAAAGGAGCACAGAGACAGTCAAAAGAGCTTGAGCCGGATGAATCCACCAGTAGGTCTATGCCGTGGTCGATCAATGAGATGTTGGTTACTGAAGTGGACCATTGCTGAATCGTGATGTGAGTGAAAGTCTTTCTTTATGATAGTCTCACAGAGACCTTGAGATCCATGGCCTTCCACAGATTAATGAACAATAAAAAAACACCTATGTTTTTCAAAAACTAGGCTGCTAGCTGCCATGGGATCATGCGCATGATGTATATAGTGGCTTCTCCTGTTGAGGAAATAACACCACTACGCCAAATTGTTAGGCTCTTCCTTCGAATGTGTGTGTTTTCAGTCAATATCATTTAAGTGTGGACGATGGAGGACTCAGCGCACCAAGGGATCCCCTCTGTGATGTCCACCATCTCTCTTTTATTGAGACCATGTTTCTCAATCTCTAGAATTTTGGACTCAATGGATGAATTTTGGCTGTGGAGAATATTTCCTCCTCCTCTTCCGTAAAAGTGGAGTCGTGGGGTCTTCCTTTACTCTCGACTCTCAATCTCTTTTGTGCCTCCCTTTGTGTCTGTGTTGTGGGTGAAATACTTAAAGAGAGATAGAGTGGGAGACCGAGTGAATTTTTACTGAATTCCTATTTTAGCTCAAGTATATATTAACTCTCACGTCTTAGGAAATTAATCATCTTCATATAATTAAAATTCGTAAGGGTAATAACTTTATTTCCTCCAACTTTGATGAGATGTTGCAATTTTTCCTCGTTTGGCACTCCACATGTGCCATGCACATGTTGGTTGGGTCCGCCTCTGTGGGACCTAACTAACATTAAAAGAAGAAGGAAAAGTCAAAAACTCAAAAAGAAAGAAAAAGAGAGGAGAGAGCGAGGATCTGAAAAGTGGGCCATTATGGTCACGTGCTCATCTCTGGATACTTTAATTCACATCACGGAGAGTGTTGAACGCAACTAATTTTTTTTCTTCTTTATCAGAGATTTTAGCCGTGGCCTCCAATGAGTTGAACTAGGTCAACAAGATCCTCTATGAACGGCAAGTGCTCCAATGGCTTTTCAAAACCATGGGGCCCACATTGGACTTGTGTCGCCACGTGAATGGACTACTGCACAGATAAGACGGCACAGCTGTTGTACGTAATATTTTCTTGTTCCTAGTCCATGTTCAATCTTTGATATCGGTGCGTCCGTCCCAGAAAGTTCAGAGCTCGAAAAGTCACAAAACCCTTTCTGTCACCGTCGCCATCACCTGAAACTGAGATGTTAAGGATACGAATGGTAATCATTCTATTTCAGAAATCAAATTTTATCGAAATTGATTTCTAAATTTTGTCGAAATCGATTTCTATAGAAGAAATGTTTTGGTAAAATATGATCAATTCTACTTAAATTGATTTTTAGAGCAATCTATTTTTATTTTTTCATTTTTTGGGTACCTAAAAAATAAATTTCACTCAAAATGGGTGCCCAAAGGTATTCTAAGCCATTTTGTAAAGTTTTTTTTTATTTTTAATTTTTTGAGCACTTCAAAAAAATTAAATTTCACTCAAAGTAGATGCCCAAAGGTATTCTACGCTTATTTTGTAAAGTTTTGAAATTTTTGTTCTTTTTGGATACCTCAAAAAATTAAACTTCACTCAAATTGGTACCCAAAGGTATTCTAAGTCGTTTTGTGAAGTTTTGAAATTTTTGATTTTTTTGATTTTTTTTTGGGACCTCAAAAAATTAAATTTCACTCAAAATGGGTGCCCAAAGATATTCTAAACCGTTTTGTGAAGTTTTGCAATTTTTTTTTTTTTATTTTTTTGGGCACCTCAAAAAATTTAAAAATTTCACTCAAAGTGGGTGGCCAAAGGTATTCTAAGCCATTTTGTGAAGTTTTGAAATTTTTGATTTTTTTATTTTTTTGAGCACCTCAAAAAAAATTAAATTTCACTCAAAGTGGGTGCCCAAAGGTATTCTAAACCATTTTGTGAAGTTTTGAAATTTTTGATTTTTTTTTTTTTGGGCACCTCAAAAAAATTAAATTTCACTCAAAGTAGGTACCTAAAGGTATTTTAAGCCATTTTGTGAAATTTTGAAATTTTTGATTTTTTTTATATTTTTTTAAAAATTCACCAAATTTCCTATTTTCCCGAAATCTTGACTTTTATTTTCTGGAAATTTTTATGAATTTTTCTGAAATTTTCAATTTTTATGCATTTTCTGAAAAAAAAAAAAAAAAAATTTAGTGAGAAAACAAGAGAAAATAGGGAGAATGCATTCTGGAAGAGAGAAGCTATAAAAAGTAGTTTTTTTTTTCTTGCCCAAAACTCATTTTGGAATCAAGAATGCATTTTGAAATCAAGTATTTTTAACAAACGCGTTTTATTTCGTAATGTGAAAATTGCTCCGAATGCATTCCCGAAATTTTTAACAAACGATTTCTATTTCTAATTCATTTTGGAATGCAATTTTTATTCCGGGATAGATTCCATGCGCGCCCTAAAGTTACACACATCTCGACTTCTGTTGGTCAAGTCCTCCCACTCAAGAAGAGAATACAAAGCACACGCAATTGACCTTGACAAAAGACCCCTTGTACGAGCGCAAAAAAGGCGACCATCCTCACCGTTCATCTTCTTCCCTTTCCCCACCCGAATCATAATGGCCTAACCAACATTTTTGGGTCAATTTAATATGTGACATTTTATCTCCCAAAGTTCATCTATCAATGAATGCAGCAAAATCAACACAAAATTTCCGAGCACCATCTCTGTCTCTCTCTCTCTCCCACCTCTGCCGTAGCTCACATGGCCCTCCCCTCATTGTTGTGCCTCACCACCATCGGCAATCGCTTCCCCGTTGCATCGGCCCATCTTTCCACAAGCTTGCCTCTCTATCACAAATGGAGTAGGGCGGTGATATTTTCCGTGGAACTGAGGAAGAAGCAAAGGAAAATGTAAACCAGAAAGAAACGGAAAATGAAATGATTAAGTAATAGTTTTTAATTTATTATAAAATTAACAAACATATTTTGAATCACAAAAAAATAAAAATAAATATTATAAATTATTGTGGGATCCACTTTTTCAAGAATTTGTAGCTCATAAGATGCTGTTACTCTCACTATAACTCAAAAGACTATTTTACTAACAAAACCCAAAAGGAAAGAAAGAAATAATATATAAATGGGAAGAATATATTCAGACCATCCTTTTCTTTATGTTAATATGTCATCTTCTCAATGTAGCAAACTCAAATCGTCCTAGTGTGAAGTTGGGGAAATTACCAAAAAAGTCCTAAACCTATTGGATTTGTGCTAATTTAGTCCTAAACATTTCAATTGTGCCAATTAATTCTTAAACCTTTTACATTTTGCCAATTGAGTCCATCCGGTCAATTTTGGTTAGGAATCGCTAATGTAGACACCGAACCATCCTACGTGGACGATTGAAATGACATATTAATTACGGTGAAGCACCCAGAATTGAAAAAAAGCATACAAAAGGATCTAGTTACTTCCCCAGCCCTTCTGTGGTTCGACCGACAACTTCACTGCCAACAGCACCTAGAAGACCATCCTCACCACCCTCCTCTCTGCTCCATCTCCACCACCAACTCCTTATCCCTCACCCACGGCTTCTTCAATGCCTCTGCTGCCACCGTCTCTGGCCTCCCAAACCCTCTCGCCATCGCCGGCTCCGCCCGCGGTGACCTCACCAATGAGAGCCGCCCGCTCCTGCCTCAATGCCTCGGCCTCCCGACATCCAATAGAAACGTGGAGCTCAAGGGGCGCAATAAGAAAAACAGCTTAAGGCGACATATGTTTAGAGAATGAGCCTACTATAGATTGGGGTGATCGATTTCCGATCCGATCCAATGGAACCAGTCACTTGAGATTTAATTCACATTTTATTAATTTTATCGAAAAAATGAAATATATATATGTAATCGGTCCGGTTCGATCCGATTCTCCTTTGGAACCCGAACCCGGATTGCCTTGACACTAGCTCCACTTTTAAGAATCGGGAATCGGATTGATACTCTTGGGAATTGGACTAAACTAACTTGTTCGATCTTATCCGGGTGATTCCCGTTTTGGACAGATCCGTTTTGCACACTCCTAATCGTAACAAAGAAAAAAACTCATCAACGGATTTTCTCTCTCTCCGTTTTGCTTTTTGCTGGAAATTTTCCACAGATTCAAATTGCTTGTTTTCTCAATGAATATTCACATCAAACACCTCATTTTGTCAATATCATATCTTTTATTTTTGCATGTCCAAATTTTTATAAACTCGAAAAGGAATTAGAACGCGTTAATTAGAAAAGAGCGCGCAAAATCAAGAATCACCAAAATTCGGCTATTTACGAAGTCGCCCCTACAGCAAAATCCCACGTTGATCCCCCATGGTTCGTCCATCGTCGGAAATTTCAACTTACAGCTCCATAGATCACTCTAGGAAGGGTTTTCTGTCAGAAAGTCGCAATTGAGAGGGTGGGACCGACCCTCCGCACCACAAGTGGTCTTACACTTTTGCTTTCTAAACGAGGGGCCCACAAACTACACATCCATCATAGAAGACTTTTCGATGGGGTCTTTGGCGTGTAATTGTATGGAACCTGCAGAATGGACAAGACTCATGATGAAACAACAACTCAAACATTATGTTTTCTATAATTCCCTGCCGATCTAGCTTTAAGCCAATACCGTCAACAATCCAACCATGAAGTCTTGCTTCGCCGTCTCCGTCTCTCTTTTCTTCTTCCTCAATTTTTCTCAGCGTTTATACTTGAAGTCCTGAATCAGCACCTACGTATCAATGGCATGACTGCTAAGGTTTTGCAAATCAGTTTTGTAAATCAGTTTAGTAAATCTAGCTATCTGGCTCAAGGTTTTAACTCGTCATCGTATATTACTTCCCTCTCTTCTTCTTCTTCTCCTCCTTCTTTCACCTTATCCCCTACAGGTGAAAATCTCCGACTGTGCATCCAGCAAAACCACTTAGAGCACCAAGAAACACCAGAAAATAATATGGCTCACTCATCATCCACTCTTTATTTCCTCATTTTGCTGACTGTTTTGATCCGAACCTACCCATCCCATGCACAACACTGCTACAGCACCGTCGGAAACTTCACGTCGAACAGCACCTACGCAAAGAACCGCGACGCCCTCCTGAGGTCTCTCCCCTAGGACGTGGCTGCACATGAGGGGTTCTATGCCACGAGTGAGGGCACGCCATCACTTACTGCCGAGGCGACACGTCAGCAGATTCCTGTGCGATCAGCGTGACGTCCAGATTATTTATTTCCCCAAAGATTTAAACATGTTCTCTCTGGCGATATTTTCGGGCATCCTGATGAATTAACGTGCTAAGCCAAATTTTCACCTTGATGGGCTTAGTCCAATTGATTCAGTTATTTCAAGGCTATTCACTCAAGTCCGGTCACTGGTCTGATAATTATGCAAACGGGATAAATACATTGAAAGTTTTAAAATTTATCACAAAAGTGCAATTTAATCCTATATCTTTCAAAAAGTGCTCAAGTCCTAAAACTTATCACGAAATGCAATTGAGTTATAAAACTTTCAAAAAGTACTATTAAGTCCCAAAATTTATCAAATTGATCTAGTAAAGTCCTTCCGTTGATTGCACATTTTGAAATTTTTACAACTTAATTACATTTTCGTAACAAATTTTATGATTTGTTTTTAATTTTTAAAAATTTTAGGACTCGACTGCACTTTTGTGATAAGTTTTAGGACTTGATTCAATTTTTTACAAGGTTTAGGACTCAATTGCACTTTTGTGACAATTTTTAGAACTTCCAATGCGCTTATCCCTTGGGGTTAATTAAATGCTAATGAAATTGTTTTGCATATAATTCATTTATTGTTTGGGGGTCCAGTCGATCCCTAATTTTACATGTAATGAACAATTAAATGGGTCGCTAAAATTTAAGTGTCAATAAAAACGTATCACATTGTCGCTAGATTTGGGCGAGGGCCCAAAGCCCTCACCTGTGATCGGCAACCTTGCTGGCCAAAAATGTAAAATAAAAAAAAAAAAAAAAAAAAAAAAAAAATAAATAATTAATTAGATTAAATATTAAAACTATTATTAAAAGTTATTCACGTCAACAGAACTTTTTTGCTCTTAGGACAAATGATATCCACTCCAAATGATTTTTCAGTCAAAATTGATCGGATTGATTCATTCGCAAAATATAAATTTAGAACTTAATTGATATAATTAAAAAAATTTAGAATTAAATTAATAAAAGTATAATAGATTTAAGACTTTGTAGATAAGTTTCTCCAAAGAAAACAGGAATGTCTTTATGAAATGAATGCGCACAATTGTTTCCTCATTTTGTGTTTATCTAGCTTTAATGCTTCATTCAAGTCTTCCGTCCCATAAAGTCAAAAAGCACATGTTTGGTGCAAACTTTCCTTAGTGGACTTTCACACGAAAGCCATTGATTTGAAGCTCGCATTTAGTCAAATTTAGTGGCTAACACCAAATTAAGAATTGATGCACCCTCCAATAAAGGAATTAGAAAAGCAAAAGGATGTTGCGTGATGGACAGATTATGGAGGACCACATAATTCTTCTAGACAATTGCTCTTCAAGCGGGACATTATTAACAAGATAAAATCTCATGCCTGAAGAATTTAAAGAACATGATTTGAGTGGAAAAAAAGATAGTACAACCATATATTTAAATGAGTTTATACCGCTTTTGAATCTGTTTTTCTAAATTTGCTCATGCTTGTAGAAACAAATTAGCAATGGAAATTTCTACAATATCATGCACTCTTATGAGATGGTTGCAAAAGGAATCGAAACATAATTTAGAACAGAGCTTGCAAAATCGAGAGCCGTCAAGATTAAACTATTTGCGAAGTCGCCCCCTAAAGGAAAATCCCACCTTGATCCTCCATGGTTGGTTCATCGCCCGAAATTCTATCTACAGTTTTCAAAATCGCTCTCAATTAGTTGGGTTCTCTGCGTACTAAGGTGATCTTTTATTCTCCTTCAGGAACTAACTAAATTAAACTGGACTTGACCGTCGCAATTGAGTTAGTGACCAGCCGTCGCAAAAGGGGTATTCTGCTAGAAAACCGATTACTTCCGTTTGCAGCGCGGAGGCTTCAGTCAGGAGCAAGTGGGACCGATCCTCGCGCACCACAAATGGTCTTAGTTTTTTGCTTTCTATTTATCTAATTAATTAATTAAAACACGAGGGGTCTGGAAACTGCACATCCATCATAAAGTTGTAGAAGACTTTTCGATGGAGTCATGGCGTGCAAGTGCGTGGAACCTGTAGGACGGAGAAAATTTATGGGACGACAATTCAAACATCATTGTTCCTATAATTGCGTTGCGATCTAGCTTAAGCCAATACAATCATCAATCCAACAATGAAATCTTGCTTCGTCGTCTCCCTCTCTCTCTCCTTCTTCTTCTTCTTCTTCTTCTTCATCAGAATTTTCAGTACCGAAGCTGCACCCGAATATCTGTATCATGATTGCCCAAACACCACCCTCTTCACTCCCAACTCCACCTACCAGTCCAACCTCAACACCCTCCTCTCTTCCCTTTCCTCCGCCGCCACCAACAACACCGACGGCTTCGCCAGTGCCACTGCCGGCCAAAACCCTCCCGACCAGGCCTACGGGCTCTTTCTCTGCCGTGGCGACCTCGACACACCGCCGCATGCAGCGACTGTGTGGCCGCTGGAAAACAGGAAATCCTCCAAAAATGCCCCAACCAGCGAGTCTCCGTAATCTGGTACGCTGAGTGCATGTTGAGGTACTCGAACCAGTCCATCTACTCAGTCATGGAAGAGTCGCCTGCTTATATGATGTACAATACCGGGAACATCTCCGACCCGGCAGGGTTCGTGCAAGTACTCGGACAGACCATCGAAGATGTTGCCTGGAGGGCGTCGGGAAAGAGATTCGCAGTCGCGGAGGCCAATGTTACCGCGTTTCAGAAGCTGTACACAATGGCGCAGTGCACACCGGACTTGACGCCGTGGAACTGTAACACGTGCCTCCGGTCAGTTATTCCGGCTCTTCCCCAGGGAAAGCAAGGAGGGAGGATATTCACCCGAGCTGCAACGTGAGGTTCGAGTTGTACCCCTTTTATAACAGCTCCGCCGTGCCGGGCCCACTTCCTCCTCCGGTTACAACAGCTGAACCGACCCCACTTCCTCCTCCTCCTCCTGAAGGTACACGAAACTTCTCTTTTGCCTCTCTTTCAGTACTGACAATAATCGGTTCGGGAAATTTATTATAGTTGGAGTTCTCATTTCAAAAGGATATAAAAAACACTTTTACTAACTAAATTACCCTTTTCACGAAAGAAATAGCACCTTCCCTTTCCTGCTTTCAAGTCGATTGTTTATTCTGTTTGTCCAAGGTTCTTGCTTTTTCGGATGGACACAGATGGGACGGCTGATTTGGCTTTGAAATGTTGAAATATTATTCCACGTTGCTTGATAATAGATCTTACATGCTTTTTATATTCATATATTTTTTTTTATTTAATAACTTAAGCTTTTAAATTAAATTTTCTAATATGAAATAAAAATTAGAAATATAATATATTCTAAGCCGAGTCTACCCTCCCGTGACCTTGTCCTTGTGCACAGAAAAGTTGCCGACGGACTCATCAGCTGTTAGTCGACTGCGATGTGTCTTGTTAGCCTTCCGATCAAAAGGCAAATTTGCCTTGGTTTTGCTAATGGCACCATAGAATCAGTCTTAATTCTTTGCTCGGAAGATCCTTTTTTAAAGGGAAAAAATCAAATGAAACTGGCTGGGTGATTAGAAGTCTTGCTGAGTTTATAAAGGGTTGGGCTGCATCCAATCTGTATATGACTAAATCCATCAATTTTTACTAAACAGATAATATCGCCCTTACTGATTTCAATTGTGGGTTCCTTTCAAATTTAACCTTATGGCTATTTGAAAAACAAAAACTAGCCTCTTCTTGGTCATCATTTCCCTTGTAGCAACCTACCCCTTCTTCGTCCTTTTTGTGGTGCATTTGTTATTTATTATTTGATTTGTCTAAAACAATAGCAAGTCTCTATTTACTATATCAAAGAATTAGTGGTTTTATTTTTTCTGTACCTGTATGCAGAGCATGTAAAATTATGTAGTAATATAGAAAAGTACACTAAAAATAGGGACATAAAAATTTATGCACATTTAGACACCTTGTTGTATTTTTTTTGCAAACACTTCATAAATGAAATATTTCATGAATGAAATATTTTTTTGTCAATATAAAATGACTTAGGTTGAATTGACATTTTAATTTTTTTTTTATTTTTAAGCAATGGTTTGATTTAATTAAGTATCATCTTTTAAATATTTGTATTGGGAAATGTAGTTTCTACATAGAAATAGAAAAACTGAAAAATAATAATAAAGAAGGCATGTGAATAAACTTCGGATCCACCACTCTAAATTTCGATTCGAGGATTAAGAATAATTTTGTCTCTTTAGTGAAAATGGGGTCAGATTGAGTCATTTAGGAGTGGAAATAATCACACCTTTCTAGAAATTAGCCTCGACTATTGGAAAAAGCATTTGCATTTTTTATTATATTTTGCCATAAGTCACAGTTTCCTAAATTGAAATACAGTGTGGGGAAGCATATGCCAAATGGCTATGCATGCAATAATAAGGCCATTTATGGAAACTGAAATTATCCTTCCATTATTACATGGCATTGTTTTGATGAGAAGCTAAAATGAATCGAAATTCGGGCTTCAATTCACGTTGGGACCCAAAAAAAAAAAAAGGAAGGGGTTTCAAACAAATAATTCTAAAAAGCTTTTAGATTAGTCTAGTAATTGTCTCATATACGTAATGGTATGTGCGCAGGAAAAAGCAACAAATCTACAGTGATAACCATTGCCATCGCTGCTTCCCATCGTAGGTGCTATGGCACTTCTCTTTCTCACTTGTTGTTTGCTTGAAGAAAGGGAAAGAAGACGCGTGAAGTTTTCCAAGGAAAGAGCGGTAAATTGACTATTTGCCTTTACTTTTTTAAGTAAACTATCTCGTCATATAATTAAGCATATTATGCAAGTTCTTTATTTTTCCTAAGGATCTGATATGTTAATCATACAAATTAAGAGTCCGTTTCACATAAATGTAGCATATATAATGGAAAAGATCAAGGACAAACAATCATAATGCCATCAAGAAGAGGAATACTTTGGAAAGTAAGAGCTCATTTTTGGCCTTCTAGATTAAATAATGCAGCAATTCTACAAATATTTCACCAAACACCTATGAAAATCTCTCTCTTTTGTAGCATGCTGTATCAGGACAATTCAAACTCCCAATCACCAATATCATTATTAGGAAAACAAAGCTGAAGGGCACTCTTCGAGACTTGCTTAGAGAAACTGCATCCAAAGAGCAAATGGGATCTAATCTCAGTGCTTTCATGACACAAAAACAGAGAGTTTGGCCATGATTAGAAGTTCTGTCACTTCCTTGAAATATAGGCAGCTTATGTTGTATCGACAACCAAAATATGAATCAAACCTCAGCAAATTAGACGAAAATCAAATCAAATGATACCATTCAACTCTTGTGCCTCTTTCCTCACAATCTCCCAAGCTTAAGCAAAGGTAAGAATGTCACAAAAAGCAGCAGTGCAAGTATCTTGGTCTTCCAAAGAAGACTCTGGACAAATCACACAACAAATGGCTGCTTGGATTGATCTTGGCGCAGCGTTCAACGAATAATTTAAGCAAAATCTTGCTTAGAGAAAAAATCTCGAAATTTAATATTAATGATAATAATGTTCTCCCCTCAAAACAAACCCTAAACACCCTTTTATAGGGTTTAAACCCTAATTATAATAGGAAACCTAATCATAATAGGGAAACTACCTAATTTGAATTGGAAACCTAATCATAATAGGAAATCTAATCATAATAGGAAAGTTAATAAGCATCAATAGCAAAATTACAAAAAACGACCTTTAAAATTAACTCATAAAAAAAATCCGATGTCATCGATCGGGTCCGCGGTTCTAGTCGCATCACCATTTCGCCTTCCGTTTAGACTTTTGTTTGTCGTATCGGTCTAGAAATGCACCACTAATAGATTCCGCATCATTCTCCTCCACTTGAAAAGAACTTGTCATCGAGTTAAAATCAGAGTCCGGATATAACGGTTCTGTGGACTCATGAAACGGTGACAAATCAGCAACATTAAAAATGTTGGATATGCCCATCCATGTGGAAGGTCTATAACATAAGCATTATCGTTGATCTTCTTGCTAACAGCGTAAGGTCCATACTTCTTTGGCTGTAATTTCTTGTAAGATCCAGCTGGTAATCGCTCTTTACGAAGAAAAACCATGATTTGATCACCTCATCGCAAACACCGCTTCCGCTTGTGCTTATTTGCTCCAGACTTTATACTTGATTAGCTTCCTCTAACTTTTGTTTGACTTCATGATGCATTTACACAATCTGTTTAGTCATATGATCCATTTGCTACACTTTTATCCGCTTGCTTAGGCAATCGTGCCAAATCCAAAGTATACTTGAGGCGCTTTTGTATAAACAACAGAAAAATGCGATCCGCCAATAGAACTATGAACTGCATTATTATAAGCAAACTACTGCTTGTGATAAAGCAACATCCCATTGCTTCGACTTATCTCCATAAATGCTTTGAATCAAGTTTCCCGAGTTTTATTAACCACCTCTGTTTGCCCATCGATCTGTGGGGTGAGCTGTACTACTCTTTGAAATTCAAGATGAATCAAACAACTTCCACAAAGTCCGCCAAAAATGCCCTAGAAATTTGCTATCCTTATATGAGGTAATAAACTTGGGCACACCATGCAAACGAACCACTTTCTTAAAGAATAATCTGGCCACACTTACTGCATCAAGTCTTCCTACAATGAATGAAGTGCGCCATCTTGGAAAATCTATCAACCACAACGAAAATAGAATCCACGCCTCTTTGTTTCCGTGGTAAACCAAATACAAAATCCATGGACAGATCTTCCCATATATTGTTAAGAACAGGTAAAGGCATATACAGACCTGTATTCTTAGATTGACCTTTAGCAGTCTGGCAAACATAATACTTTTGTACGTACTTACTGACATCTCTACGCAACTGGGCTAGTAAAATTGCTCTGGACTGCAACATTAGTTTATCACGACTCAGGTGTGCAACTAATCCTTTATCATGTAAATCACGAATTATCTTTTCTCGTAATGATGTTCGAGGAAGGCAAAACTGATTGCCACGTGTCGGATAACCATCCTCGCATAAAACTCTTGTACGGAGTTGACTAGCAGCACATGACTCCTAAATTTGCCCAAAGTTATCATCATCTACATAAGAGTCTTTCATTTGCTCGAACCCTAGGATGTCTTGGCTTAACGTAATCAACAAGCTAGCTCTCCTACTCAATGCATCTCACTTTCGACATTATGCACATTTGACTTGTGCTGTAATCTAAAAGGAAATTTTTGCAAAATTGACACCATCAGCGTATGCATATCTTAGCTAATCCTCTTCTGACTATTTAGATCGTCAAAGCTTCATGATCGAAATAAAGGAAGAATTCTCTCCCAATCGGATAATGCTCCCCCAGTCTTCAAAACCCTTCTGACGAATATAATTCTTTATCATAAGTGCTCCACTTCTGCCTTGCATCACTGAGCTTCTCACTAAAATAGCAAATTGGTCTGCGCTCTTGAGATAAAACAGCTCCTATACCCACTCCACTAGCATCACAGTCCACTTCAAACAGTTTATCAAAATCAGGTAAAGCAAGAATAGGTGCAGTACATAACTTCTCCTTCAGAATAGCAAAACTATTCTCTGCTTCCTCTCCCCATAGAAATTTGCCTTTCTTCATACATTCAATGATCGGTGTTGCGATAGTACTAAAATTCTTAATAAATCGCCGATAGAAAGTAGCTAACCCATGAAAACTCCTAACGTCCGAAAACTGTTTTATGTTTTAGGAGTCGGCCACTCTCTAATTACTCTTACCTTCGCCTCATCTACCTCCATTCTTTCAGCCTTAATAATAAACCCCAAGAATAACAACATATTAGTTAAAAAAACTGCACTTCTTAAGAGTAATATACAGCTTATTAATATGTAAGGCTGTCAACACCTCCCTAAATGCATCATATGATCCTCCTCGGTCTTACTATGAATCAGGATATTATCAAAATAAACTACAACAAATTTGTCAATAAAAGATTTCAGAATTTGATTCATAAACCTCATGAAAGTGCTTGGAGCATTGGAAAGTCCGAAAGGCATCACCAACCATTTGTACAACCCTTCCTTTGTTTTGAAAGCTGTCTTCCACTCATCTCCGTGTCGAATTCGAATCGATGGTACCCATCCTTCACATCTAGCTTCGAGAACCACTTAGCACCGTGCAACCTATCCAGCATGTCATCCAATCTCAGAATTAGAAACTTGTAACCCACGGTTATTTTATTAATGGCCCCTTTATCTACACACATCCGCCAACTCTCATCTTTCTTAGGAGTCAACAAGGCTGGAACAACACATGGGCTCATGCTATTCTGAATGTGCCCCTTCGCAACTTCTCCTCTACCTTCTCTTTTAGAATCTCGCTCTCTTTTGGACTCATCCTGTAGTGCGGTAAATTTGGCGACTAGCACCAGGAATTAAGTTTATATGGTGCTAAATATCATGCATAGGTGGCAACCCATATGAAATCTCTTTAGGCATCGATTCGCTAAATTCTTTCAATAAAGGCTTGACTTGCTTCAAGCTGCTCCCCTACTTGTAATTCAGCCTCGATCTCAATTGCTTGTTTCACGACCAGCATGTAAATCTGTCGAGTCTCCTTAATCTCAGCTTCAAATTTCCTTGTAAGGGTAAGGAAATTATTTTCAGCAGCTTGTTTTCCTTTATTCTTTAGTGGCATCAACATATACTTCACTCCATCCTTCACAAGGTTATCTTGATTGTTTCTTCCCGAATGTTGAACATCTACATCAAATTGCCACGGCCTCCCAAATAACACATGACATACATCCATGTCTACTACATTACAATATAGCTCATCATGATACTTACCAATGGAGAATGGAATTTTACATCGCTCAATTACACCGAATGCTTTCGCTCCAGTTTAATCCATCCTAAAGTATATGGATTAGTATGCTTCTCCACGGGTATCTCCAGCTTCTTCACCGCCTCCTTCCCAATGATATTCTCCATACTTCTACTATCAATAACCACAATAAAGATCTTTATCGAAATGGTGCATCTGGTTCGAATAACCGATGGCACTGCGAATCATCTTCCTATTTTGGGGCCAACATCATCCTGCGCACCGCAGAATTTACTTGCTCCTCTTCTTCATCTTCAAAATCATCGTCTTTACCATCCGACGCATAGCAATATCCATCTTCCTCCTCTTCTCTCGCTGCTACGTTTATGGTCTTTCTTTGAGGGCATTCATTAGAACGGTGCCTAGGCTAATTACACTGTAATACTTTATCGCGGCTGGTTTAGCATAAGGGTTAGGGTTCGTAGTTTTTTTCTGTGCTTGCGTTCCCTTATCCTTGGCTCGTTTATATGGCGCTTTTCTACTACCTTATATTTCTGATTTCGCCCCTACATTAAAGCGATTATGGAAACTACTCTTTTCTACCTAATTGCTCAAACTGCTACCTCGATAATTTTCGTAGCCTCTTCTTCCCTCATCTTCTTTGGATCAATTTGCCTTCATCGCCATATTCTTGGCTTTAGTTGAATTTCGCAAAACTGCACTTTAATTTTACCTTGAATGAAGGGTTTCAAACCATCAAGATATCGGGCCACTTGATGTTCCTCTGTCTACGATAAATTATTCCGCTTTGCCAATCTCATAAATTCGGCCAGTATACTTATGCATAGTTTGATTGCCTTACTAGTAATGTTGGTACTTCTTTCTTATAGTCGGGTGGAAGGAATTCTTGCTTCAAAGACCTCCTCATTTTAGTCCAAGTTCGAACTCTCTTTCCCTACTCGTTTCCCTCCTATTCCTTAATCTCTCCCCACCATGCAGGCGCCCCCTCTTTAATCTACAGGCTACTAATCGCACCCTTTTCTCACCAGGGGGTCTCCATATAATCGAAAATTCTATCTATATCAACAATCCAATCCAAAAATTCTTCTATACCCAGACTACCATTAAAATAAGGGATATCGACTTTCAATTTAAAGTCATTACCTTCACAATCATTATAGAGTCGTCTTTCATCTCTCCGATCATATCCTCTTTGAAATCCTCCATAACGACGTCTACGCCGCCATAATCAGCATGTTCCTCATCAAAAATTTCAGTTTCTTCTTCTTCCGAACTCTCCGAAAACAGAGGGTTATTCTACCTCTGGGACATGAACAGGCCTATCAACAGCATCACCGCGAGCAAGATCGCACCCGACCTTACATGGATTACAGCCGATTTTGGTTCATATCAACGCCGAAACCTTTGAATCGTTCTGTTAACTCGTCAAATCGTTCTTGAAACAATGAAGACTTTGATCGAATCGTTGATCCAAGCGTTCCATTAAATGCTGCTCCAAAGCGTTGCGGGGGTCATCCCCAAGGGTTGGGGAAGACTTTGATCGAATCGTTGATCCAAGCGTTCCATTAAATGCTGCTCCAAACGTTGCGGTAGCGTCATCCCCAAGGGTTGGGGCTCCGGTCTCCCGAGCATCATCACGAAGACCACCGCCCGATCGCCATAGGCTTTGATACCACCGACGCAGTTGTTGAGGCGAATAATTCAAGCAAAACCTTGCTTAGAGAAAAAATCTCGAAATTCAATATTGATGATAATAATGTTCTCCCCTCAAAACAAACCCTAAATACCATTTTATAGGAGTTAAACCTAATTACAATAGGAAACCTAATTATAATAGGAAAGTTACCTAATCTGAATTGGAAACCTAATCATAATAGGAAATCTAATCATAATATGAAAGTTAATAAGTATCAAATAGCAAAATTACAAAAATGACCCTTAAAATTAACTCATAAAAAATTCGATGTCGCCGACCGGGTCCACTTTGGTTCTAGTTGCATCATCGTTTCGCCTTCCATTTGGACTTACTTTGCTCAATCGGTCCAAATGCACCACCAATAGATTCCGTGATCGATACCAAGTCTTGAACCTCGCGATCGGGCCTTTCCTATTTAGAGCACAAATCATATCAGCTGCTTTTGCAGTTCACAAAAGAGCAGAATCGTAAACTACTCTCCCTGGGTATACATCCAGCAAGATCCCATTAGGATGCCATGAGTCATGCCAGAGGGATATAGATTCGACATGACCAACCACAGAACGAGGCCTCAAAATGCTCCTAATGTTTAGCGATTCCCTCCAAGCATAGGTAGCATCTGCACCGCAATTAATAGACCTAGCATTACCTTCAGCATGAAGGAGTGATCACGATACAAGATTCATCTCATTGCTTTGTTACCGATAGTATTGATGATATTTTAATTTTTTTCTTCATGACCAATCAAGAGGGGAAAGATTTCATTGGGGTGAGGGGACAACCATGCCAGCTTGATCCGGTGCTCTTCATTGCGATAATGTTCCCAAGCAATGGCAACCGTATAAACGCCACTAGGAGCCGATGTCGATATAATTTGATAATCAAATTGCATTTTTTGGTAATGCAGGTGCGAATGAACTTACCACCGTGGAGTCCTTGCAATTTGACTCGGCTACAATACAAGCCATGACAAATGATTTCTCTCCGGAAAACAAGTTGGGTGAAGGTGGATTTGGTGAAGTTTTCCAGTGCACGCATTATATATTAGTTAGAAACAATCAAGAATGTTTTACATGTGAATTGAACATAATGGTGCGAAAAAAGAAAGAAACATGTAACGCTTCTTTATGTTAGTTTTTAAGAAGTTGTGTTAAGGAATTAAACGATGAATGCAAAACACTTTAGGGTAGCCTTCCTGATGGACAGCAAATCGCAGTGAAGAGGCTATCTCAAAGGTCAAGACAGGGTGATGGAGAATTCAAAAATGAAGTTCTATTGGTTGCATAAGCTTCAACACGTAAACCTTGTACGATTTCCTTTCGGTTTTGCTTGGAGGGAGATGAAAAGCTACTCGCCTACGAGTTTGTGCCAAATAAAAGCCTTGATTACTTCTTATTTGGTGTGTTGCAATTTGACCTTCTTATGTACATTTGCTTGAAATCAAATGTTCGAGCTTTCACTAGCTATGGAAAACTTGAAATTAATAGGTTTTCTGTTCTTTCAACTGATTATAGTTTTTGTTAAGCCACCATTGATGGATGAGAGTAAATATATTAGCCTTGAGCTTTTGAATAGGTGCCATATGCTAGCACATAATGAGTTTTGGTGCAACGATGCAGATCCCCAAAAAGCGGTCAATTGAATTGGCCATTACGTTTTAAAATAGTAACTGGAATTGCTCGAGGATTGCTCTACCTACACGAAGATTCTCGCCTCCGGATCATCCATCGAGACCTAAAATGTGGCAATATCTTGTTAGACAGTGAAATGAACCCAAGATTTCAGATTTTGGCATGGCAAGGATTTTTGGAGTCGATCAAACTCAGGCTAGCACAAACAAAATTGTGGGGACTTTGTAAGTCTTAGGTCTTGAATAGATGACTTTGTAATTGGATGCCATACTTGCTCATTTTATCTATTTAAGGATGCTCATTGATTTGCATCTAAATATGCAATATACATATGGCTAATGTTCGGTTTTTGCAAAGGTTACATGTCTCCTGAATATGCAATGCATGGAGAGTTCTCGGTGAAATCTGATGTTTATAGTTTTGGTGTACTACTTATAGAGATCATTTGGCGGCAAGAAAAATAACTTCTACCACCAATTGGATGGGGTGAATATCTTGTTAGTTATGTAAGTTTCACTGTGCTATTGTGGCAAATATTCACGCTGCACTCTTTGTAGATTTGGTCAAATGAAATTGAAATTCCTTTGTAAAAACTTAGTCCTTTGGCCTACAAAAACATTTATGGTTTTGTTCCTTAGTCATATATGGTTTTTTTTTGCAAGATTCAGATGTCTTGCATGATGAGTCATTGAATTAATGCCGCAACTTTGTGAAGATTTTTCAGAATTATTCTTGCAGGTGTGGAATCAATGGAGAGATGGCACGCCCTTGAACGTGTTGGACCCGGCTATCGTGGATTCATATTCAAGAGATGAAGTACTTCGATGCCTGCACATTGGCTTACTGTGCATTCAAGAAGATCCGGCTATTAGACCCACCATGACAACCATAGTTCTCATGCTCAGCAACAATTACTTTAACCCGCCAACGCCTCGACATCCAGCCTTCTTTGTCCGAGTAGATCGCGGAACTGAGCATCCCAATGAAAGGGCTTGAATTGGATCAATCCACCAATGGGACTATGCCTTCGTCAACCAGTGATATGACGGCTACTGAATTGTACCCCCGGTGAATGGCGGTGAAAGTAAAATCTTACTTAAATGGATGGTCTCATGGTGAGATTGTTTGGCCTTCCACCATGATTTTATATGAACCATTGCAAAAATCTATGTATTTGGAGGATAAGCAGTTAATTGCTCAAAGGGAGTTGTGTGCATTGAAAATAAGACTAGACTCATGTATCCATCTTAGTTATTATGATTCTTCTAAGATTTTTTTTTTTACTAGTTGAGGCTAAATCATACGTTGATCCACTGTAATATGGCTCATTTTAACATTATTGTGCTTCTATAAGGCTCGATACGACTTCTCTTGTCTAGACTAAATAATGAAGTGGAAGTGTTCGTTATCTAACCCACTAGGCTACACATTTCTTCACTTGTGAAACTAGTTGCATTTCGGTGTTGTTAAAACTATACCTGTAGGCTATAGGTGCTCCATCTCTGAGAGGCTTTCTCTGGGGCGCCGATCTTATCTGGCCCATCTCCATGAAATCCAAGTTGTCCACTACTACAAAAAACAAGGTTTTAGCGACGAATTTTGCCACGAAAAATTTGGTAAAATTCGTCGCTAAATGAATTTGTGACGGAAAAAAAAATCGTCACTAATTCGGCATCGCAAAATTTAGCGACGAAAAATATCAATTTTCGTTGCTAATTTGCGATGATGAAAAAAATTCGTCGCAAAAAATTTCGTCGCAAATTAGCCACGAACTGTATTCGTCGCAAAATTCGTCGCTAATTATCCGTTGCAAATTAGCCCACGAACTGTATTTGTCGCAAATTAGCCACGAATAATATTCGTTGCAAAATTCATCATTAATTATTCATGGCAAAATTCATCGCAAATTAGCCACAAAACCTGTATTCGCCGCTAATGTGCCACGAAATTTTTTTGGTCTTTAAATTACGATGAAATGTTTTTGCTTGGTCTAAAAAAATTGCGACGAAATGTATTCGTGGCAAAATTCGTCGCTAATTTTTGATGAATTTTTTTTTGGTCATTTATTTGCGACCAGTTGATCCGTGGTGAAATTCGTCACTAATTTGCCATTCCAAATTTTGACTTTTGCCACAGACGTTAGTCCGGAACGGATTTAGTGATGATTTTTTATTAATTCTTTAGCAACAAAGTGTGCGACGAATATTGTTTACGGACAATTTACATTTTAAATCTAATTAAAAAAAAAAAATTAATTTATAGAATTTACATTTAGCTTTGATTAAATAATGGAGTAACTATAGCTCCATAAGGGCCGGAAGAGCATAGCTAGAATAAGGGATGCGGCGTTATTCTTAATGGCGTGCGGTGATTGGGCGGTGGGGAAGTGGCATAGTGGCGTTAGAGGTGGCGGACAGCGGCTGATGGTTGGGCGCGGCAGCGGCGAGGGGCTGTCGCGTGCGGCGGAAGAGGAAGATAGCCGCCGCGAGGAAAATCACGGTGGCGGACGGCGCATGCGGAGCGATGCCGACGTTTATCGGGCCGCAAGAGTCGGGCGAAGGCGTATGGCGCGGGCGACGGGCAAAAGAGCTGCCGCTGGTTTAGGCGGAAGGTTGCACTCGCGGTTGGCTCGAGGCGAGGCGTGGTCGAGGGGCGACGGTGGAGGAGCCGGCGGTTAGGTGGAGCCCGACGGGCTGGATGGCAACGCTGACGACCGTATTGAAAGGCGCGGCAAGACCGGCAGGGGGGTCCCATCGGTGAGTTGTAGACGGAGCAAAGGACGTATGTGAGGAGGAGAAAGAAGAGAAGAAGAAGAAGAAGAGGAGGAAGAAGACAAGAAAAAGAAAAAGGAAGAGAGAGAAGGGGGAAAGGGACGGGGCGAAATTTTTTTTTTTTTTGGTCAAATGGGCAGGAATTTTTCCATTTTTGTCAAATTTGTCGCAAATTTGCGACGGATTCCAAAATTAAAGGGCATTTTCTTACGACGATTTATTTTTCATTCGCAAATTTGTGACGGATTCCAAAACTAAAGGGCATTTTCCAATCTGTTGCAAATCTGCGACGGATTTATTTTTTCGCCGCAAATTTGTGACGGATTCCAAAACTAAAGGGCATTTTCCAATCTGTTGCAAATCTGCGACGGATTTATTTTTCGTCAAGCAAATTTATGGACGGATTTAAAAATAAAGGGCATTTTCCAATCCGTCGCAAATTTGTGATGGATTTATTTTCCTTCGCAAATTTGGTGACGGATTTATTTTTCCATCGCAAATTTTTTAATTTAATTTATTTTTCTGTCCCAAATTTGCGACGGATTTATTTTTCCGTAGCAAATTTGCTACGGATTTGTGTTTGGTCGCAAATTTGTGACCGGATTTTGCAACGGATTTATTTTCCGTCTTAAATTTGCGACGGATTCCAAAAATAAAGGGCATTTTCCAATCCGTCACTAATTTGCGATGGAATTTGCGATGAAAGTGATCTTCGCGCACACCACGACGCCCATTTTTTCAAATTGGTCGCTAATTTGCAAACGGAATTAGCGACGGAAATGTTTATAACGACCAATTTTTTCGAATTCGGCCGCTAATTTCGTCGGAACCTTGAGTAGATATGCTTCTACACTTTTACATACAATGACACATTACTCATATTTTATGAATTAGTAAATGTCATGATCTGATTCGCCTAAGGACGATAAGTCTGGTGATGTTTTTTTTTTTTTTTCATTAGAGGAGCGGAGGAATGTCAAATAACTACGGGAGGTTATTGCAAATGGGCCGATGTGACTTGCATTACGAATACTGTGGAGAAACATGACTAATGTGGATGTCGTTGTTACAAATAGACTCGATTGATGCTTTCTCAAATAACAATAGGGCTCGATACCAAGTCAAGAATATGATAAAAATATTAAGAGCAATATATATATCATTATCAAATGAAGAGTACATGAACCTGTTTATCGATTTTATAGGATGACTATCTAAAAGGGAAAATATCAATTACAATCAATTAAAGGAAATATAGGGAATCTTCTAAATATTTCTCTAATAGAATGCATGCCCTCTATTCACTCATCATTCGGATGTAACCCCTTAGGAAATTCATCTAATTGGTTAGATTAAATTGGTTAGGTCTAAATAAGAATATCTCTTTTATATGATCTCCTATAGATATCCTCATATAGATACATATAGATACATTGACTTTTGAAAATGGCATTTCCCATACATCCACCTCGATTTCAATCTATTTGAAAATTTAAGTCTTGAAAAAAATAATTTAAGATTTACCCATATATTTACGCATACATTTTAAGAGATTATATAATTTTGAGTTTAAATAGATCTTCATATTCTTTGTAATACTAATCTCTCTTAAATAGATATCTGTGTTATCTATTGATTTGAACTCTTGAAATCATTTAGTTTTAGAACACTACAAAAAAAGTTTATAAGGTTTTAGCTAATTTGAATTTTTAGAATTGGACGAAAAATTTGGAAAAATTTGTGAAAATCATCCAAACGAATTTCAATTATAGATTTATTTTTCCGTTGCTAATTTGTGATGGATTTATTTTCATCCTTGTCAAATTTGAGACATGGTAATTATTTTCCATTGAAAATTAGTGTTTAGTTTTAGAACACTACAAAAAATAAATCTTTCTCAAATTTTGACGGAAAATTTGGAAAAATTAAATCACTAAATTTTGCGATAGAATTTTTCCGCAAATTTGTGATGGATTTATTTTCCGTCGCAAATTTGCGATGGATTTATTTTCCGCAAATTGTGACGGAATTAGCGGCGAAAAATAATTTTCAAATTTGTCGGAAAAAATTCCGCTATTTTTTCCGACGGATTTATTTTCCCGGATTTATTTTCGTTGCTAATTTGCGACAACTAATTTTTATTTCGTGGCAAATTTTCCGTCTAATTTGCGAAATTTTTAGCGAAATTCATCATAAATTAGCGAAAAAACTTCCATTGCTAATTTGCGATGGATTTATTTTTCGTCGCAAATTAGTGATGAAAAATTTTCCGTCACTAAATTCCATGGCAAAATCCTTGTTTTTTGTAGTGCACCTTTACTATGAGGCCAATCAGTTAATAGGAAGCTCTCCCTTGTGATTTAGTTGTCTGAACCACCTCAACCCTTTTGAGCAATCCTTCATTCACATGCCCTTCTTTGTTGTTCGGAAATCGTCAGTTGAAGAAATGAAAGCGATCAATTTGACCAAAGAAAAATAAGAAAGTCTTTGTATTCTTTGACAGTTGTTTCACCGGTTTTTACTCCGTCGAAAATCTTTCACCGAACGCTATGTTTCGGATTTTATTAGAGGAGACCAGGGGTCTTGAGTCAAGCTTGGACAGAGAATGTCAAATGCGTTTATTAATCCCAATAGATCTTACACCCTGACTTGATATAATGCCAAACTTGACAATACATTCAAAATACGCCAGAATTTAATCAATGACGAACTTGAGAGAACATGGCTGGAATCTAATTAACAGCTATACTCTAAGCATAACGCAGGGGAATTTAATCAACGACGACTGAACTGGTGGCACAACATTGGAATTTAATTAACAATGCTGAACATGAGAAAGACCTTTGTCGGAATTGAATCTACGACAAAGAATCTGAAAATTGCAACTAAAACTACTCCTAATGCGCTAAGGATAAAGGCTAAATAAAGGCAAAAGGACACTATAAGTGCTATAAACTTGTGTACGGCGCTCACTTTGGTGCCATAACTTTTTTTCGGATCACTTTGGTTTCAAGTCGGAGGAAAACGATCACTTAAGTGTCATAACTTTTTTTGGATCACTTTAGTGCTAAAATTTTTGAAAACGATCACTTAAGTGCTAAAATTTTTGAAAATGATCATTTAAGTGCTAAATTTTTTGAAAATGATCACTTAAGTGCCAATCTCCGGCGAGACTCCGGCGAGCTACGTCAGCTTTCTGAAGTTAATAAAAAAAATGCCACGTCAGATTTTCGGCGAAAAATTATGTACGGCACCGAGATTGGCACTTAAGTGATCGTTTTTCAAAAATTTTAGTACTAAAGTGATCAAAAAAAGTTATGGCACTAAAGTGAGCGCTGTACACAAGTTATGGCACTTGTAGTGTTCTTTTGCCGCTAAATAAAAGATATGTTGTGTTTTTCAAAGGAGACTCTCGTTGGAAATCCTTGAGTATTTATAGAGCAGCTTGATAACTATTGACCTAACACTTATCTTTGATAGTCATTTTCCACTTCCTTACGCTTTTGCGCTTTTAACCGCTTCCTGATTTGTCAACATTGCTCACGCTTCTTGGGCACATGTAATAGCTAATTTTCTTCCACGTGTCTCTTTATTTCTTCGTTGATCTTCATGCCCACGGTCATACCTTTACCTTTTGACACGTGTAAATGAATTTTTCGCCACATATTACCATGATTCCGTGCAAAGCTCATGATCTTGATTCGCTGACGCCACATGTAAAGCATGTGATCTTGGATTCGCTGACGCCACGCAAAGCTCGCGATCTTGGATTCGCCGACATCACGTGCGGGGCTAGTGATCTTGAACTCGTCGATGTCATGTGCAAGGCTCGTGATTTTGAGCTTGTCGACACCTCTATGACGTGTCCTGTCGATAATTACCCTAGGTCTTCTTAATGCCTCTGAGCTTGACTTGCGGCCTTTTTGGATTTTCGCCATGTGGACTGTACTTTATATCTTTTGTAACTTATAAACGGCCCACCCCACCAGGGATAATTTTGGGTGTCAACATATGCCCCATTTTAAAAGGAATAAATTTGAATTTATTTCTTTTAAAGGTGTACCTTGGTCATGTAATGAATCCCTAGGCAATGATCATGCTTTTACAATCGTTTGATGTCCTTTCGAAAGCAGTTCCTACGAATTCTTCATCCAATAACCTTTGAACACATCACCTCAGTATCTTCCTCGAACAGCTATGACTTTTCAAATCGTCTTCTTCATCCTTTATTCTTGTAAAAGCCTTGTTTCACCGCTATGCCTTCTTCTTCTCTAACCCTAAAAATCCTTTCTTGAACTCCTTTCTAATCTTGATCCATCGTTTCTTATGGCATCCAAGAAATCTGAATATTCAGCCAGCGATTACATCGCAGCTTTTGACAAGTTTAAAGATGATCCGCGCACTGGTAATTGCTTTTTCATTTATTGAAATCTGTCGAGGATGAATGCAATCTGTTTCTCTCTAGGCCCCGTTTCATAGACCATCTCAATATACTTGTGAATCTCCAATTCCACTTCCTGTATAAAAACACGGTGAGACTTTGGCATTGCAACATTCTTCTATTACGGATGTGTGGTCCACTGGGCCTTCTCGATTTCGAAGTTTCCCTTCTTATGAAGAGAATTTTCACAAATGGTTTATTCGGCTAAAGGTTGACCAAGAAACTTGACTTTTATGGACAGCTGCCGAAATCGACATCACTCTCGAGGTCGATTATGTCATCTTATGACCGAACGTGGGTTATTGGGCTCCGCCATCACTTTCTCGTTCTCTTCCAGCAACTGTTTTCTTTTTCCTTGGGGCCACATGTCCATCACTATGCTCGATGTGTTTACCATAGCGAGTTTTGAATTGGTTGGTCACGCCGTCAAGGATTTGCCTGTACTATTCACTCCTTTTATCTCTCAAGATGCTCTGGCATATATCAATTTCTTGTCTCAATTTCATCGAGCTTTGGGTCCTGGTACTCAAGATGAGCATCTCTTTTTCTTGCTCTTTTGGCTGTCAAAATATGTGTTTTTTAGTCCTGCCCTTAAAGTTTGCAAGGACTATCTGCAAATTGCAGCTGCCTTAGCCACGGGACAATGCGTTGCATTGGCCCCTCTTGTTCTTCTTGGGTTTTATATAGAGGCTTTACCCAAGCCTCTCGAGCAATGAAGTTTGGGGATTCTAGAACCATTTCATGCGCTTTTTGGATACTTCAAGCATGGATGGCTTTGTATTTCCATTCCCTTTTCGGTAAAAGCGTTAAGTCATCTTCCCCATCTATCTCTGCAAGGATATAGAAAACCTGTACCTTTACCTGCCGGGCTGTTGATTCTTGAGCTGTTATCCTCGACATATTCCTTCTCTAAGCGCCTCCTTTTATCTTTTATCTTGGGCTTTTCTTGAACTGAATCATGACCAAGTCATTTTCTTTAAGTATGGCCATGGAGAGTTTGATTATTTGTTCGATCCAGCTCGATTCAACCTCTATAGGCTTTTCTGGACTTGTGCTTTGTCTGCGGTAGATCTTCCCATATGGACTTCATTGAAGGGTCGATTCTATCCACAGGTTTGAGGTATATTCTTTGCAATATTGTGCTAGGCAATTTGGACTGTGGCAAGCAATTCCCATGCCAATTCCTTACTCAATGGGCTTCTCGGAAGGAACCAAGAAGAAAGAATATTCTCTCAAGAATCGAAGCCCACTTCTCTGTTGTATTGAAATTGCCAACACAATGCGTACCCACTATAGTGCAGACCTCCCTAATGGTTTAAAGGCCCATCCAGGGGTACCTTGCTGAATGGAAAACTTGATAGTATTCCTTTGCATTTGAAAGCACATACGAAGAAGGGCCCTCCGGTCCGCAATTGATCGTGTGAAGCGGAATGGTTCCAAGAAATCGATTACCCAAGGTATAAACATCACCATTCTATTCCCCTATTCTATTCTAATTCGGTTGCATCTTCTAACTTTCCATTTCTTAACTCAGGAATATAAGAAGATTTTGATGCGAGAGGGTGTCAATGCTGCAGAAAAATCCTACTAATGGTAAGCCTCTATATTTTTTCCTTTGTATCGGCTCACTTTATCCTTTCTTTTATATTAGTCTGCTACTTATAAGGTTTTTCTCCCTTTTAAATTGTCTCTGGAATAAACGAAGAGGAAACGTTGGAAGAGATGGTATCATTGCTGAAAAGGAAAAGGAAAAGATCTTCTCCTTCTTCTCTAAGAAAGAAGTCTATCACTTTATCTGTCAAACTATCTGCTTTGAAGTCGGTTGCACGCAATGTGGTTTCTTGAGAACCCATTGCTTCTTTGGATAAAGGTTCGAGAGATAACATCTCTGTTCCCACCATTCAGAACCCTATTACCACTTTGGCATCTCTGGTCTTCCTTCTATCGAGTGGGTTAGCAACATCTCAATTCCATCGACTGGTATTTCTAGCACCACACCCGACCACAACTACCTTGATATCTTCCGTGCCTCTATTACCAATTACATGGCATCCCAAATTCAGCTCTTCACTCAGCTTGGTTCATCCATTATTGCGACTCTGGTAAACTTTTGTTGTTGTCTAGTGTATTTTGGTTGTCTTGTTTACTAGATTTATTTATTTATTCTTCTTCTCTTTCCAGTTATACCAGCAATTGTTCCCATTTCTTGATTGTCCGAACTGCTCCGACTCTTGATTCCACCGTAGGGACCACGATCGCTCTTAATATGGTTGGACGTGAGACAACTATGCCCGAGACAGGTATATGTCTTTCAAACATTACGTTGTCTTCAATTCTAATCCTCGATTTGAGATATCATTCGGTTTTACAGCATGTGGTCCATCGACACGTATTAGGGTTCAATGGATGACTATTCCAGCCACTTGTGGTCATTCCTTTTATAGTCTCACCATCGACGTCTTCCCCACTATTTGTAGCTTGGCTCTCGCGACTAACTCTGTTGAAGCCTTATCATCGATGCTTGTCTCATCAATTCCTGATCATCAATCGACCACCGCTTATACCGGCAAGGAAATGCACGCTATAAACAAAGCTGAATTTATTTTGGCATTTAATCCATATGACTTGTCGCCTCATTCTGGTCAATCAAAACTGGCCATTGTCAAGAAGAAGATGGAGTTGATGCGCTTTTAGACTTCTCTATAAGAGGATTTGGGAGGATGTCGATGATGCCGCAGCCTTAGAGCAGTTCAAACTCCTCATTGAGCGTCTTGGGAATGACAATGCCGAAGTTGTGTCTATTCTTCCTTCGGCACTCAGGGAACAACTCAAGGTTTTCTTCCAAGAGTTTTAGACTATGTTCGATAAGTATCAACAACTCTTGGGCCCACGTGTATGAGAGGGCATCCATTCCCATAGACATACATGAAGAGCCAGGTGATATTGTGAACAAGGCTAGTGAAACAGTAAGTACTCGTTGTGAGTCCCTTCGGGCTATTACGGACGAAGTAAGTGTCCTTGTCGAGAAGGAAAGGCGTCTTACGGAAGTCCTCGAAGAGACTCGTCGATGGCGGGAGATGAAGCTTAAATCAGTACAGAAATTGAGCAAGAACTGCATCATCATGTCGGTGTCTTGAAAAGTTTGAAGAAAAAGGAGCACATACAAGTAGTGACCTCTACGATAGAATACCATCAAAATAAAGGCGCATGTACTTGAGATGAATAGACTAGAATCTTAACTATTTTTGCTCCAGCGAGGGATTCACGATTTTCTATCGAATAAATCTTCTTCTCTCTAATAAAATATCCTTATTTTCATTGAGTGTCCTACGTGTACCACGATCATTCATAACCAATTTTGATAATGGATCCTGAGCCTTGCACCTTCATTTATGTCCACGTCATCAGTTAGTGGGCCTAACTCATCGGCCAAATGGATTAGTATAAATACCTAATAGCCGTTAACAAGCTTTATCACTTGGTCCATCATAATGGCTAACTTCTCTTTTTCCCCAACCAATGCTCAAGCTCTCCTTCGCCTAAATTGTTTTGAGAAACTTGAGTTTTGAGCGACAAGAGCGCCTTTCCTTATCCTTTATGGATTATGATGCAAAAAGCTCGTTCGTGATCCTAGATCCGTATCTCAAATCGACACCTCCACCATCCAATTTTATCAAGCATTTTCCACGTCGTTACAAGGACGTTCTTCCCATTAGTCGATCTCTACTTAACATCTCTGCTTGGGCATCACCAAATTCTCGCTTCAACTCGTATCCGTGCTATGACGAACAATTCTCTCGGTGGTAGCAAAGAATGAAACCAGAAATGTCCAGCATGTGGAAAGCGGCAAAAATAGAGGAAGCCTTATCACTAAGCTGTCTTTCCATAGATCCTGTGAAATATCGACTTATCGGAGCTCTTTGCTGTCTCTGGTCACCATCGACTAATTACTTTTTCCTGCCCCCTGGTCCGATAACCATTACTTTGCTTGATATGTGGTCACTGACTGGCCTATCACCTTTTGTGGAATTTTATAATCAAAGTCGTAGTCATGTCCAGATTTTTGTGGTATCTCTTTCGTTGATCTCTCATTTTCTAACTTCATTAAGAAATTTAGCAAGCCAGACGGACCCATAACGCCTCAAGAACATGTTGCATTCCTGCTTTGTTGGCTCTGTTGATATATCTTTTATATCACCTCCATATCATGTGAGTTTATGGACATCGTTATCGCCCTTACTCGGGGTGTTGATGTAGGGTTAGGTCGAATGGCTTTGTCTGCTTTGT
Source organism: Syzygium grande (assembly GCA_024733475.1). NCBI lineage: Eukaryota > Viridiplantae > Streptophyta > Magnoliopsida > Myrtales > Myrtaceae > Syzygium > Syzygium grande. The sequence goes on from JAMXDD010000001.1 coordinate 1,612,999, forward strand.
ACAAAGGCGTGATGATGCACAATCTTTATTGTTTAGTGTGCATTCTCGACCCTTTCATTGGTCCGCTGTGGATGTTGCATGGTTGGGTTCAATCATATTTTCCTCATCTATTCATGTCTTACGGTTCTACACGTGTCGATTGGTATGATGCACATAAGCAATCCATAGAGACTGTTTTTGGACCTTGGAAGTTTTGTAGCGTTTTCTTCAGCTAATTGGAGGGCTTCGGTCTTGGAATACTTTCTAGGTATTTTGCTTACCTTGAAGGATTTCACTTTTCATAGGTTTGGCGTAAACTTTGTGTGTGATCCATCGACTATACAACATGATACCTCAATATTTTAGGCAAGCATCCTTGTTCCCACCGATCTTCCATTAGAATTCACTTTTGGGGAAGATTTTCTATTGGCTTCAAGGTATACAACCCCACATTCTTTGTGCTCGTCAATTTGGATTGGTGCAAGGTATTCCTATGCCAATTATCTACTCGATGAACTTCCCTTATCCTTTGTCTCAGCGAATAATGCCCTGTCATGTTACAATGAGGTTGCCAAATATATATCCTGGGACAATTCAAACTTGTCGATAATTTCACTACTCCGTGCGGTTCAATGTCATTTAATCAATGGTGGGATGAATATAAGGCCTTGGTTTTTCCTCAAGACCTGGATTCTGCCTTTGTCGAGGATAACCCTCGCTCCCAATGGGATTATTACATCCTTTTAGGCGGTTTCCTATGCCCGATATGCCCTTATCTCCGAGTACTCTATCATTATCTTTCTTCGACATGGATGAATTTTTAAGTGAATCGATGGACCAAATGGAGCTTTACTATGGATCATTGTTCCCTTAAAGCTCCTCGGGTTAACAACATTCGAGTCATTGGGGGTAAACATCCTTGGTAAGCAACTTTTTCCTCCCACTAATCATGATGAGATTCGCTCGAAGGGAGCTCAACTTTGTGGGCTTTTAAAGGAAAGGTAATGATGTTATTTGTGACGTTCCAGAGATCAAAAGCAAAGTCAGGTCCTTGCTTGGCTATTTGACTAATTTACCTTACCCTTTACCTTGTCGAGCTCTAGATTTTGCTCTCCATGAATTCTTTGATTCATTCGATGTAACTATGAAGGCTTTTACGGCGGGGCTTGAATATGTTAATAACATCAAGGGAAAAGAGAAGACCTTGAGTCTTAAAGAAGAAGAACTAGTCGAGGCCCGTAAGATCTTTAAGGCATTCAATGTCGATGAAAGTATTTCTCTGCCCACGCTCTTTGATCAAAGCAAGGCTATATTGAACCTCGAAGCGACCATGAAGCAACCGAGCAATCGAGGTGGAGGATAGCTAAGCCGAAAAAGAACGAAATCCTGGAATTAAACTGTGATTGAGAAGTCCAACTTCATGGCTTTGTTCTGGGCCTTGAACAACATTTTGTTTAATTTGCGATTTCGTTTCTTTCCTTTTCATGTCATTAATGCCGAGAATAGCACTAATGTAAACATCTTTATTGCTCAGCTTTGCCTTTTATCCGAATAATCATAGTCTCATGCGCATGCTTTGATGGCATTATTGATAGAATTGCCCTCTTTTATGCTCTTGAAAAGACGTCTGTACAATCTTCTGTGCTTGCATTTAATGAATCAAGACGACGCGTAATCACCTTATATTGGCGCGATTTACTTTTGCCGTCGTATGAACATCCGTCTGAGTAGTAGTTGAATCCCATCGGTACACGTGTAAATCATCGAGGGCTAAGAGTAATTATCGCACGTTTTTCCCCAAATCTTGCTTCGTGACCTCCAAGGAATAAATACCCATTACTACATAACGTTTCAATCCCTATATCTTGGGCTGATCAATCGGATATGAACGTGCCCATCGAGATATTCGTCCACGTCGACAATCTTCTCATATCGATTCGTGATTTATTCGGGACTCCATCCACGGGCTATAAATAATAGACATATTGCGATCAAGACTTCACTCGACTTTGAATTTTAACCCATCATCTTCTAGAAAATCCCTTTCTTTTATTATGCGGATCGTCGATGGAGTCCAATGCCTCGTCATCAACCTCAAGTGCCCCAGCAAGTTCGGGGGCCTTATGGAAAGAGATTATCTCCTACCGAGCCTGACCTATGCCGTCCTGGTTGTCAAGCCCCGTGTGGTGTCTAAGGTCGAAAAATTGATTCGCAGGGAGACCCGATGACCTACCTTCCGATCATCCTTTTCTTGCTGACTATGAGGAGTTCGTGACCGTCTTCGAAAGCACGGGGGTGTCCCAGTTCCTGGACAATGGGAAGGACATCCATGCGTGCCGTTATGGAGCACTTGTTCGAGAGTATCAAGGAGGAGATCGAGCATGCTGATGTGGTGTACAACGCACTCTTTGACGTGCAGGGCCAACTCCACTTTTCCCGAGGAGCATCTTAACAAATACCGAGAGCCAATTGTTAAGCGGATTCGGGGAGCGGAGAAGAAACTAAGGCGAGGAGTTCCTTGCCCCCGAGAAGGATGAAATCGAGATGGACCACTCGATGGATTCTCGTTGAAACCTTTGTCAACTCTGTTTCCACATCCTTGGGTAGAATGGCTGAGAAGTCGGATGAACTGGTGGAGTCCCACCTTGAACTTATCCGAGGGCTTAACTGTGACACCTAAATTTTGCTCAATAATTTAGGGTTTTATCATATAAAAATTAGAGCTTAATGTTTAATCCCTAAACAAAAATATTTTCATTAAATTAATTGGCATATAGATGTTAGGTGCATTCACATTAATAGAATTTAGTGAAAACATATTTTCCTCTTATTTTATTTCGTTTTTATTTTGTGTTAAAAAACCATTATAAAGATTTTTTTTTAAGAAAAAAAAAAAAGTAAAAGGGATTTCTTCCCCATGGACAGAGGCTTTGCCTCTTTGACTTACGAAAAAAGAAGAATAGGGCGAAGAAGACGAAAAAGAGGGGTTCTGCAGAAACCCAAAAAGAAAAAAGAAGCCAGAGGAGAACAAAAAAAAGGGGCTGGTTTTGCAGGAGGGAAGAGAGAGAGCAAGAGTGACCGAGAGGGAGAGACAGAGAGTTCGAGAGAGGTTCGGAGAGGCACGCCGGGAGAGATTTGAGGCCGGTGAAGCCCCGGCGTCTCCACGATAGGTCCGGCCCCGAATTTCGTCGGGTTTCTTTTGTTTTTGCTTAGTTCGATCGGAGCAACCTCTCGAGGATTTCGGTTTGGAGGCGTCTTGAGGTGACGGATGTAGTTCGATCCATCGAAGTTCGCCGTCGTTTACTGCCCCCGGCGGATAGGGGAGTGCCGCAACGTTACCCCTCCCTTTTTTTCTTTTTCTTTGTGCTCTGGTTTTAGGGGCTCACTGGCCTGGAGCTCGTGGCCGTCCGGCTTGCACGAGTTCTGGCCCGTGAGGCCTCGTGCTTGTTCCTCGCTTCTCGCGTGTCCAGGCGTTGGCGATTTTTGTCCGTTTGAGTTTCGATCGGGCCTAGAACCACTCATTTTTGTAGCGCCGCCATGTGTTTGATAGTATGCCTGAACCGATTTGGCTTTGTTTCACTGCATTTTGGAGATGTTGGGCCGGTCAGCGTGCCCGTCGCATGGCCCAGTCCTGGTGCCGCGAGGGGCGGCGTGATCCCGTCGGGATCTGATTAGTTCACAGCCGTCCGGCCCTGCGTCAGCGGCGATTACGCGTAGTCAGAAGGCCCGACAGCGGAGGTCGGGGCATGCCAAATGTAGCGAGTAGGTTTCAAGCGACCTCTCCGGTCGAGCGTCTGCCAGTGGCGGCGAGTAGGGGCAGCATGAAGCTTCACCACAACCTCTCGGTTAGAGGCGTGTCTACGGCGGCGGTGGCGGGGGGACCATTCGATGCAGGCTTCAAGCCCTAACCTCTTGGTCGAGCACGTTTGCTAGATGGCGGCGGGCGCGGTCCCCGCCCACGGCCGAGCGTGGGCTAGGTGGGGGCTCGCGGTGACCACCGCCGCTCGCGTCGCATGAATTGGGTCGCGGGCATACCGGGTAGGGTTCCCGGTGACTCGGTCGCGCGAGTCGGGTGTTTTTTTTTTGTCGGTCGGTCGGTTGCGGATACCGGTCGGGTCATGGGTCCGTCCGGGTAGGGTTTTTGTTGGGCATTTGGGCCAATTTTAGGTCTATTTAGTTTTGTTTGATTTGGGTAGGATTAGGTGCTAGGCTTGGCTTTAAGTTTATTAGGTTTTTATTAGGTCTTGGGCCTTTCGTGGCGTGGGCTTTGAGTCCGGAAGTTGGACTAAATTGTTTTCTGGTCTTTCTATTTTCAGTGGGCTTTGGGCCTTTATTTGTTTTGTTTTTTTTTTTTTAAATATTTCGGGCTGGGCCTTTCTCTAAAAGTATTAATTTTGAAAAATTAGACCGGGCTCAACAAATGAGCCCGGTGCGCTTATGGACCCGGCCGGCGGCGTGCAGGTCGTCCGATCCGAGTCGAACGTGGAGATCCAACCCGGATCCGACTTATTTTATTTTAATATTGTATTATTTTAATATTCAAAAAATTTTAAAATTTTTTAAAGAATATATGTAATTCTATTATTTTAAAAAAATAGAAATTTTTCAAAAAATTCAAAAAAACAAAATCGAAAAAAAATTTTCCAAAAGAAAATTCAAAAATTTTCAAAAAAAAAATAATCAAAGTTTTATTTGGGTTTTGAAATCGGCTTTTCTTGCCCTTTTCACGTGTTTAGTGCCATATTTAATCGCATGTTGTTTGGTTCACACACTTTGAATTGCACAATTAATTTAACATCGCGTAGTTGATTATGCATGTCTAGGTTTAGATATTAATTGTTGCTCCCCTCAGCTTAGTTAGGAACAGAATTTTGAGACTCCCGATTAGCGAGAACATGTTAGGTGGTGAATTGAACAAGATCAGTGTACGAAAGGACACTAGTTTGTCAATTAGTGTAATCAAGTCTCCGTACCCATTGAATCTACGGTTCGCGGTGAAACATTCCTCCCATGCTTTACTTGGGTGCCTAATCGACCCATCAAAAATCGATTAGTGGCAACTCCTAAGTGAAATTAATTCCCATGTTGATAACTTAAACATAAGTCGCGAATTGGTATGGGCTTGGGAGAGCTCAAGCTAGGTTTAACGTAGTAATCCATTAGCCAAACCCCTCGGGCCGGAGTCGGTTCGGGAGGCCGTGACAGGTTGGCGACTCTACTGGGGACATTTTGTGGACTTAGGCCATTTTTCTTGTTCATATACATCCCTAACGTGAATGTTCTTGTCATCGATCCTTTGTTTTGCAGGTTTGGGATTTGGGGAATGAATGTTTATTTTCTCATATGCTTGAAGCAGTGTTTGCTTATAAACTGTTGTGCATGCTTTAGATGTTTGGCACTACAATCGTTACACACACAACCATTCTGCTGACTTAGGCGCGATAGGACGCTTTTAGGATGGTGTTAAGAAAGATACAACCTCGAACGCGAGACCTGCGATGTAGAGGTTGCCTTTCTTCTCTCTGAAAAATTCTTTCTTGGTGTTATAAGTGTTTATCCTTGTTCGCGATACCGCATGATCATAGGATATCTCTTTTGACGAGCCGGGTTAAGAGGGCTTGACACTAACGCGAGACTACGACGGTCGGATCACCCTCTTAGCTTCACTTTGTTAAGGCATCTAGAGTAGGAACCAGCCACACGTTACATTCGCATGTTTGTGTGATTAAAAGTTTGTCATCCACTTTGTCATCCACTTTGTAGGTATGGTTTCTCTCTTTACTTGTTCACGTTTGGTTGAAACTTTCAATTTTGAAATTAAGTGGAAATCAATCGAATGCCCTAGGTGATCTAAGCTTATAATTGAAAATTTAGGCAATCACTCTTGACAGTGAGCTTTGAGCATAAATCTCAAAATCTCTAATTTGGCCCTACAAAACAAATGATCTTGTCTAAATTTTCAATGATAGGCTTAAAATCACATTTTTTTTTCAAAAATTCTTTCAAGTCAAGATTGTATTTTAGGGCATAAAATTGAGATCACATTTTTAGTAAAAATTCTTTCTTGTTCGCATTTCAGAATCAAAATGCAAATCACTTTTTGTGTATTAATTTTTAAAATAGGAATCACCCCATTTTTGCGAAAGTGAAATCGCAAATCAATCTTTCAAAATTGGTGCCACATTTTGCAATGAAACTTTTGAAATAAAATGGGCGCTCGATTGATAGTCGCGATTTGATCTTTTAATGATGTCTCTACTTACAATGAAATCTTGGTGAAATACCGAATGCCCACAAATAGGAACCATGGGGGCATGTATTGTTGCCTCGCTTTCGTCATAAGAGGTGGCATCAGTGGAAGACCACTTTTTCATTTACATACTAATGTTGTCTTCCTTTCGCAGGTTATGCATAGCAGTCATCCCTTGGAATTCTCTTGGTTAATCATGCAAGGAAGTATACTTTAGAGTTAGAATAATGATTGTTTGTTTGCACTCCTCTATTCAAGAGTTTTTCAAACTTTATTCTTGGGGACCAATGTTTTCTGACTTGGGTTTTAATTGTAAACCCAATCGATATTTTTGTAAATCACGTAACTCAGCCTTTGAGTAACGAGGTTCTAATTTGGGCCATTGTCCTTTGAAAGTAATTGCAGTATTTCCAATCGAGCCATTGAGTTAGGCTTTTGTGCTTTATCTTCAAAATGTTTTGAAATTGAGTTTCAAGAACGACTTGCATAAAATTATATCTCTTCACCTGGCCAATTTTGCCGGTTGATTTGCAAAAGGACATCGTGAGATGGGCAATAAATGGGGCAGGTCATTCAAATGACAAAGGCGCACATTAACCGCCAAAGGCGACACCTCCTACTAAGGAAACATGCAATAAATAGGGCAAAGCATCCAAGGGACAATGCCATCAAATATTGAAACAGTGCCAAAAAGTCAAGATGAAGAAAGCGGATGAAGAGAGCTACCAAACATACAAGGAAGTGAATTCAAATGAAATGAGTTGTCAAACACCCAAGAAGACAAATTCAAATGAAGGGTAAATCGTATCGTTTCCAATTGTCCATTTTAATACAATTTTTATATGATTCTTTTTTCCTTTGATAGGAAGCACTAAAGACCTGAAGGACAAATGCAAATAAGGGATAATGTTATATCGTTTCCAATTTTTCAATCTTTACAGGATATTTAACTACCACATTCTTTCTTATTCCTTACAGGGGTTACCAAGTCGCCATGCATGCAGTAAGTACCCTTCCTCCAAAACTCAAAAGAAAATCAAATGGATAATTTTCATCACAAAGAAAAAGTCTTTGACGTTTTGAAAAAAAAAAAAAAAAAAAAAGTACTAAAGTGGAGACCGAAAGCAAACTTTTCACAAAAATTTTGAATACCATCTTTATTTAAAAATTACCTTGTTGCTTGGCGGATCATTCATTTTGAATCAAAATTCCCTATGGAGATTAATCAATCCGTGATGATCTTAACGAAATGAAAGGGAGATGTTAATCATGCTAAGTGAGAAATACTTAGAATGAGGAAAGGCAAACCATTTCCAAACACGTCCTGTAAATACTTTGAGAGTTGAGCGGAAAAAGAAAACCTGTGTTGTTCAAGGATAAGAGATTCATTCGCGAGTAGTATACAGACCAAAATGAAAAGAGGCATTTCCTTCATATATCCTGCACACCACAGGTGACCATAGTCAAGCCCCTTTGAGCCTTTACATGTGAAGAATCTCTACAAAATACCCCTGTCAAGAACCACCCCACGATGGGGCAAGATTGGAGGTTTTGGTTGACGTTCTCTAGAAGAAAGGATGAGAAAGACTTCTTTGCCCTTACTTGCATTAATCTTTTTGTGGTAACTTCAGGTGAGTCCTTATGGAAGCTCGAAACATCCCAAAATGAAGAAGAGCATTCATTTCTCTACCCAAACATTCACACCCTTTGTTCAACCGAGTTGAGCTTGAATATTTATTTCTAAAGCCTGAGTAGTGATTGTCTTCCCACACTAGGGCAAGGCACATGATTTACCAAATAATTGGTGCTTATTCTCGAAAGTCCTCGAGCTCAAAAGGTTCAAATGAGCAAGAGTCAAATAAAAGTTAGGGGGCATGAAAAAGCAGTGTACATGGTAAAAGTAAGGCCAATGCCCATAAAAAAAAAAAAAAAGAGGCATCAATCAAGAGTGTGACGCCCGACCTTGGGGTCATATACATGACGTCCCGTTCATTAATATCTTTATTTACACGCACGCTGAAACATATTTCGGGACAATCACATTCAGAACAAAAGCGGGATTACGACTAACAGCATCATGAACAAACCTTGTATTTACAGGACATGCAAACATATTTTACAAGCCAACTTAGCTGATTTTAGCCATTTACACAACAATAACAAGTGGCTTAGGTGTCCTAAGCCCATTACTTCAGATTCACTTTGCTCCTAGCTTTCCCCGAATGCCAGCATGGCTCAACTCCCCATCGCTGCCGTCCGTTCGACCATCCTATGTATCTGCGGGTGAGAAAAATAGGGGATGAGTCGGGAGACTCAGCAAGTGAAAACACTAATATTAAGCAAGGATATATCGATCGCTGTTAACATAAGTCGGCCCTTACCGCACCCGCATCGATGATGATCAATAGCAAAGTTCAGCGAGAGAACATCAAGCACGGCTATAACATGTGCATCTTGCCATTCAAGTCTCGATTCTTATCTCAAAACAACATCAAACACGAAACATGATCAAACCAAGGAAATGAACCAACTACAACCAACCAAACGACCGAGAAACGGTCCAAGCAAACCACGCCACAACGCATCTCAACATCCTTTCCCGATATTAGGGAATTCACTTACACAATGGCAAACAAAACCAGAGAACGGGGTTCGAGACAGGTGAGCTCGGAAATTTCGGGCTTTCTCCTTGCTTCCTTCTTGCTTGGCCGACCAAGACGAGGCCTACCAAGGCCAAACCTTTGCTCTTGGATGGGAAACAGTAGGAACACAGGCCGGTTCGGGTTGGTTCAGGCGTGAGTTTCTCGATCAAAGTGAGAAAAACAAGAACAAGGGAAGAAGAAGAAGATATTGGCGTGAGATTGGAGGATGGCGTGAGAGAGAGGGGTGGCTTCCTCTATTTATAGAACTCTAAACTTGCTCATCAAGTTGCTAATCCAAGCTTGCCTAAGAAGATAGATGACCATCATGACAAGGTCTCAAAGTCATGACTCATCATAGCATGCATTTAATGTCATTAAATGCTTTTAATGAACTAAAATGATGAAGGGTCAATGCTTATCTCAGTCTCATTGGTCCTCTCTCTCTCTCTCTCTCTCTCCCTTGGCCGAATGGCCTTCTTTCTATTTATAGAGAGACAAAACTTGAGGCCAAAGTTTGGGGTATGAAGTCATAGCATATGTCATGTGTGGCTTAAGTCATGGCTTAGGTCATTTGGGGCATGAGGTCATTGCTTACCTCACATGGCCATTAAGAACATAAGCCAAAAGCCATGATGAAGGTGATAAGCTTGGACCAATAAATGTGACTTCCACAAAAAGATTTAACCCTTGACTTGGTTAATTTCGTTTTTTCCCTAGGACAACCTTCAATCAAAGCATAAAATGTCTCATTTGAAAGCTCAGAACGTATACCAGAAGATATCGAGTCAAAATTCCCGCATTCTCATGTAGAAAATGCTAAATCTTTGAAATCTGACAAATTCGGACAGTTTTGCACTGTTCACGAAATTGGACTTGAAAATATAATAAATGAACTCCGAAAATTGTCAAATTCGGATATGTCATAACCAAGCCCTTAATAAACATTTTTTATGAAGAACACAAAATTTAATTCTCTCTGTAAACACCATTTTTAGTCACTCAAAAACAGACTAAAAACAGTTTGCTGGAACAGAATATTTGCTTCTCAAAGTAAGCTCTTTTCAGAATCCAAATCATCTCAGAAAATTCCCAAATTTATACACGTTATAGAAAAGGAAGTTCTCCACAACTTTCGTGAAGGAATCTTTTCCAAAATTGGCCCAGAAAAGCTTGTAGAAAATAAAGACGGTGTGAACATCACCGAAATACCTATTCTAGGCAGTTTTACACGGTCCGAAAATCAGGCCATCGTACCACTCATATCAATTCCAAAAATTCTGAAATTAAAGTATATAAAACCTCAAGATGTTTGGAGAAACTTTCAAGAAGAAAGTGTTTGAAAATTCGGACCACAAAAGTCTCTCCAAAAATAACAAAACAAAGGGGTACAAAGGATCCGAAACTGGGTTTTCCAAAACAAGATAAAACAATTTAGTTCTGATTGGAAAACCACCAAACTTAATCCATAAGCATTTACCTGCGGCTTCCCAAGCCCAAAAATCGAGATGTGACAAAGAGAAAGGCTCTCATGTAAAAAAAAGACAAAAGAAAAATGTTGGCAAGAAAAGACAAATCACTACAAATACAAAAGCCATTAGAGAAAGGGGCAAAGCTCTTGTGTTGAAAGGATTAGTCGATGGACTTTTGAGACGAGCTGAATTTCAAACTCTGAATTCCTCCGAAAAGATTGGATGATATGGTAATGATGCCATAATGATCACCAACTCTTAAGCCCCTTTTGTGAATTTTTGAGCTTTTCGAGCCTTTACCCAAACCAATGTTACAACCTTCTCTCAAGTCTCTTCCGATTGGGACGGTTCAAGCAGAAATTTGGATGTCCAAAGAAACTACCGCTTGAAGAAGTGGGAGCAAAGTTGTCGTATCTCATCTTAAGGTTTCTTGACTTGTAAACCTGATGGAGATGCTGATTGATAATTATTTCATTCCTCGGCCGATAATGCTCGTTCATTATTGAAACCGTGACCAAACCTATATTACGGTTCTTTAAAAGATCTCTTAGGTCGGTCAATGTACACTTATTGCGAATGATTCTCGAAGCCTTCGACATTGGTAATGCAAGGTATATTAGAGATCTGACTATTTCCCACATCAATAGATGGGATCAAACTGCCTTCTTGAGAGTTGTGAGAAGCCCTTTTTCCGACTAAGGAGTTCTCATTTGGCATACTCAATGAGCCCTTTCCATGAGCCAATGTCTTTTTGACGAAGATTTGTCTCTTAAGGGAATTTGATGATTAATCATGTCTTTCAAGCCTAAAGGCAATTTTGTGATATCGAAGGATGTTGAATGCTTTCTGAACAATTGAAACTAGCCTGAGTTGCTCATGCAATCAATATTTTATCATTGATGATACTCTTTTGACATTGTCTCTCATGGTATGTAATCAAATGACATTGATCTCACCTGGTATGTCTTTATTACCAGAGCATTTGGTATAACACATTTAAATCAAATGTGCAATATCCATTTTGGAATCTTTTGATCGACATGTATGGCAAGCTCTAATAGCCCGAAACCATTCCTACATGAGAAGTCTTTCCCACGTGGACCTGTGCTTTTCTGAAGCTTGTCGTTAAACCATGCAATGCAAAGGTGTATGCGATTTCAAAAGGTTTCAAAGGTTCCGATTCTTTTCTTAAAACCCTGATTTCAAAAGGTTATGGGTCTATCCTTAAACTCGATTTCAAAGGTTCTGGTCTTTCCTAAAACCCCGATTTCAAAAGGTTCCGGTCTATCCTAAAACCCCTATTTCAAACAGTTCTCGGTCTTTCCTTAAACTCCGATTTCAAAAAGTTCCAGGTTTTTCCTTAAACCCCGATTTCAAAAGGTTCGGTCTTTCCTTAAAACCATGATTTCAAAAGGTTACTGTGTCTATCCTTAAACCCCGATTTCAAAAGGTTCGGGGTCTTTCCTTAAAACCCTGATTTCAAAAGGTTACGGGTCTATCCTTAAACCTTGATTTCAAAAGGTTCCGAGTCTATCCTAAAACCCCGATTTCAAACGGTTCCGGGTTTTTCCTTAAACCTCGATTTCAAAAAGTTCCGGGTCTATCATTAAACCCCGATTTCAAAAGGTTTGGTCTATCCTTAAACCCCGATTTCAAAGGTTTGGGTCTTTTCTTAAAACCCGATTTTTAAAAAGTTATGGGTCTATTCTTAAACCCCGATTTCAAAAAGTTTTGGGTCTACCCTTAAACCCCGATTTCAAAAGGTTCCGGGTCTATCCTTAAACCCCGATTTCAAAAGGTTTCGGGTCTTTCCTTAAAACCCTAATTTCAAAAGGTTACGGGTCTATCCTTAAACCCCGATTTCAAAAGGTTCCGGGTCTTTCCTAAAACCCCAATTTCAAAAGGTTCCGGGTCTTTCCTAATACCCCGATTTCAAAAGGTTCCGGTCTCTCCTTAAATCCCGATTTCAAATGGTTCCGGTCTTTCCTAAAACCCTAATTTCAAAAGGTTCTGGGTCTATCCTTAAACTCCGATTTCAAAAGATTCCGGATTTTTCCTAAACCCCAATTTCAAAGGTTCTAAGTCTTTTTTGAATCCCCGATTCAAAAGGTTCACAGTCTATCCTTAAACCATGTTTTTACAACATAAAGTCCTGGGTAAAAACCTTAGGCACATAAAGTCTTAAGTGAAAACCTTAGGCACATTAAAATCCCAAGTGAAGAACATTAGGTATTTTAAAATCTTGAGTGCGATTTTTTGTTTATAGGATTTTAGTCCCTAGGTGTACTTTTAGGATTTTAGTCCCTAAATGTCAATCTGAGTTTGTCTTTTTCCTTGCCCGTTGAGCTTTCGTAGCTCGGAAAACCCCATCGACACAGCGAGCTTTTCGCAGCCCAGTCTGTCTTTTTCCTTGCTCGGTGAGCTTTGTGGCCGGAAAACCCCATTGACTTGGCGAGCTTTTCGTAGCTCAGTCTGTCTCTTTCCTTGCCCGTGAGCTTTTGCAAAAACGCCATCGACTGGCGAACTTTCCTGAGCCTAGAGTGTGGCTTTTTCCTTGCCCCGGAGCTTTTCGTAGCCCAGAAAATCCCATCGACTGGCGAGCTTTTGCAGCCCAGAGTCTGTCTTTTTCCTTGCTCGGTGAGCTTTCCTGACCCGAGACATCCTATCGACTGGCGAGCTTTTTGTGGCCCAGATTCTTTCTCTTTTCTTGTCTTGTGAGCTTTCACAGCCCCGGAGTATCCCGTTGACCTAGTGAGCTTTAAGTGAGCTCGAGTTTCCTTCTTTACATAGCAAGACTTCATATAGCCGAAAAGCCCGTTCTTACACGGTATGGCTTCCTTTTCATTCATCACAAGCCCGTTAATCATCTCTCATGCATCTTCACAGGCTCTCCATGAACAAAATTTAGGTGTCTCTTATCTTTTGAAAGGAACCTCTTGAGCTTCTCTTTCAAGAGGGGCATTATTGACACCTAAATTTTGCTCAATAATTTAGGGTTTTATCATATAAAAATTTAGGGCTTAATGTTTAATCCCTAACAAAAATATTTTCATTAAATTAATTGGCATATAGATGTTAGGTGCATTCACATTAATAGAATTTAGTGAAAACATATTTTCCTCTTATTTTATTTTGTTTTTATTTTGTGTTAAAAAAAAAAGAGAATTATAAAGATTTTTTTAAAGAAAAAGAAAGTAAAAGGGATTTCTTCCCCATGGACAAAGGCTCTGCTTTTTGACTTGCGAACAAGAAGAAAAGGGGGGAGAAGAAGAAAAAAAGGGGTTCGGCAGAAACCCAAAAAGAAAAAGAAGCTTCTTCCTCTCAATCAAAAGGGGGGCTGGTTTTGCAGAGGGAAGAGAGAGAGAGAGAGAGAGAGAGAGCAAGAGTGATTGAGAGGGAGAGACAGAGAGTTCGAGAGAGGTTCGGAGAGGCACAGAGGGAGAAATCTGAGGCCGGAAGCCCCGCATCTCCCACGGTAGATCCGCCCCCGAATTTCGCTGGGTTTTTTTTATTTTTGCTCGGTTTGATTCGAGCAACCTCCCGAGGATTTCGGTTTAGGGGTGTGCGAGGCAACCGGATGTAGTCTGATTCGTCGAGTTCGCCGTCATTCGCCGCCCCCGAGTCGGATAGGGAGCGCCGCAACGGTACCCCCTCCCTGTTTTTTTTTTCTTTGTACTGGTTTTGGGGGCTCACCGCCAAAGCTCATGGCGTTCGGCTTGCACGAGTTCCGGCCGTGAGGCCTCGTCTTTCATTCGCATCCTCGCGTGTCCATTTGTGATTTTTTGTCCGTTTTGAGTTTTGATCGGGCCTAGAACCACTCATTTTTAGCGCCGCCATGTGTTTTGATAATATGCGAACGATTTGGCTTTGTTTCACTGCATTTTACGGAGATGTCGGACGGTCTCGGCGTGCCCCTTGCGCCTGGCAAGGGCCCCAAAGGTGGCCATGAGGGAGTGAGCGACCCGTCCCTTGCCGGGATTTGGCCGGTTCAAAGTCATCAAGCGTGCCGAAGCGCGAAGCGCTGTGTGGGATCGCAGCGACTGCCGCCGCCGCACGAATCGGGTCAGCAGGCGTATCGTGTAGGGCTCCCCTGAGTTGGCCCAGCCGCGTTTGTTTTGGCATGTCGAAGTCAGTGCTACGGACCGGGTCGAGTGCATGGGTCCGTCTGTAGGGTTTTGTTTGGCATTTGGGCCAATTTTAGGTCTATTTAGTTTTGTTTGATTTGGGTAGGATTAGGTGCTGGCTTTCGGTTTATTAGGTTTTTATTAGGTTTTGGGCCTTTCGGCGTGGGCCGAGTCCGGAAGTTGGGCTAAATTGTTTTTTGGTCTTTCTGTTTTTAGTGGGCTTTGGGCCCTTATTTGTTTTGCTTTTTTTTTAAAAATATATTTCGGCTGGGCATTTCTCTAAAAGTATTGATTTTTAAAATTAGACCGGGCTCAACAAATGAGCCCCGATCCGTTTTGAGGACCCGGGCGGCGTGCCCAAAATCAGATCCCGATCCGGTCGAACGTGGAGATCCGACCGGATCCGACTTATTTTATATTAATATTGTATTATTTTAATTAATATTCAAAAAATTTTAAATTTTTTAAGAATATATGTAATTCTATTATTTTAAAAAATCGAAATTTAAAAAAAATTCAAAAAAAAATTGAAATTTTTTTAAAAAAGTCAAAAAAAAAAATTTAATTTTTTTTTAAAAAATCAGAAGTTTTATTTGGGTTTTGAAATCGGCTTTTCTTGCCCTTTTCACGTGTTTAGTGCCATATTTAATCGCACGCGTTGCTTGGTTCACACACTTTGAATTGCACATTTAATTTAACCTCGCACGTAGTTGATTATGCATGTCTAGGTTTAGATATTAATTGTTGCTTCCCTTAGCTTAGTTAGGAACGGAATTTTGAGACTCCCGATTAGCGAGAACATGTTAGGTGGTGAATTGAACAAGATCAGGTACCGAAAGGGCACTAGTTTGTCAATTAGTGTAATCAAGTCCCCGTACCCATTGAATCTCTGGTTCGCAGAAGTAAAGCATTTCTCCCATGCTTTACTTGGGTGTCTAATCGACCCATCAAAAATCGATTAGTGGCGACTCCTAAGTAAAATTGATTCCCATGTTGATAACTTAAACATAAGTCGCGAATTGGTATAGGCTTGGGAGAGCTCAAGCTAGGTTTAAATTAGTAATCCATTAGCCAAACCCCTCAGGCGCCGGGGTTGATTCGGGAGGTCGCGACATTAACAAACGGCTGTCGAACCTGGATGAGATGCTCCCCAAACTCAAGAGGCCAAAGAGCAGGCTGAAGTGGTAAATCAACGCCTAGAGGAGCAGATGCAGCACTTAGTGGCCCGTTTTAAAGAACACGTTGGCCTCGGCCTGGGAGAGTGAAGATAGCTAGCAGTCTGGATTCGAAAGGAAGGAAAGAACGAAGGAAGGAGAATAAGAAGAAGAAGGAGAAGGAGAAGGATGAGAAGAAAAATAGGAACGAGGAAGAGACTTTTTTTTTTATCCGCTCGCTTGACCGTGAATGAAACTGGATTTACTCAGAATTTTTAGTCTCTTCTTCCTCCATGTCTCGCATCTCCCACATAGTAGGATAATACCTTTTCAAATATTTATCGTTGATAGTACGGGAAATTCTTTTCCGTCGATGTGCATTAGTCGATAAGCATTTCCGACAAATGCTTGATTTACCATAAATGGTCCTTCCCAAGTTGATAACCATTTACCAAACTTTTCACTGTCCAAACTCGTTGGCAAAATGGTCTTCCATACTAAGTCGCCAATTTCGAACTGTTTATGCTTCACATGTTTATTATATGCTTTGGCAACTCTATCTTTCTACGGAGGATTAGCTTTTACAGGGGCAATCGCTCTGTTCTCTCCCAATTCATCGACGTTGGCGAACATTAACTCGTTATATTCCTCCTTGGCCAAGTTATTTTGAAGTCTGACTCATAGGGATTGAATCATAACCCGACGGGGAGAACGCCTCTTATCCATAAGTGAGCATATATGGGCTAGTTCCGATAGCAGTCTTTTTAGACTTTCTCGTAAGCCTATAATATAGTTGACAACAAGACATCCCACTCTCTGGGATTATCCTCCGTGTCGTTTAATTAGTGCGATGATGACTTTGTTGGAGGCTTCAGCTTGGTCATTGGCTTGGGTATAATAAGGAGTTGAATGAATCATTTTAATGCCTCTAGCCTTGGCGAAACTAATCACCTCTTGTCCAATAAAAACTGTGCCTTGGTCAAGGTAGCTATAGATTCTGGAATGCCAAATTGATGGATAATACGCTCCTCGATGAACTCTTTCACTGTCTTTTGTGTTATATTCTTATACAAGGCCGTTTCAACCCACTTGGTAAAATAGTCGGTAGCAACCAGAATGAAGTTATGTTTTCTTGACGAAGAGGGGTAGATTTTTCCTATCATATCCATAGCCCAACCTCTAAATGGCCAAGGTTTGATGATAGGCTTCATCACGGCTGTAGGAACATGTTGAATGGGTCCATACTTTTGACAAGCCTCACATCCCTTAGCATAACTTATGCAGTCTCGAGTAATAGTTGGCCAAAAGTAACCATGTCGACAGAGTAACCACTTCATTTTTATCCCCGATTGATGGGCCCCATATATGTCTTCGTAAACCTCGCCATTGCTATCACAGATTCTTGTCGTCCTAAACATTTGAGCAATAGCCCTTCCACGGTCTTATGATACAACTCATTTCCAATCATTAAATAATTAAAGGCTTTTCTTTTGAAGTTTCTATCGGTAGAGAGACGGGGTTATTGAGATACTCTATAAATGGAGTTCTCAATCTTGGGTTACCACTTTATCGATAGTCGTGTTGTCGACAAGAGTTTCTGTCAACTATGTAAACATGACTCTATTGTCCATCGATGGTAAACCCTTGGTCTGAGTAATCATATGGTCAACGAGCTTTTTGATATTTTATAACCGGAGGCCATTTGCGCCAAATCATTGGCCTTCATGTTATGCTCTCTTTTAATATGTATTAACTCAAAGTTGTCAAAGTGATTTAGGAGCTCTTTGGCTAGTGAATAATAAGATATAATATTCTCATTAAGACACCGGTACTCCCCGGATAATTTCTTTATCACCCATTGAGAATCCCCATAACTTTGACGAAAACGTATTTTTTCATGTTGGCCAAGATATTTAAGCCCACAATTATGGCCTCATATTCTGTGACAGTAGGAATTTTGGCCCATTTTGGGATTTATAAAGCGTGTAATTAAATCGGTCGCTTTTATAATAGAATTTCGCCTGAACCGATCACTCTCGGGTTCTTATTTTTAAAAATTTGAAATTTTGCTAGAATCGCACTTTTCGATCGAATTTGGCCGTTATTATACCCTGAACTTGGCGATCGATTTACGGGAGTTTCGGGGACGAAATAAATTGGATGATGTCGATATTATTGTGGCGTCGAAATTACCAGGAATAGTGGAAAAGTGTATTTTGACCGGTGAATTTGGACCGATAGACCTCCTTCATAGTGTGGTTTGGGTTATTTTATTTTGACAATATACCCTACATTACTATTGGATTTTTCGGGGACCGTTAGGCCTTTTTTCCGAATTTAATCGGGACCAATAGGTCGATGTTTAGTTTGGACCGTGTCCGTTGATTCTCGCTTAAATTTAAAATTTTAAACTTTTAAACTCTTTCTTTCTCTCTCTCCTCTCTCTCTCTCTCGACCGACCCCCCATGCTTGGTTACCCCCTCTCTCTTCCTTCTCTCTCTTTCTCTCTCTCTCTCTCTCTCTCTCTCTCTCTCCGTTTCCCTCCCCCCGTCCCTCCCGGCTCCCTCCCATACCACGCTACCCCCTTACCTTGCATCCCCTCCCCACACCCCCCCTCTTCTTCTCTCTCCTCTCTCCTCCTTTATCTTTCTCTTCTCTTCTTTAGCTAGCTTCTTCTTCCCCGCTTCACCCAGGCAGCGTGCGATGCGCTTTGCTTTCGTCCCTTTGCTTTCGTCGACCATGCTGGCCGGGCACGCCACGTCACCGTGCAGCCTGTCGTCACCTCGGCCGGCGGCGTTACCTCCGCCCCGTCGCCGCCCGGTCCCCACCTTGCTGGTGCCCCCCTCTCTCCTCGGCCCTCCGCCCGGTACGAGCTCGGCTCGCCCGGACCGCCGAGGAGGCTTCGCCGCCCGCCTAACGGCCCAGCGTACTTCCCCGAAGCCGACTCGTTGACCCTTGCCTCTCCCTTCCCCGGTGCTTCCCCACCTTGCTTGCCCGGGCGGTGGCTCATTGCACCATTTCCGTCGTGGCGATCTTGTTGTTGCCCATATGATCTTGTGGGCCGATCAAGTCGACGCCCGTAGTCCTCGACCCCTCGGCCACCCTCTCCCTTCCCTCTCCCCACCCCCCTCGGTAGCCTCTTTCCATACTGTTCAGCCAGCCGGTCACCGTTGCCGCCGATGCGCCCGCCCCTTAAGTCGTCGCCGCCACCACCCGGCTTCACCCGGCCGGCCCGGCCAGCCAATCGGCCCGACCAAGCCGCGTCACCGATGCCTTGCCGTTATCGTGCTTTCGTTACGCGTGTGCGTGCCCCGTCGCCCGGCGCGTGCCCACGTCATGCGCCCCGGCCGGCATCTTGTGGCGTTCACAGCGCCCCAGCGCACTAAACACGCCGATCGGCCATTATTGCCCCCCCTTTGGCGGTCAGCGGCGCCCGTGTGGCCGGCGCCAGCGCCTAGTCCGGACTTTTCACTGGCCATTTTGGGCCCGAGCCGACTTTTCTCGGGCCAAAATTTGGTAGCGACTCCCTAGACCCTACTTAGTATTTTGGGTATTTCATTGACCAGTTTCGGGCTAGAACGGCTAGGGCGAGCATTAATTTGGTGATATGGTGATTTATTTATGCAATTTAAATTGGATTAAATAGTATGCTTATTTTGGGAAATTGTGCATGACCGACTTGAACGTCGGGTTGGTGGATGAGGTGGCGAATGTGATTTTGGACTGAATATTGGGTATGAGTGATTTGATGTGATTTGGCGGATTTGATTGAAATAAGTGGCGTGTGCTGCCTTTTTAAGAAAGTAAGCCCGGATCGATCGGAGGGCTGCGGACTTGGGACGTGTTGACGGTCCGTGTGAAGGCGGGGAATGGCCGATGGGCCAATTGGAATGCGGGCTTGAGACGCGTTTGATCGTGGCCCGTTAAAGGTGTGATTGGACCGGGGCGTGTTTACGCCGGTCATTGGGATTGTTTGAATATCGTGGTTTTGGGACGTGTTGACGGCGCCACTTTGAAATTGAATGAATAGTATGGCTTGGGACGTGTTGACGGCGGCCATGGAATTGATCGAATTGTGTGGCTTGTGTGCGAGTGAGAATGAACTTGAGGCGCAGTGGCGCGAGTTGTGGGTTAGATGTTCGGTCACGCATGTGATTTGAGTGTGATTGAAATGGCTGGCTGAGTGTGACTGGATTGACTGGTTGAGCGTGTGGGTGTTGATCGAATTGACTGATGGTGCGTGTGGATGATTGGTTGGATAGGTTGGGTGCTTGTTTGGATTGACTGATTTCGAGTGAAATGTGTGTGCTGGTGATTGTGATGTGGCGGTGATTTGTACTTGCATTATCATGTTTGGACTAATATGCAGGGTTGGCACGTGGTTCGAGGCAAGGTAAGCCTTTCATGTGCAATTGACTGTTTCGACTGGTAGTTCGCATGTTAGATTGGTCCGGCACGCATTAGCCTAGGTTAGGTTTAGGTTATTGCTTATTGAGACTTGTTCTCACGGTTATTACATAACCACTTTTAGATCCGCGACCGTGATCGATTTGGAGAGGCCGCCCAGTACCACGAGGGATTGAAGGATAGATCAATTGCCCTGTATTTTTTAGTACCTTTTTGTAGAGAAGATAGACTTGTCAACCACCGTTCCTTTTGAAAATTGTGGTTGATTTTGGAAGCCGGGCTGCCATTTTGTAATATTGAATATTTTATAATGTTGGGTGTTTATTAAATTTGATGTTCTATCCCTTGGTCATGTTTTTTATTATCTGGGTTATTTTATATGCTTCCGCTTGCGTAATTGTTTATCGGGCGACGTCCGGGGACGTCGCGTTCAAATAATCGACCGTGGTCGGGATGTCGCGGGCTCGGTGGAGTCCGGGCGTGACATATTCGATCTGGTTATTGGAACATTCAAAATTCATTTTGAACATAAGTTTTGTTTTCTGTCCATGAGGGATATTACCATGATCCTAGCCCCAAAGCAGATCCAGGGGTACTAGATCCATTGAAGTAAAGCTGCCATGGGACCACGTGATCATATCACTCACTATTTTCAAATCGTGCTCCAGGATATTCCGTAATGAAATCTGCTATGGCTTGTCCTTTTATTACTTTAAGCGAAACATAAACCAAATTTATTTCAGTCAAAGCAAACGCCCACTTGGCAATTTGGCCTTTAACAATAGGTCGAGTCAACATGTACTTAATCATGTATGTTTTACATATCAAATGTATCGTAGTCGGCAGCATATAATGACGTAATTTTGTACATGCGTAAAACAATGACAAGCATAACTTCTCAATCGCAGTTGTATCTTATTTCAGGATCATTTAACATCCTACTCAAATAATACACCGCATGCTGTTTGCCTTCACCATTCTCCTATGCTAGCATACATTCGATGGTAGTATCGGTAGCAGCCAAGTATAATTTCAATGGTTGACCCACTCTTGGCGGCATCAATCTTTGGCAGATTAACCAAGTACCGCTTGACTTAGTCAAAAGCATGTTGATGTTTGTCTTCCCATACAAACTTTTCATAACTTTTCAACTTCAATAATGGGGAAAACACCTTAATTTTTCCTGACAGGTTAGTGATAAATTGACGCAAAAAATTTATTTTTCCTAAAATCATCTGAAGTTGCTTTTTAGTTATGGGGGGGCGGCAATTCTAAAATGGCCTTAGCTTTATTCTTATCGATTTCAATTCCTCTCGATTAGCTAGGAACCCTAAGAAGTTACCGCCCTTACTCCAAAAGCACATTTCAATGGATTCATTTTCAGGTCGAATTTCTGCATCCTAATAAAAGCTTGTTCTAAATAGTTTAAATAACATATGTGGTTTGATTTGACAATAATATCATCGGTGTAGACTTCCATAAATTCTCCGATCATGTCATGAAAAATAAAATTCATGGCCCTTTGATAAGTTGCCCCTGCATTCTTTAATCCAAATGGCATGATGAGCCATTCAAAAGTACCAATAGCCCCAGGGCACCTGAATGCAGTTTTATGGACATCCTCTTTAGCGATGAATATTTGATTGTAGCCTGAATGACCATCCATTAATGACATAATTTCGTTTCTAGAAGCTGAATCAACTAGCATATCCGTCATTGGCATCTAATACTCATCCTTGGGGATAGCTGCATTTAAGTCTCTGAAATCAATGCGGACACGTAGCTTCCCATTCTTTTTCTTTACCGGGACTATGTTAGACAACCACTCAACGTACCACGCCGTCCTAATAAAACCTGCTGCTAGCAATCGCTCGACTTCTTCTTTTACTTTAAGGATAACCTCCGGGCGAATCGTCTGGGCGGCTGTTTATGAGGCCCGAACCCCTTTTTTATCGGTAGTCGGTGTTCGACAACATCTCTGCTTAATCCTGGCATTTCTTTATAATCCTAGGCGAAACAATCCTTATACTTCTTCAAGAGTCTTATCAGCTGATCTTTGAAGTCGCCATCGATCAATGAGCTTATGTAAATAGGACGGTGTTCATTACCTAGTCCAAGGTTAACCTTTTGCAACGGGTCTTGAGCTTCAATTGATTTTTCAATTTCTTTTATGGGTGACTCTTTAAATTGAAGGATTCCATCAACAGTTTCTATGGATTATTCTGCAAGTTCATCCCGATAGGGTGAGTATCTCTCAATGAAGTCTTTTGACAATATAAGGTTCTTCATGGACAACCTCATTTAATTGTGCTGCCAGTTGAATCTTTGGGACCCACTCAACGATCCCTTTGTCGAAACGGCAGAATGCAATACTATTACCGTCGCAAGAGGTGGCTTCTTGATGGATATACTATCTTTTAGTGCCAATTGACAAGTTGGAGATGTATGTGCATATGTTGCCTGTGATTTAGTATTTGCTTTAATGTATTCTACCTTATCCCCATTCCAAAATGTTAGCATCCGATTGAGAGTTGTCGATACACATTGATTACCATGGATCCAATCTCGCCCAATAGTAAATTATAAGACCCATCTGCATCGACCACACAAAAGGACGTTCTAGAAGTTTTGATACCTACGGTCAAGTCGGCAATGAAAATTCCTTTAACTTTAGAGATTTCTCCAATAAAGTCGACAATTGAATGTTTGATGGAATAATCTCCTCATCACGCCTTCCCGCTTCTTATAGAAATGATACGGGATGAGATTCAATTGTAGATCCCCGCCTACCAACACTCAAGACACTAATCGCCATTAACTTTTGCGTGATATTCAGAGCCCTTAAATGATTTGAACCCTTGGGTGGAGGTTTTTCAAATTCAACTACCTCTTCTATGTCAAAGTGAAATTCTGCTTTTTCTTTCTCTTCCATTGTAACCTCTCATCGGATGATCCGCCTCCATCGTCATTACCCGGTTCGATGGAAGGCATACTCGAACCATGCAAGAGCTCAACGATGAAATTGATCTTGACAATTGTTGTGGTCCGTTACCACCTTGAGACCCAATGTCTTGCTTTGGTGAAGATTGCCGAGGTTGACCAAATGTCGACGCTTGCATTTCTGGTTTTCGTTTCCGACTAAATTTCCATGCTTAGGATTTTTCGGCTTGACCTTTTGCTCGCAATCCAGATCGGTTTAACCTGCTTTGTGAACTTGATTTACCCGTTGTTGGAGCTGATATTCTGTTCTTTTCCGTAGCATTCTCCTTTTTGAGTCCGCATTAGATTTGAACTACAATTTTGAGTTCGGCTGGCCTCATACCATTGACTTACAAGTGGGTCTCTTGCCACCTTCGAGTTTGATGATATGGTGGGCGAGAGTCTCGTGGTGAAGATCTTCCCAATCAGAAAATTAGAACCCCATCCACTTGGCTCGATCTTCCCATTGTATGAAGGTGGTGAAGCATAACTAACATAATAATCATATTTACCACTAGGCTCTCCTAAAGTACCAATAGTCGGATCACCTTCTTCATCATATGAATCAATGAGTGCCAAATCACGAAATCCGTCGACAACCTCACTAGACGGACGCCTTCAACTTTTGGAGTAATGTTTCTCTTGTTCCATTAGTCGCTTACATTTTTCGCAAAAACGGCATGGGTGATGCCCCCTGGTCTTTGTCCTTAATGACACAATCCCCGCCATTACAGAAAAAGATTGATATCAACTTCCATTAGGAACTTACATTTGTTTTCGTGAGAATTTTATCTTCCCTTGTTTAATAGCTTCCTAGACATTTCTTTTAAATACATGGCGGTCATTGGCATGGCTCCATGAATGATGCCATTTGCAATACTTCTTTCCCGCTAATTCTTCTTTGGTGGGTAAGACCGACCCTCCGTCACCGATCTGTCCGTCGCCTAATAATAAGTCAAATATTTCCTCCGTCTTATTGATATCGAAAGAATAAAAAATGGGTTCCTTAGCCTTGGACATGAGATTGGATTTTTCTCTAATTCTTGCTGGATTTAGAGCTTTGCGGATGTACGGCTTATCAATCACCATTTTCGCAAGAGCCACATCTACTATATCTATTGATTCGGTTTCATCCTCGCTCTCGTCAAGATCAGCCCAATCGAACTTCACCCCGTCAACCATACCTTTTATCTTTTTTCCCGGAGGAGACTTTCATGCTTAGTAGCTATGGTTGACAATTGAACAGATCTGAATATGGTTATCCAACCATTCTCTCTCGGATTCCAAACTTTAATGCATTAAAAGCGAGGTTCACGAAAGTCTTTTCAGGTAAAGGGACTAAACACTTATTCCTTGCCCTCTTAAACTTGAAAACGAACCGATCGATGGACTCATTAGCTAACCTGTTTCTTGGTCGAGAGATCAACTATCGACAAATCCGCATAGCCCTTTAAAATTGACAATGAAATAACCTTTCTATTTGTTTCCATGATGTAACCGAATTCGCAAGTAACGTAGTATACCATGTAAAAGCGGTTTTTGATAAGGACAAAGGAAATAACCTCAATTTCCAATAATCAGCATGAGCCGCATCACCACATTGAGCCGAAAATGATTAACATGTTCAAAAGTGAACCGATCTTCCTCTCCAAAGGAATAATGTAAATTCGGCATTTTAAAACCTCTTGGATATGGTACAAAGATCCATCCAATCGGGATATGGTTTCCTATAAATATTTGGGAGGTATGCCATATCATGGCCAAATCCTCTCATCACGGGGTCCACTACTAACTGATTTTGTGTTTGGACCCACGACGGGCACAGAGCTATCACATAATTAGGTGGCAATGGCTGGTTCAGATTTTGATAAGGCAATTGGTAGAACAAACGCAGATGGTAACTGTGGCTGCTGTTGAGGTGGTGGCTGCATTAGTTGTGGCATGTTGTGAGCAACCGAGATGGGTTAACCGGTGGGTTTAATTGTGCTGGCAATGGTTTTGGACTTGAACATTTGGACTCACGGGGGTGGAAAATGCTGATTCACATTAAGCTGTGGCGCTGACGTTGTGGTTGGATGTTTATCTATTGGATTTGTTCTTGCCCTCTAGGTAAGGGGTGTTACAAGATTCTGAGCATTTAGGACTATAGGTGGAGGACTTACCTTGATGATAGGGGGCCTTGTATCTGAGCAACCTAATGTCCTCTTTGGAGGTTTTCATTAATCACCGACTATCGAGCAATTCCTTCATTTGGGTCCGCGCTAGCGCTGTGGTAATCCTTCATTGGGTGCTATTGGCAAGGTTTCACCCCTTGGTAATATTCGAATGGGTGGGATCGTGGGCGTGGTTTGCATCATTGTTCCAAATTTTATAGCAGGACCTCCCAATGTTGATGGGGACCCTGTTCTCGATTGGGTTGGTGCAATGGACCCTCCATGTTGACCTTGTGTGCATTCATGATAAGTGTTAATAATCAAAGGCCTAACCACTTCAGTCATACGCCTTACCACATACTCAGCCGAACTCGTTTTGAGTTTCTTCAATAGTTCGCTTCATGGTAGAAGTGCAGTTGGTGTGAGCTCAGTTTGCCTTTTATCTTCAGCACGCTACCTCGACATATCTCAGATCTCTTCTCGAGATTGGTTAGCCACCTCGGTATGAAGAAGTTGAGTAGATGATGTCTCAAAGACGGGTATTATCTTTCGCCATCGATGCAGCTTGTTCGTCGGCCAAGGTATTATCCGAGTTGGTTCTACTACGGGTGCGTGGCATATCACTCTCTCTACTTAACTCAATAAGTGTCCCACTGGCGTGCCAAAAAAGATGTTTCACCGGTTTTTACTCCGTCGAAAATCTTTCACCGAACGCCATGTTTGGATTTTATTAGAGAAGACCAGGGTCTTGAGTCAAGCTTGGACAGAGAATGTCAAATGCATTTATTAATCCTAATAGATCTTACACCCTGACTTGATATAATGCCAAACTCGACAATACATTCAAAATACGTCAGAATTTAATCAATGACGAACTTGAGAGAACATGGCTGGAATCTAATCAACAGTTATACTCTAAGCACACACCGGAATTTAATCAACGACACTCGAACTAGTGGCACAACATTGGAATTTAATCAACAATGCTGAACCTGATAAAAACCCTCGTCGGAATTGGATCTCGACAAAGAATCTGAAAGTTGCAACTAAAACTACTCCAAATGCGCTAAGGATAAAGGCTAAATAAAAGATATGTTGTGTTGTGTTTTTCAAGGAGACTCTTTACGTTGGAAATCCTTAAGTATTTATAGAGCAACTTGATAACTGTTGACTGAACACTTCTCTTTGATAGTCATTTTCCACTTCCCTTCGTTTCGCTACTGTAATCGTTTCCGACTTGTTGACATTGCTCATGCTTCTTGGGCATTATGTAATAGCTAATTTTCTCCCACGTGTCTCTTTTATTTCTTCCTTGATCTTCACGCCCATAGTCGTACATTTACCTTTTGACACGTGTAAATGAATTTTTCGCCACGTATTACCATGATTCCATGGAAAGCTCGTGATCTTGGATTCGCCAACGCCACGTGCAAAGCTCGCGTCTTGGATTCGCCGACATCACGTGCAGGGCTAGTGATCTTGAACTTGTCGATGTCACGTGGAAGGCTCGTGATTTTGAACTTGTCAACACCTCTATGACGCGTGTCCTGTTGATAATTACCCTAGGTCTTCTTAATGCCTCCGAGAGCCTGACTTGCTGTCTTTTTGGATTTTTGCCGTGTGGGCTGTACTTTACATTTTTGTAACTTGTAAACGGTCCACTTCCACTAGGGATAATTTTGGGTGTCAACAACAGTATTTATAGATGGAGACAAAGATTATCTATTTACTTTGTGAACGCACTTTCTCTTGCGAAATCAGGAATAGGTTTGTTGAAGTTGTGTCTTCTTATTTTTTTGATTGATTGATGTAACTTTTTAGTTAGTTGTCATGGTATTTAATTAGATTATTTTTGTTAATTTTTTTTTATCATGGAGTTGACGGTACGAACATATAATTGATATCCTTTGGGAACAAGCAATAAAACCGTCCCCAACATTTTTGGCGATAGGTTTTGCAAAACCCTCACCAAGGACCGTCGATGATCTACAAGCCGTCTGTAATGAGAGTTTAGGACCAATTTCAACATTTTTGTACGGTTTTGCCAATATCCTGTAACGCTCGTTTAGGGAAATACAACTTTAGCTTTATCGACCCTTTCTGGGGTAACTCCAATCATTATTGTAAAGAAGAATTTATAAAGCGGACACCATCCTATATTTAACCAAGTATGTACGAGAGAGAGAAGTTAGAGTAAACTAATACAAAATCTTTTGAAAATCCGCCAATCAATTATCATGAAGATTTTTCTTCTTCTGTGTTTTTTTGTCAAGAAACATGCCACGAGGTAATCGAACCTAGAAACTTTTTGGACTTTAATTGATTTGGTAAATACTAAATAAGCTAACTTGTCCTTCTAAACTACCCACAAGTCTCCCCAACACTTCTATAGGACGATTTTCATTTTTCATGTTACACAAGCACAATCATTCTAGATTCTTTGATCGGCTTCCCCGTGTCTAGGTACTCATTTCATTCCTGACACCATCTCTTCAGTTTTGATATTTTCTTTTGGGACAAATGTATTGAAAATCCTAAAACTTATTACAAAAGTACAATTGAGTCACAAAAATTTCAAGAAATGTAATTAAATCCTAAAACTTACACAAAAGTGTAATTGAGTCTTAAAACTTTCACAAAGTGCAATCAAGTCATAGAACTTGTTAAATTGGTCTAAGCAAGTCTTTTTATTAGAAGAATTTGATTGCACTTTCGTGACAAGTTATAATACTCGATTGGCCTTTCATGACAAGTTTTAGGATTTGATTGCATTTTTGAAAGTTTTAGGACTCAATTCCATTTTCATAACAAGTTTTGGGACTTCAATGCAATTTTTGAAAGTTTTGTGACTCGATTGCACTTTTGTGACAAGTTTAAGAACTTTCAAGTACACTTATCGTTTTTCTTTTCCAGTTACAAAACGATCCATTTTAATAATGGGAATCCATAGTCTGTGCAGGGAATCGAGTTTGTTCTGTACATCTAATTCATATAAACAAGCCAAATTCTACACTGCAGAGCCAACTCCATAGGGGTTTTGTTTTAGGAAAATACTAGATTTATTAAGACAATTTTATACAATTAATTTGTCAAATGGCATATCAGGCTATTGGTATTTTTTATATAACCAATTATTAAGCAGATCGCTCACAATCTGACATATTTCTAAGTAAATTAATTTTAATAATTTTAGCACTGTGGTTTAAGGTTTTAACTTGTCCACGCATACTGTTTTTCATTGTTTATTCATTAAAAAGACCAAATTTATTGTCATAATGTGAAGCACACAACTTCTCAATCACAAAAGTTATAACATTTTGGACGTATGTCCAGTCATTTGACAGAACCTTCTGAACATATGTTCCTTCCTTCTATGTGTAATGATGGGTAACTTCATTATGTTCATTTATTAACTATGTTGCATAATCTTGTTTTTTGTGATGATGGATGTTTTTTTATTCAACTCTTACTATTATTATTTGTCAGATAGGAGTCAAAAGTTAGATATTATGTCATAATTAGCATCCCTACATTGTTAATCTCATTGAAAGTCACATTACATTACACAGCAGGATCCATTTGTAAAAGGGTAATTATTTTTAAATACTTATTACCAAGAACCTTCGTTGGGAAATTTTGTGGTTCCTTTTTATTTTGGGCTAGCATTTGAAAAGCTTGGTATCGATTTTTCTATTTCCTTGTTGTAAATAAAAATTGAAAGCTAGCACAAGCAATGACATTTTGTTCATCCTTATTGACCAATTTCTCCTCAAGAAACTTGTGCAACTTCTCGAATCCCATCCTTTTGGCAGATTTTCACGAATCAATTGAGTGGAAATGAAGAACAAAACTCGTCTCCTATTTTCGTTCGGACACGATGACCTTCTTAACTAGAAAAACTATTTTTGATAATGTTCATGAAATCATGGAAGCCCCCCCCCATTCGTGTCTATTATGTAGTCAATCAATAGTGCCTATATTTCCTGTTTGGTCTTAGACATCGAATTACAGCAACTCCTGTTGTGATAAAAAGAGATTATCATCAATTACATGGCTAAAGTTAAAAAGTCAAATACTCGAATCAGTATCACCCAGCCTAACTCAGCTTCAACATACACATTTTACTTAAAATTATTCCAATAGAAAATTAGCCCAAGGACGAAAGGAGTCTATCGATTGTGAGTGAACTGACTGACGGAGGTCATGGTTGGATTTTGGTGATGCTCCGGAGAAAAACTTGAAGTAGAGATTGAAAAGGATGAGGACAATAAAGGAAGATCATTAAAAGATCTTCAAAAGGTAAGACCTTTTCCAACACAGGGCATGGTCCATGTCGATATTTATATCATTACTACGTTTTATTGTAAACAAGTAAATGCAAAATTTCTTGTTTTAAAAATCATTAGATATAGATATTTTGATATTTGCCAAGAGTAAAATGTCTTACAATGCGAATGTCTTATTTTTATAAAGGTTATGACGTTCTATTGTAACATAATGTAGAGTAACAAAACAAAAAATCATACTGCAAAGTTGTTTATACAGGAGAGAGGGGATGAAGATTGAGATTCAAGAGAACCATTTTACTTTTTATGAGAAGCAATCAAACAACCTATAAACACCAAAGAAGACAGTTCTTCTAGAAATGAAAATTGTGGTCAACATAGCACCGTTAGAAACTCAGTCTAATAGCGCGGCCAGTCTAGTAGGACTCTTTTATAAAATATGCAATTAGGTCAAATTGAATAAAAAACAATTGAAATTCAAATAAGGAATGAGAGAGATATGTGGAATTATTCTGACGTGGGCTACATTAATTGAATTTAAAATTTACCGTTTACGGGATTTGTCTAATAAAGTAAGACACAAAAATTCTTAATTAGTCTAATATGGAGCTAAATTGTGTGGGCTGAGTAAAACCCAGCTTGTAATAAGAGGGTATATGGCTGAAAACTCTATAACTAGTGCTCAAATCTCTCATCTAACCTTAAAGCACACATAACCTCACGTAAGGAGCAGTTACTGAACACTAATCGTGAGGGGTGGTCTCATTGAGCTAGTGATACAGAGAATAACAGAAAAGAAGCACTTGTGCTTAAGATAGTCGCTATTCCACATCAAGAACGATGAATTCCAAATCATGTGTACAAGTCCTGTTATTCTTGAACACTGTGTTTTAGATTATAGTGTCGCGACCTATTTTTTTTGACGCGCAGGAAAGAGATAGGTTTAGGGGGTATTGCCCAAAAGGCAAGCCAATTGGCCCATCGATTTAAGCGGAAGCTCTCCCAAATTCATGCCTCGCGTGACATTGGATTTTGTTTTAGGCTCTTTACAACCTAATTATTTTTTAGAAGTCGCCACTAGCCATTTAGGGTTGGCTAAAAATCAAATGAGATACGGGAAGTTCGTCTCATTTCCTACGCAACCAGAAATTCTAGATTCGAAAACTTGGTTAAGCTAATGTTACTATAAGCGTCCTTTAGATACCTCTAACTTGGTGAATAAGACTCGTACTTGTATCAGAATGATATCTTTGCCCTTGAGTAAGAGAAGATACTAGTGTCAGGATGTGACTACTTCCCGCACAAAATAGCAACATTGGTAGCTACTCCTCATTACGTCCTTTTCCGAGCCGAACAAAATTAGTTCACGCCCTCAACTCAATCAACATTGCTAGTATTTCCATTGGCATTGAGAGGTGATTATCCGTACAAATTCTTCCGCAATTACTTCGTACAAAACAGTTACGTCAAGCCAGTTGATGCGAAATAATCAACGTTAATATCGGAACCATTACTGCACTTAGTTTATGTTAGCCGGCATGGCCGGCTAAACATCAAATCTTGACCGAGTCAGTTGACAATCAATACAACATGACAGACTTTTCGTCCCTCAACTCTATGCCACTCCTTTTAGTCCTGATAATATTTCTTCTATTTTTACGATTTTATTTTTTTTAAACGATAAAGAAAACAGATTATTAGTATTAGTTTATTAAATGATATGTCGCGCTGTTATTGACTTTTAAATATGACCCAATTATGTCAAGGATCACTAACAATCTAACTAATCTCTTAGTAAAATCAATGTAAACCGACTTTAGTAAATCTAGCTACTTGGTTTAAGTTTTATCGTTAGTAAATCTATCTACTTCGTTTAAGGCTTTAACTTTAGTAAATGATATATTGGGGCTATTATGAAGTTTTAAATAGAACCACTTATTTAAAGGATCACTCACAAGTAAACATGTCTCTTAATAAATCAGTTTTGTAAAACTAATTTGTAGTAAATCTTGCCGTCTGGTTAAGGGTTCTGATTTGTCGACATATAGTACTTGTCTTTTCTCTCTTCTTTGTATTTTTTTCTCCACCTTATCCACTCCAAGTGAATTCGTACTACATAAACAAGAACCATAACCTCTGCGATATATAGCCTAAAAATCTCCGACTCTGCATCAAGCAAAAACATACCAAAGCACCAACAACACCAACCCTTACCATGACTCGCTCATCATCTACTCTTTATTTCCTCATTTTTCTGACTGTTCTGATCCGAACCTCTGCACATCATGCCGAATTCCGCAACTACACCATAGGAAACTTCACGCCGAACAGCGCCTATGCAAAGAACCACGACACCATCCTCAGCTCTCTCTCCAACAACGTGTCTGCACATGATGGGTTCTACTACACGAGCACGGGCCAGAACCCAAACACCATCTACGCTCTCACTTTCTGCCGAGGCGATCGTCGGGGAATATCTGCGAGAACTGTGTGAGCACCGCAGTCCATGATTTGGTCGAGGGGTGCCCCAACCAGAAGGCTGCTCTATCCTGGGGAACCAGAGGCCAGCCATGCTTTATCCGACACTCGGACACTCTGATCTACGGCATACTGCAAACGGATCCTACCCTTTTGCTTCACGACGTCAACAACATCACCATGAGCCCAGCGATATGGTGGAACTTGACCCAGGAGTAGTGAACAAAGCCGTGGACAACTCTTCGAAGCTCAAGTTCGCAACGGGCAGGCCAAATTGCCAGACAACCGTACGATCTGCTCGTTGTTACAGTGTAGTCCTCACTTGTCGGCAAACGATTGCAGGACATGCTTGGACAAAGCCATTGATTATTATGATGAGTGTTGTCGTGATAGACCAGCCAGCGGTCTCTATAAGCCAAGCTGTATTTTGCAGTGGGATTTGTACCCCTTTTTGGAGTCCAGCCCCATCCCGTTAGTCGTCTTCACCACTAGGGGTTAGCACGGGTCCAAGATAGAATTGGAAACCGAAGAACCAAATCAATAGGTCCATTCAGTTCTTGGTTCTAGAATAGGAAGTTCCAGGTCCCGGTTCCATTTTTTTAGAAACTGCCGATTCGGTTCCCAGTTCCTATAAGAACCCGGAATCGAAACTGGGAACAGGAATTGGGAACCCTAAATCTAAAATCCATAATTTTCTTACTACTCCTCATTTCTCACTTCTTAACTCTCAAATTCTCATTTTCGTATGCATACTCATTGGTTTGTAACTTGTTATGCATAACATTTCCTAAGGTTTGTTTAGACCTTTGATTTATTGTGGTTTTGGGGTACCCACCATTCACATGCTCATTGTTTTGCTTGACTTGGGAATTCATTGTCATGTATCTATACCAAGTTTTTGTTCTTTAGTGAGGTTGATTGTTTTCGTCATTCACTCTTTTAAGAAACATCTTCAGCTTGATGATTGCATGGTTAGAATCATGGTGATAATGGATGGTCAAAGGAGAAAAGAAAAAGTTCTACTTGTATTTGTAAATAATCGATACACGACGCTTCAATTTTAAATTTAAAACTATTATTAAGTTATCAACTATGAATGTTATTTGTTTTGATTTTAGGTGGTCAGAATTTAAAACAAATTTTCATAGATGTT
Organism: Syzygium grande; assembly: GCA_024733475.1. NCBI lineage: Eukaryota > Viridiplantae > Streptophyta > Magnoliopsida > Myrtales > Myrtaceae > Syzygium > Syzygium grande. Next base: position 1,646,073 of record JAMXDD010000001.1, read on the forward strand.
TGAGGACCAAAAGCTCATCTTTCGTTCCTTTTTCCTGCTTCCCATTTTGTTTGTGGTCCTAGATATAGATATTGTCTTGATTGATATGCTAATCCCTTGTGAATTATGTTTGCGCATCAATTCACGCAATGACTTCTCATTTTATTGTATTTATTTGAACTATAATGTTGGGAAAACTAGTCTTTTATATTCTCTTTGATGAATGATAAGCTTGTTCGGTATTGTTGCGTTTATTTTCGTTTTGTTTAACAAAAATGAAACCAAAAAAAAAAACCTGTTGGACCGTGGAACCGACCTTAGAACCTGTGATAAGGTAGGTTCTAGGTTCCAAGTTCCAAGTGGAACTTGTAAACAACCTGGAACCGCTCATCCCTATTCTCCACTACCTTCGCTGCTCCATCAGCTCCTGGTGGAAATATCGACAAAGGCACATTGCGGTTAAACTCGTGGAAAAAGTAACATAGCTTGATATGACCGAGACTATTGAGTTCTCTTGTTTTTTTAGCAAAAATTATAGAGTAGCTAGCATTTTGAATTTTCGATCTTAAAATTGCACTTTAGATTTCAAACTTACTAAGTTTTGAGTTAATTTCATTTAAAAAGCTTGAATTGTGAGTAGCTTCGAACTTTATCCCTAATTTTGAAATTTATCGTAGAAATGTCCAACATTCTTGTTTCGTTCAAATATGGCAGTGTCAATTTCTCAACAGTGAACGTAGAATAAAATGTTGCATCCGCCTATTGTACCATTCGTATTTACTATTGAACCGTTCTGAGTGCAACACATACACTCCACTAGGTAAGGGAATACAAAGTTACTGTTGTAATATTAATGAACGAGAAAGCTAATCCAAATTTTACAAATTAAGTCAACACAAAATTACCAGAAAAATAATGAGAGACATTAAAGACAATCAAGATTTACGTAGTTCAATCCGACGATCGGTATCTACATTTACTAGAAAAGCTAACAGCAAATAATCTACTAATAATCGAAGAATCAAAATTTACAATCGCTCACTTACACACTCGAGTATTTCTCAAACCTAGATTAAACCTAAACCTTAAATGTTTACAAATAAACAACCCATATAGGTGTAAAACTCACCACACAAATCACCTGTGCAAGACACGTCCGCACCGTGAAAGAAACGAGAACTCCAGACGTCTTCCACCCGTTCATTCTCTGTTCGTGCGGCACATCAGGAGCTCATTGGTTGGCTTCTTCGAGAGCACTCTCACGAAGAGCTCCCAAAAACCTTCACTGTTCAGCCTTGAAAGGGCTTCAATCTAAGTAGCACCAACATGCGACACGGCCGCGACCACGACACGCGACGCGTTATTTTTCAAAAATACAAAATTTCAACATGTTGCGACACATTGTATATAAAAAGTAAATTTTTATATATACATGATAAATTAATTTGATTCAAATTCATAAATAAATAAATAAATAATAAGAAAAAGGAGCCTAAAATGAATTTACAGTAAAAACATTAAGCCACCATTTGTTAATATCTATTCAAAACTGGATAATAGAGGCAGCATTCCCTGTCTTGTATTCTAGACTTCTCAGACTTGCAATCCTCCCTCCGGGGATCACAACCAGAGGAGGCAGAGGCCTCTTTGAAAAGAAACATACATATGAAGCTACAAAAGAAAAGGGGCAAAATGACCGAAACTACACAAAGAGAGCGATCATTACTAGCACTGCAAAGGGGGAACGCGCGGCTACAACGGTGGTGGTGGGGGTGAGGAGGTGGCGGCGGCGGCACGGGCCCCGGTAGGCCTCAAGCGGCGGCGCCAAAGGATAATTTGGTGGCGGGTGGGGAGGCGCATTTACCCAAATGGCGAGATGCAAGAAAACGTTCAAGAAAAGCAATCATGGTAGAGGAAAGGGTCTTGAGGAGATCTGGCGGAGGAAAGGGTCTTGAGGACCTATGCGAAGGAAAGAAGCTTAGGGCAGACAAGTAATCGAGCTTTCTCTACTTTTCCTTTTACTTTTTACTTTTTTTTTTATAAATTTACATTTGACCTCTAAATTTTTGGAAATTTGTAAAATTAACCTCGTCGTGTTGAAAATCACGTGTCGGATTCCCGACTCGCGTGTTGCTGGCGTGTCCAATGCGTTGACCGTGTGTCGGATCTCCGACACTCGTTGACCGCATGTTCGAGCATGTAGGCCGCATGTCCGGTGTGTCACACACCGACACCGTGTCGGACACCGCTTCCGGCAGCTCAAATAGCATGTCGGTGTATCCTAGGCTTCAATTTCGGCCACATAGAAGAAAATGATATATATATATATATATATATATATATATATGGGCCCCTTTGACAGTCAAAACCCTTGCTGACCACCACCCTTCAAGAAGAAGTCACGTTTTGTTTCTTTCCTCATGTACAAATAAGTGAAATAAATGGAGAAAATATTAGGTGAGTTTAATACTCCGCATAAGTCATGCAGCACACCATTCAAAGTTGATATCTAACAATCGGGGACCACCTTCTGACTCCTCTATCTCTGCTCTGCTCCGTTGCTTTTGCGTTTATCGGACATTATCTCTCTCTTGATTCAGGGACTCCGTTGCTTCTTCTCCGTCCTCCCGCTCTTCCCGCTCGACTAACAATCCGAGTACCCCACACGATTGCTCCACCTGGATCTCCGGAGCGAGCCGCATGGGGCACCTCGGCGGCATGATCTCAAGGATCTCCTTGAGATGGGGGCATGGCGGTCGGTAGCGGTGGTGACGCCCTTCCCGCCCGTCGGGTCGGCGGAGGTGAGGCGGAGAAGGAGAGGTGGAAGAGCATGGCGATGATGAGGGAGCCGAGGAATATCTTGGTCGCCCACAGGAGGAGGATGAAGATGGAGGTCGACTTGGACAGGTTGGTGTTCACATCGACCCTCTGCGAGAAAAAAATCGGGCCATTCAAAGAGCAGAGGCATGGGTGGTTTCGATTGTGAAGAGGAAGGGAGAGAGAGAGTGGAGTCGTGAACGGAGTAGTAAAACGAAGATGAGGGAGAGAGAGGAGAGAGGGAGGTCCGTGTGTCTAACAGAGGGAGGAGATGAGGAAAAAGTAACAGAGACGGAGGAGTCAGAAGGTGGGCCCGAATTGTCGATATCGACTTTTGAATGATGTGATGCAGGATCTACGTAGAGTATTAAACTCACCTGATATTTTACCAAATAGATGAGCCCGTTAATTTTGTCCCAAGTGATGGAGAAAAGCTTCATTCTTTCTTGTGCAGTGTAAGCCCTTTACGTTTTCTTCTCTCTCATGCCCACAATTTAATTTAGTAAATCGATGTACATCGTTCAATCGGGCCGAGCTTTGTAAATCGAATATTGAATTTACATGATTTGATCAATGTGACCTACATCTACGGAAAGAGTAGCACAAAATTTCAATATATATAAAATGACATAACGGAAATTACAAATACACTCGAATCACTCAAGCACTCTTAGTATTTTCTAGCCCCCAATTATATCCAACAACTGACATAATGTTTAGTCTCATAATTTCTTACAAAATAATATATCAATCTCATAAAGAAATGACGCATAATCTTTGTGATATCCTGAAAATTCGATCAAATTTGGTGACTTATGAAATGGTGATTTAAGTCAATGCTCTATTAGTTAATTCTCACCCTGACCTGATCACTCAAGGAATACTAATCAAAGGGGAAAGGCTATCGAGGAATTTACTTCCAACAGCAGCCCGTTAGTTTGAGATGTACTATAGCTGCGATTGATCAATCGGCCACGAATTATGATCCGATTTTGAGTGTCGAATGCTCAAGGATTTCACACCCGAACCATAGGACACCGCCTCGTAATTTTTACTAATTGGCCATCGAAAATTTCAATTTTGAAAAAGGATCAAAGAATCGGAAATTTGACGCGAAAAACGAAAGTGAACCGAGCAACGCCCATTGGGCCTCGCGCCCGAGAAAGGCTGGCCATCAAGACCCGATAAAGTTTAATTGGCCCATAAATTGATACATGAATTGAAGTCAAGATTGTAATTTTGGGGGACAAAAATTAGAGAAATTGCAAAAGAAAAATTTATAGATATATATTTTAGGAGTAATGATGAACCCACACCCCTTCCCTTCTCTCTCTCCCCCGCTGACCTTTCCCCCTTCTTTGCTGACCTCTCCCACGCCTTTGACTCCCTTACCCACTCCCACCAACTCCCCATCATTTCCCCCACTTCTTCTTCTACTTCTTCTTTTCTTTCTTCTTCTTTGTTCTTTCTCCTTTATGCTCGGCTCCTCCATTTTTGCTGCTCACCGCCAGCCTATCCTCATCGAGACCAGCCACCGCCATTCGCCCGCTCCTCTCCGCCGGGTCGAGCCACCACCACCCCAACTCCATCTCGGACCGTGTAGCACCGCCCCTCCCCGGAAACTCCGTCGCCAACCTGCTTTCTAGCCAAGGCAAGTGCACCTCTCTTGGTTTCTCCCTCCGTCCGCCTTCGCCGGCTTGCCGCTCGTCCTTAGATTAGCCCCGGTCGGCCCGAGCAACCCCGAACAACCACCTACACGGCTGCTCCTCCGTCGCGCCGTCTACCGCCATTCTCGCTCTCCGTTTGTCCCGCCGTTGCAACTGCTCGGCCGGCTGCTGTCCGCCACTTAGTCGACACCACCAGACACCATTTCATGCCGAATCGGCTCCCAAGCCCGGGCTCGACCAGCCATCACAGCAACCACTCCTTCGCCCGCGCCCGAATCGCCGCCGTTAAATGCGTTTGTAATGCAAAAGCTGGAGCCGACACGAGCAAGCTCGCATCGTCGCCCGTCATTCTTGTGTTAACGCCGTCGTTAAGCGAGTAAGTTAACCCCTATTCTCTCGTTGATGGTGTTAAACTTGCTTAGGGTAGTTTAGTTTAAGCTTAAACTAAGTTTATGGTTGGTTAAGTGGGATTATGTGATAAGTTATTGTTAGATTATTACATAATTGTTGGTAATAAGTTATCAGCGATTAATAAGTTATCATTGGATGTGATAATAGGTTATCGGTATTTAAAAGATAAGTTATCGGTAAATTTTAGCGATAGGTTATCGGTATGTTCGATAAGTTATGATTATTTACGTAATAGGTTATTGTTGTATTTGTGATAAGTTATCAATTATTTTTTTATTATTGATTATTTTATTAAATATATTATTTTTCAGAATTAAATATTAATATTTTATCATTAAAAATACATTAAAATAACATAAAAAATAATTTATTTCCGAAAATTAAATATGAATATTTGAATGATTTTTTTATATAGCAAATTGTGATTTTTATGCTTGTATTATGATGCTTATGCTAAGAATTGTCGTGTTAATTAATTAGTATAGCTAAATGATTATAATAACTATTTTCAAGAAAGGATTTCGAGTTTTCGAAAATGAATATTTGTCATCGCTATGTCTACAAAATGAATTTGATGTCTTGAGAAAGAAAGCATGTTTGAAATGAGATTTACAAATCGATTGATTGTGTGCATGTGTGACCACTTGGTATTGTTGTGTGACATTGATGTGAGCACAATTCATATATGCATTGGCTAAATGAAAAGATAAGAATTGGCCTGAATGCTTGTGTGCTCGTGGTGGTCACACGCCGGAGCCGCCTTTGCTGTAGATCGCTTGACGATACCTGATTTATTGGGGTCTTGTTATAAATCGCTGACAATACTCAATTTATCGAATGTCCGGAGATTATCTCGATTACCGATACTCCGGATGCCTTGTCGTGGCCGAGGCCGACTCGATGCTCCTTACGGATACTATCTTACCGCAAATCGCTTGATATTGCCGTATTAGAATGCAGTCTTACCATAGATCGCTTGACGTGCCGCCGTTCGACGGGCGGATTCCGAGCTCCGGTCATGCCGTAAGACCGCCATCTTGCTGTAGATCACTTGATGCGTAGTGGCCCTGAATGGGCGTAATAACTGGAATACGTGTACTGCATAGTGCATGATTATGGGGTAGAAACTACTAGGCATGGTATAGGGGCGTGTCCAAGTGGGTTTTGCCTTATAATCGAGACACGCCTGCCGACGTGATGTATTGATGTATACTAATTCTTGCTATATGCTCTGGTTATGTGATATGTTTGATGCATCGCTATGGCATATGACTACCTATGCCATGCATTATATGTGTGTCAAAGCAGGGTAAGGATGCCTGTGGTTGATTAATGGCTTGTGTCCAGTGCGTGGTCGGCGTGATTAGGGACCCCAAGGCGAGTTGGCCTTCTAAACGGGGCTTAAGCCATTAACTTATTGAGACTTTCGTCTCATTTGTTGTTGTTAATCATTTTTCAAGCTCTTAGCATGTTGATGCACCCCAGTTTGGTTAAGGGTGTATGGAAGTTGGCTTTTTGGGATCAATCTGTTGGTGAAGTAGATTAGCCCCATCTGGTATCTTTTGTTGGCTTTTGTGGTAATGCCTGAAGTGGACCTATAAAAATGTTCTCGGGGGTTAATCAAGTGAATATTAAAAATGGTGTTGTTGTTTATCTATTATCAATCGTTTTCCTATCTATCCCTATTTATTGTAGTTGTCCGGGTGATTGTTGTTATCGCTTCCGCATGCATAATTAAAAGATAAAATGAAGGGTCGATGACGAGTCCTAGGACGCGTCGCATTGTGACGACCATAGTGGGATGTTGCATGTTTGTAGGGTTCGTATGACATCCTCATTGAAGTGGTATCGAGTAAGGTCAGCTCAATCCAAATTTGGTCGAGATCCGAGTGATAAAGTGTGATGGGTTTTGCGATAGTGAGTTAAGAAAATACTTTGTACCTATGTTTGATTGTTAGCTTTCTCATTTGTAAGCGGTTGCTCGTGAATTCTAATTCCTTATTTGATTTGGTAAGTAGGTTTCGTAAAGATCCTGCAAGATGAGTGATCCCGAGTAAAGAGTCCCTCGGAGAAGGGTAGAATTGAGGCAGATTGGTGCTAAAGAGAGAGCACTTGAGGATCCTAGGTTAGATCGGATCCTGCAGCTTTGTAGACCTTGGTCGATAACAGGCTCATAACCAAGCCGCCGCCGCTATTGCCGCCGCCCGATGCTGATCATCGCCTCGCTGATATTCCACGGCTAGAAACAAAAATGGGAATGGAAATGGGAATCCATCCATGCACAAGTTAGTGGAGTAATTTCTAAAGCTCAAGCCGCCCAAGTTCACCAGGTGCGGGTGATCTTGAGGCTGCAACCCTCCGGATTAGGGGAGTTGGAAAAGGCTTTTGCCTTGCCGAGATGTTTGGACGAAGACAAGGTGACACCGGCGCCTATCGGTTTGCAAGGTAATGCCAGTACTTGGTGAGAAGCTACTCAAATGAGGGTTTTCCCAAAAGGTATGGCCCAGTGGGGTGCCTTTTTGGAAGCATTTAAGAGCTAGTATTTTTCGGACTATGCTCGAGAACAAAAAATGAATGAGTTTTAAGCGGCTCGTACAGAATCAAATGACGGTGGACCAAAGATGAAGCTAAATTTGCTGAGTTGTTCAAGTATGCTCCAAGATTGATCAAAAACCCGGTTGATAAGGCAAGGAGGTTTAGGGATATGCTGAAACTCGAGATTAAGGATCAACCGGTGCCTTTAAATCTGAAGGATTATGATGAGTTGTATGAGAGGGTACAGTTGATTGAGAGGAGCTTGGCAAAGAAGACAGTTAAGCGTCGGATCGGGGTTTGTACCAAATAAGGATTATCACCGGTTTAGGAAGAGACCGATGACAGGAAGTAAGTTCCTTGTCTCTCCTAACAAGAAAGGTGGAGTGAGAAAGCCGGTGCCCAATAACAATAATGGCCCCTATCGCTTATGTGGAAGGTGCCATGGATTAGTCCTGTGTCCCGCTAGGGGCGGGTGCTTGCTTTAGTTGCGGCTAGCATGGCCATCATATCAAAGATTGTCCACGCCAGCAGCGGGAGCACAAAGACCAATGCAACAGGTAGGACAACTTGTAAGGAATGCCCCGCCAAACCAGTTAAAATGACCCCAAGTGCAAGGATGAGTTTATGCTGTCACTAAAAAGGGGCGAAGGACTTGCTGTCATCATTATAGGTACGGTTTCGTTACGACCATGCTACATATGCTTTGTTTGATCCTGAGCCACGCATTCCTTTGTGGCCAAGCAGTTTGTGGAATTAGTGGAGTTAAGTTCGAACCGTTCAAGTGGTTTATAGCATTTCTACCCCTCTAATGGATAACGTGGTGTCAACATTAGGATGTGTTGGTTGCAAGTTATCTGGTGGTGGTCGTGAGGACAACATAGATTTGATTGTTTTGACGATATTCGACTTTGACGTAATTATTGGAATGGATTGGCTCACCAAACAACGAGCCACGAGAAACCGCTATTGTAAGATGATACAGTTTGACCTAGTAGGGAGTGTCGATTTTGAGTTTATTGGGAATCAAGGAAGACCTTCGATCCCTTTAATCTCGTCACCGAGGCGACTCGGTTATTGGATGTGGGTTGCCAAGGTTATTTGGCAACCGTAGTGGACACGCCGGTAGAGGAGCCGAGAATGGAAAATATCGCTATAGTACAAGAGTTTTTCTTGACGCCTTTCCCGAGGAATTACCCGGATTTCCCAGGAAAGGGAGATAGAATTCGTGATTGAGTTAGCCCTTGGAAATGTAATCGATTTCTAAGGCACCTTATGTAATGGCATTGTCGGAATTGAAGGAGTTAAAGGCTTAGATGCAAGAATTGTTGGACAAAGGATTTATTCGTCCTAGTGTATCACCTTGGGGAGCCAGTTCTATTTGCAAGGAAGAAGGACAAGTCGCTGCGCCTTTGCATCGACTATCGGCAACTCAATCATGTAACGGTTAAGAATAAGTATCCATTACCCAAGATAGATGATTTGTTCACCAACTTCAGGGAGCTGTAGTATTCTCAAGATAGACCTGAGGACAGGTTATCACCATTGAGGATTAGAAAGGAAGATATACCAAGACGGCATTTAGAACACGCTATGGACACTATGAGTTTACCGTAATGCCGCTTTGTTCCGACAAATACACCTGTAGCTTTTATGGAATTGATGAACAGGGGTGTTCAAGGAGTATTTCGACAAGTTCATGATCGTGTTCATTGATGACATTTTGGTGTATTCGAGGAGTTTAGAGGAACACCAACAGCATTTGTGGATAGTGCTGCAGACCCTTCGAGATCATAAGTTGTATGCCAAATTTAGTAAGTGCGAGTTTTGGTTAACTCGAGTGGCTTTTCTTGGACACGTGATTTCCGGGAAGGAATTTCAGTAGACCTGGCTAAGATTGAGGCGAGTTATGAATTGGCCTAGACCAATGACGGTAATCAAGTTTGAGTTTCTTGAATTGGCGGCTATTATAGGAGGTTCGTGGAAAAGTTTTCTGCTATAGCCATGCCCTTGACGCGATTACTGAAAAAGGACACGAAGTTCGAATACACGGATAAGTGTGAACATAGTTTTCAAGAGCTTAAGCAAAAGCTAACTCTGCGCTTGTTCTAATGTTACCGCTTGGTTCGAGGGGATATGAGATTTACAGCAATCCGTTATACAAAGGATTGGGATGTGTTTTAATGCAACATGGAAAAGTTGTGGCATATGCGTCCCGACAATTAAGACCACACAAATTGAATTACCCGACGCACGACTTGGAATTTGTTGCTATCATATTCGCGCCTAATATTTGGAGACATTATCTATGCGGAGAAAGGTTTTATATCTATATGGATCATTAGAGTCTAAAATATCTATTTTCGCAAAAAGAATTGAATATGAGACAGCGTAGATGGATGGAGTTGCTTAAGGACTACGATTGTGACATTTTGTATTACATGGTAAGGCTAATAAGGTAGCCGATGTGTTAAGTCGAAAGTCCTCGATTGCGCATATGATGGTTCAAGAATAGATTTTGCTTGAAGGAATTCGAGACTCAGATTTCAAGTTTGATGCAAGTCACCTCTCGAGTTTAATGGCTACTCTCGAATTGAGCTCGAAATACAAATTAGGATTAAAGCAGCGCAACTTTCGGATCCTAAGCTGCAAAAGATTCTGCAAATGGACGCAACTAAGAGAAAACCTGACTTTCAAGTATCCGAAGATGGGATCTTGAAGTTTCGTGGACAGTTGTGTGTATCCAATGATGAAAGACTTAAGGAGGAAATTTTAGTGGCAGCTCATTGCAAGAACTACAGATTCATCCAAGTGGCACAAAGATGTGTCAAAATTTTTGCCAATATTATTAGTGGAATGGCATGAAAGGAGATATTACCAAGCATGTGGCTAGATGTTTAATGTGTCAACAGGTGAAGGCCTAGCCACAGAAACCCGGGCGGACTAATGCAATCGTTGGAAATACCAGAATGAAAATGGGAGCATATCACGATGGATTTCGTGATGGGTCTACCGAGGAGCCAAAGAGGTAATGATTATGTCCGGGTCGTGGTAGATAGACTCACAAAGTCGGTTCATTTCATTCCGGTCTTGAAAGGACTTTGCCATGGACAAGTATGCGGAGTTGTACGTAAGGCATATAGTTTGTTTTCATGGTGTGCCAGTAACAATCACGTCAGATCGAGACCCCAAGTTCACCGCCACGTTTTGGAAGAGTCTTCAAGGCGCCATGGGAACAAAGCTGCAGTACAGCACTGCTTTTCATCCGCAGACAGATGGACAATCCGAGAGAACGATTCAAACTCTCGAGGATATGCTGCGAGCCTGCGTTCTGGATTTCAAAGGGAGTTGGGAAGAACAGTTACATCTTGTTGAATTCGCAGACAACAATAGTTACCAGCAGAGTATCAAAATGACACCTTTTGAAGCATTTTATGGTAGACATTGTAGGACTCCCGCTTGTTGGAACGGTTGGAGAACGAAAAGATTTCGAGACCCGAGTTGGTGCAACAGTTGTCGGATGCTATTAAAGTTATCGTGATAGGCTAAGAACTGTCCAAAGTCGCCAAAAAGTTATGCAGATAGGTGACATAGACCATTGGAGTTTCAAGTCGGAGATCATGTGTTCCTCAAGATATCGCCAATGCGAGGGATGTTGTGCTTTGGCAAGAAAGGCAAGTTGAGCCCAAGATATGTAGGACCGTTCAAATCTTAAAGTGAATTGGAACATTAGTGTATCGCCTAGCTTTGTCACCAAAGTTGGCTCATATACATGATGTATTCAATGTGTCAATGCCAAGGAAGTATGAACCGGATCCAACCCACGTTTTGAATTACGAGGAGATAGACGTGGATGATAGAATGTCGTGCGTGGAAAGACCAATACAAATTGAGGATCGAAAGGAGTAGGTACTACGAAATAAGACGATTCCTCTAGTCAAAGTTGTGTGGCAATATCATGGAACCGAAGGAGCCACGTGGGAAAGTGAAGAGATAATGAGGCTTCAATAGCCCTTTCTTTTTGAGGATTTAGATGTAAATTCAAATTTCAAGGACGAAATTTCTGTAAGGGAGAAGAATTCTGATATCCTGAAAATTTAACCCAATTTGGCGATTTATGAAATGGTGATTTCACCGACGCTCTATTAGTTAATTCTCATACGACCGATCACCCAGGGAATACTAACCAAAGGGGAAAGGCTATTGAGGTATTTACTTCCAACAGCTACCTGCTAGTTTGAGATGTACTATAGCTACGATTGATCAATCGGCCACGAAGTATGATCCGATTTTGAGTGTCGAATGCTCAATGATTTCACACCCGAACCATAGGACGTCGAAAAAGGATCAAAGAATTGGAAATTCGATGCGAAAAACGAAAGTGAACCGAGCAACGTCCGTTAGGCCTCACGCCCAACAAGGGCTGGCCATCAAGACTCGATAAAGTTTAATCGGCCCGTAAATTGGTACATAGATCGAAGTGAAGATTGTAATTTTGGGGACAAAAATTTGAGAAATTGCAAAAGAAAAGGGAAAAAATATAGATATATATTTTAGGGGTAATGATGAACCCACACCCCCTTCGCTTCTCTCTCCCCAGTTGACCTTTCCCCCTTCTTGACCTCTCCCCGCCTTTGACTCCCTCACCCTCCCACCAACTCCCCCCGCCTTGTCCTCATCCAGACCAGCCACCACCCGTTCGCCGCTCCTCTTAGTCGTCGAGCCACTCATTGACTTCATCTCGAGACCATAGCACCGCCCCCGGCCCCCGAACTCCTATCGCCCGACCTGCTTTCAATAAAGCGAGTGCACCTCTCCCAGGTTTAAACCTCCATCCGCCTACGCCACTTGCCGCCAAGTCCGGCACCCCAAACCACCACCACCAGCTGCCATTCGTCCTTAGATTAGCCCTTGAGTAAACCGAGCATCCCACAAGAACAGCCACCTACAGCTGCTCCTCTGTCGGCCGTCCACGCCATTCTCGCTCGCAGATTCGTCCTCGCCCGTTACAACTGCTGGAATCCGCTGTTGTCCAGCCACCTAACAAGAGCACCACAGACACCATTTCCGCGGCTAGATCGGCCCAGCCCAGGCAGAGCCGACCAGCCACCACAAATGACAAAACCAGATTCTTGCCGTTAGGTAAACTTGTAATGCAAAACCAGAGTTGCCATGAGCGAGCTCGTGTTGTCGCCATCGTTCTTTGTTAACGCTGTAGTTAAACGAGTAAGTTAACTCCTAATCCCTCGTTAGAGTGTTAAACTTGCTTAGGGTAGTTTTGTTTAAGTTTAAAACTAAGTTTATGGCTGGTTAAGTGGGATTATGTGATAAGTTATCGTTACATTATTAGATAATTGTTGGTGATAAGTTATCAGCGATTAATAAGTTATCATTGAATGTGATTATAGGTTATCGTATTTAAAAATAAGTTATCGATAAATTTTAACGATAGGTTATCGGTATGTTCAATAAGTTATGATTATTTACGTGATAGGTTATCATTGTGTTTGTGATAAGTTATCGATTATTTTATTATTATTGATTATTTTAGTAAATATATTAATTTTCGAATTAAATATTAATTTTTTATTATTAAAAATACATTAAAATAATATAAAAATAATTTATTACCGAAAATTAAATATGAATATTTGAATGATTTTTTATAGCAAATTGTGATTTTTATGCTTGGATTATGATGCTTATGCTAAGAATTGTCGTGTTAATTAATTAGTATAGCTAAATGATTATAATAACTATTTTCAAGAAAGGATTTCGACTTTTCGAAAATAAATAATTGTCATCGCTATTGTCACGCCCGAATCCCATCGAGCACACGACACACCTCTTTCGTCGAATATCGCGACGTCCCGTGATATCGCCACCCAATTCAACTTATCGAGATTTAAAGCATCAAATAAAAGCCACAAACACCCGATACAACATTTGACCAGGGGTGCAGGGAGAATAAACATCCATTACTTACTCAAACTTATATAATATCCACCATATACAATCCATATAATATACATGCAAACCGAACCTCTAACTATGCACCACCGATATCAAAAGATCCGTAGCACGGGTACCTAACTTGTAAAAATGAAACACTTCAAAAGGCCTATACTCAACCCCTACACTAGCCCCCTACGCCCTCTAGATGGCATCTACTCCGAGTCCAAATCCTCGGGACCCGAGTTTGAATCCCCTTGAGCCGCCTACTCCTCGAGAACTCTGAATCAGCCTTGATCTCAATCGGGTTGTTCTCATCACCCGACTGCACCGGAACCTCAATCCGCTCCTCCTCATCAGACTCCTCTTCCCGCTCTTCCTCTGGCTCATTCTCTAGCTCATCCTCTAGTGCGTCCTCTGGTTCCATCTCGGGGTCTTCTTCTGGCTCATCTTCGGGTTCTTCTTCCGGTGCCTCTTCAAGTTCTTCCTCGGGGTCTTCTTCTCTGGTTCTTCCTCTAGTATTACATGAGATCCACTTCCATAGGATCATACCTTGCCTGTGATTCCTCCGGCTCCGAATCCGACTTAGCCAATGGAGGTTAATGTGTGTGCGGCGCAGGTTGATGTCTGGATTGGGTGAGACTAGTATCCAAACTAGTTATCTCGCCAAGAAGAAGGGGTATAGCTGACGAATCCCAATCCCCCACTTCGTCAAACGGGACATGAAAGCCACGGATGGGGCCAAACTCATCCATCTCAGCCCTAAATATCCAAGCGATATAGGTGTGGGCCTACCAAAAGGGTTGCCCTAGGTTTACCCAGACTACCGTGGTATGCTTGATCCAGGTCAAATTCTTGTCTATCGAGTACTCTACAACATTATGGTCGGTGTGCATGGAATCCCAAAATGCTCGTGGCGGTGGCGGAAGGGTCATTGCTCGAGCCGGGGTTCTGAAATTATTTAGTTGAAACAACCATGAGACACGTCTCAGCAAGTAACATCCTAAACCCCACCTAGGCTAACACGTACCTCCAAACTAGTCTAAACACAATCCGTTCAACAATCACATAACAGTGCACAAATTTGCACTTACCTAGGCTTTGATACCGCAAGCTACGAGGTTAGTCTCAATTATATAATTTCCAATCACATGCACATTCCAAATTAATTTCATGCCTGATACATAAGTCGAACACGTGACATTTCCACTTCCTTATTCTCTACACTCGATCATGCCTCATCACACTATTTTCACTTTCGACTCGCTAGTGACCCGCGTAATAATACCGCCTCAAGTTCACTTTGCAAACTATCTCATATTCACACACTTCTTAGCCAGCGTAATAGTACCACCTCGGGCTATGTCTCTTGGCAGCGTAATAGTACCGCCTCGGGCTCAACATCCACCACTTACGGCATAACCCGGCGTTGAAGTACCGCCTCGGGTTGGCCGTCTTCCCGATATCTGGGCATCGTCCCGTGTTAGCGTACCGCCTTAGGGCGACACAATTCCCCACGCCATAGTACCGCCTCAAAGGAATTCCGCGACACACACAACATCACACAATTTCTCATTTATTCGTTCGCTCGATTTACATGCCAACATACCAATATACCAGCCGATCAAATTAGGCTCATGCATGCATCAACCTCACGCATTTCACATGCTCAATTGACACCCATTCACGGCCAATTACCAGTCAATTCAATTCAGCCCATGCGTGCATATAACAGTCCACATTTCAATCAAGCAATTCACAATTCAACAAACATACAAGGCCACCATCGGGCCCCACAAGCATAGCTACAATCATGGGCATAAATTCAACATTTCCAAGCTCATTTCAGGCCATAACAAGCACCACAATCCAGCCACATTACAACACATCAAACCGACACAATTTGTCCCTAAATCGAGGAATATGCTCGTCATTTCAATCTACGATGTCCAGCACTCAACTCAACCTCAAATCAGTCTCAAACATCACCAATTCATCCACAATTCAGCCAATTCCAATCCCCAAATCAGTCCACTAAGTTAACTCTTAAACAGCCCCTAAATAACCCCTAAACCGCCACTAATCAACCTAATTCAGCCCCTAATCAAGTCCATCAATACCCGATATCCTAAGTAGAGTTTAGGAGGCGACTTACTTGAAAATCTAGGCTAGCTCGGCTGAAGGAAGGGGCGGCGGTGTCCGTGGTCACACGGAGGCAGACAAGAATGACAAGCGGCTTGACAGACGGTGGCTGGTCTTCCGCCGGACAAGACAGAATGAGGATGATGGTGTTTCGGTTGAGACAAAATAAGGGAGAGAGAGATGTGGGGGCGGCAAAGCAGTGATGGCGAATGGCCCTGGCCCGGTGGCTTCGGCTCCGGCTCAAGAAGAAAGTGGTGGCAATGGCCGACCCAGGCGGGCCGGCCACGTGATCGGTGGGAGGCGGAGGAGGTTTGGCCTGGAGGGAGAGAGAGAGAGAGAGAGAGAGAAACCGAAAGAGGTGAGAGAGTGGGGGTGGAGAGAGTAATTAGAAGTAAATAGGCTTAAGGTTAATTATTTGTGTCTAATACACATGCAAATGACCATTATACCCTCCTCTCTAAAATCCAATCGACAGCCAAGATTCATTCTTATCCTAAGATCGACGGTCCGAATTAATCCTTGCAAAAATATCTAAGGAAAAAATTGAAATTTCACAAAATTTCTAAGAGCAAAATTGTCCAAAAATTTTCTATTTCTAAAGTAGGATTGAAATGACCAAAATGCCCCTCCCCAATATACTTGGCCTTAACAAAATTTCAAGGGTAAAACTGTCATTTTTTATTTCTCGCCAAATTAGAATTTTCTAAAAAATCTGACAAATCTGAGGCTGACTAAGCCAATAACAACATTATCCAATTATCCTGTCATGACATTCATAATTTCCGAGGCCCAATCTTGGTCGTTAATTAATGACCAAATTTAATTAACATAACTTGAGCATATCTCGAACTAACGGGTGGCTTTTGGGTAAATTCGCACATTTGACCAAAGGCCGACACTGAATCAAGCCACGTTCAAGTTCACTCGGGTCGTGATGACTTCGGTTGTCACTTAATCGCGAGGATCGATCGCTAGTTCCGTTGGGCGCAATCGTTTGGTATAGGTTTAGAATCGTTAAATTTCATCTCGTGATCGGGTGGAATCACCCGCGATATACTAATATGACAACAACGAATTGATTCCTAACTATCCTTGGATCGGTCTACGTTTGGCTCAAAATGTCACATCGATAATTTTTATGGTCGAAAGTCGATTCACGATCGAGTTTCTTTAGTCGCGCAAATTTAAATCCCTAATTAGCCTTTCCCTAACGGTTAATATCCTAGGAGTGATCAATTCCGGATGAGATCTAACTACAAGTACGTCCATAAATCATCCATTTCATAAATCCCAAGTAGGTTGGATTTTAGAATGTCACAACTCTTTCCCTTATAAAAATTTCGTCCTCGAAATTTACAATTCAACTTAGCTACTCAAACAAGTGGGGGTATTGACGTTGCATTAGCTCCTCACTTTCCCAAGTCGCGCCTTCTGTCCCGTGATGTTCCCAAACAACCTTGACCATCGGGATCGTCTTGTTCCTTAAAACTCGTTCTTTTCGATCTTTGATCCTTATTGGTCTTTTGATATCACGAAACCTTGTCGTCCACCTCTATCTCTTTGTAATTCAACACGTGAGTCGGGTACGGCTCATATTTTCTCAACATCGTCGTAGA
Organism: Syzygium grande; assembly: GCA_024733475.1. Classification (NCBI taxonomy): domain Eukaryota; kingdom Viridiplantae; phylum Streptophyta; class Magnoliopsida; order Myrtales; family Myrtaceae; genus Syzygium; species Syzygium grande. The sequence continues at coordinate 1,663,189 of JAMXDD010000001.1, forward strand.
ACACATTATACACTTGCGACAAGTTTGGCGGGAGTGCAAGGCGATAAGCTAAATCTCAATCCTTTCTAAAACCTCGAAGGGTCCCACGTGTCTCGGACTTAACTTCTCCTTCTTACCAAATCAGGACAATCCTCTCATGGGCGATACCTTAAGGAATATGTGATCCCCTACTTGGAATTCCAAAGGTGTTACCGCCTACATCTGCATAACTCTTTTTGACTTTGAGCTGTTTTCAGCCATTCACGAATTATTTTCACCGCCTCGATTGATTGTTGAACTAATTCTAGCCCGGTTTATACTCCTTTCTCCCATTCGTCCCAACATACGGGCATTCTACAAGTCTTGCCATACAACGCTTCAAATGGCGCCATCCCGATACTTTGCTGAAAACTATTATTATACATAAATTCTGCTAAGGGCAATTGCTCTTTCCATTTGTCCTGAAAATCCAACACACATGCCCGAAACATATCCTCTAAAGTCTAAATCGTTCTCTCGGACTGGCCATCCGTTTATGATGGCAAGCTGTACTAAACTGCAGCTTTAATCCTAATGCCGTCTGTAGACTTTTCCAAAAATTAGCGGTAAACTTGGGATCATAGTCTGAGGTAATCGTCATTGGCACCCCATGTAGACAAATGATCTGTTATCGTACAACTCAGTTATACCGATCCAATGCGAAGTCCTTTCGCCCTGTCAAGAAGTGTGCTGACTTTGTCAATCTATCGATAATCACCCAAATGGAGTCATGGCCTCTTTTGCTCCTTGGTAATCGCATCACAAAATCCATAGTAATATGTTCCCATTTCCACTCTGGGATTTCCAAAGGTTGCAACAACCCTTCGGGTTTACAATTTTGCGCTTTCACTTGCTGGTACGTCAGGCACTTAGCCATGTGCTTAGCTCTATCTGCCTTCATGCCATTCCACCAATAGTACTATCTCAGATTCTGATATATTTTCGTACTACCGGGATGAATACTATAACTATTACGATGCTCTTTCGACAAGATTTCTTCCTTAAGTTCCGCATCGTCAGGCACACACAATCGTCCATGGAACTTCAATATCCCGTCTTTGGACATCTAGAAGTCCAACTTTCTCTTGTTAGCATCTATTTTCAAAATCCTTTGAATTTCTTGATCCGTAAACTATAAAGCCTTAATCTTGGTCTGAATTTCTGGTTCGATTCTTAAAGTGGCAAACAAGCTCAAGACTTGACTTACTTCGAATCTAAACTTCAAGTCTCATACTCCTTCCAATAAAGTTCATTCCTTGACCATCAAATGTGCGATGCTTGACTTCCAACTCAATGCATCGGCTACCCGGTTGGCCTTTCGGGGTGATATAAAATATCATAATCATAATCTTTAAGTAATTCCATCCAATGACGTTGTCTCATATTAAGCTCCTTTTGAGAAAACAAATATTTCAGACTCTGATGGTCTGTATATATTTGGAATTTCTCTCCGCATAAATAATGTCGTCAAATCTTAAGGCGAAAATGATCGCAGTCAATTCCAAATCATGTATTAGATAATTCCGTTCATGCGGCCTTAACTGCCTTGATGCATAGGTTACTACTCACCCATGTTGCATTAGCACACATCCTAATCCTTTCAACGACGCATCACTATAGATTTCGAAACCTCCAGATCCTGACGGAATAGTCAATACCGGTGCCGTCGTTAATCTATGCTTTAATTCTTGGAAACTCCTTTCACACTTATCAGTCCATTCAAACTTCGTTTCTTTCTTTAACAGACACGTCAACGGCATTGCTATAGCCGAAAATCCTTCCACAAAACGTCTATAGTATCCTGCCAAACCCAAGAAGCTTCGAACCTCAGTTACCGTCGTCGGTCTCGGCCACTTTATCACGGCTTCAATCTTTGCGGATCTACTGAAATTCCATCCCCCGAGATCACATGTCCAAGAAAGGCTACTCGATTGAGCCAGAACTCGCACTTACTAAACTTAGCGTGCGGTCGTGTTCCCTTAAGGTTTGCAAAACTTTACTTAAATGGAACTCGTGCTCTTCCAAGCTCTTGAGTACACCAATATATCGCCTATGAAAACTATCACAAATTGATCCAAGAATTCCTTAAACACCCGATTCATTAAGTTTATAAAAGGCAGGGGGCGTTCTTTAATTCGAACGGTATTACCGTAAATTTATAGTGTCCATATCTTGTCCTAAATGCCGTCTTGGTATATCCTCTTTCCTAACCCTCAATTGATGATATCCCGTTCTCAAATCAATTTTAGAAAACTCTTAAACCCCTTGTAGCTGATCAAACAAATCATCTATCCTTGGCGGGAATACTTATTTTCTATCGTCACTTGATTTAGCTGCCTGTAATCAATACACAACCTCAACGACCCATCTTTCTTCCTCATAAATAAGACTGGCGCTCCCCATGGAGATGCACTTGGACGAATGAAACCTTTGTCCAATAATTCTTGCATTTGCACCTTTAACTCCTTTAACTCTGACAACGACATTCTATAAGGTGCCTTTGAGATTGGCTCGGTCCGAGGGGCCAACTCGATTACAAACTCTACTTCTCTTTCTGGTGGCAATCCCGGTAATTCCTGAGGAAAGACATCGGGATAATCGCACACCACGGCTATATTCTCTAGCCTCGGCTCCTCAGCCGTCGAATCAATCACAGTCGCTAGAAATCCTTGACACCCTTCGTTTAACAACTTAGTCATTTCTAGCGACGAAATCCATGGGATCGAGGTTCCCCTCGATTCCCCACAAATTTGAATTCGGATGTCCAACAGGATTAAATTGGATCACCCTGCTACTACAATCCATTACGGCCCTCTGCTTAGTCAACCAATCCATACCCACTATCACATCAAAATCATACATCGCTATAACCGCTAAATCAATTCTTTCTTCCCTATCACCAATTACGATCTTACAATTCGGGCACCCTAACAAAACTAGCACCTTATCATTCAAGGAAGTTGTAACACATATCACAACATCAAACAATCGCGGTTCTATACCATCAATTTAACAAAGCGCTTTGATATAAATGAATGTGACGGCCTTGGTCAAATAAAGCATACACGACATGATCGCACAAAAGAAACTACTGTGACTACTGCAGCGCGTTCTCAATCTCTCTTCTCGCCATGGCATACACCCATCCTGGGCGGTGGCCTATTCCGATTAATTGGCGGGCGGCTCCAATTTGGTTCCTCTTCCGGTGGGTGGCAACCCAGGCGATCTATTCTGCTTTGATGTTGGGGCAAAACCTTGTCGATGACCAAACCCGCCACATCAAAATATGCTCCGCCCCTATTCGGACAAGGTCTATTTCCACGTCTTTCTCCACACACCGACATGGGCCATTAAAAAAACAATTCGATTTCCTATATTCCTTCTAGCAAGAGGGATGAAGCTTGATTACCCGTTATTGGCCTCTTCCCTAAATGACGGGTTGTCCTTACCCTAGGCAAATCTTAACCTAGAAGCGGTAGCCCTATTCATCAAGTCCCGCTCAATCGCATGATCCCTATCATAGATCTCAAGTATAGTCCCTCAAATTCAACGAAATCATTTGGCTGGGAAGGTTACGAACTGGCTGTCTCGGAACCTTGAGCCCTATCCAACGGGTCCTCTACCATCTTTGGGGAAAACTTAGATAATCGGCGAATTCAAATTCATCATGATCCAACATTCTCTCCCTAACAAAGCCTCATAAACTCAGCTAACTTTTATTCCGGGCACTCTCGGAAAAGTATTTACCATTAAAAGTTTCCACAAACACATCGCCCAAGTCTGGGTGGTACCAGTAGGAACACCCTTCCTCTGTGGCTTTCCACAAATCACTTACATTTCCGTGTAATTGATATCTTTGCTAACGTCACTTTCTCCTCATCACATGCACCTCAATACTTCAAAATCCTTTTCTAATTCCACTACCCACAAGGATGCAACCTCAAGGTTGCCCTTTACCATCAAACTTATGGGGCTTTAATTTCAAAAACTACTCGACTAACTAGTGCATTTGTCTATTTACATTCACTTGTCCTTGCCCTTGATTCCCATTATTATTATTGGCAACATGGCCTCGGCGGCTTGGGCAATAGTGGCGCTCGTTCACGAATCTGCCGTCCTATCAAATTACCAATCGCTTTGAGGGTCCTCATGACTGCATCCATTCTCGGATCTCCCTGCAGGGTCGGGCTCGTGAGCTGGATGGACCCCAGTTCCTCTACCTCGCGAACTCATCCTCACGATTTTTATCACTTTCGCCTACCTGCTATAATTCTACTCGGGAATTAAAAACTTAGGCCAACTATATTAGTCTAGTCCTAGGTAGCAAATTAACATAATAATTCACTCGGTGGGTAATCAATCACAATAGCATAAGGCCACAATAAATAAGATCCGTGCACTTACCTCGGGACCAAACACACCTACATTCCAATCATTATAACAATTAATTCACTCGGTATTCACAACAAACAATATGGAGGCACGCGTAGCTCATTCCATCGTATGACTTGCTAAGGTCTCCCTAGATTACTACCTAGGGTCTCTGCTCCTTATCACTCCGGACTTGACCAACTTAGATCGACATGTCCCCGCCTCGATACCAAATCAATCCGGGATGTCATGCCCCGAACCCCATCTAACACGTGACACACCTCTTTGGTCGAACATCGCGACGTCCTAAGATAACGCCAACCCAATTCAACTTATTAGAGATTTAAAGCATCAGTGAAAGCCACAAACACCCATACAACATTTGACTTAGGGTGCAGGGAGAATAAACATCTATTACTTACTCAAATTTATACCATATCCACCACATACAATCCATATAATATACATGCAAACCGAACTTCTAACTATGCACCACCGATATCAAAAGATCCATAGCACAGGTACCGTAGCTTGTAAAAATGAAATACTTCAAAAGGCCTACACTCCAACCCCTATACTAGCCCCTACGTCCTCTAGATGGCGTCCACTTTGAGTCCGACTCCTTAAAACCCGAGTTTGAATCCCCACAGGCCTCCTGCTCCTCTGGGACTGCAATCGGCCTCGATCTCAATCGGGTTGTCTTCATCACCCGACTCCACGAAACCTCAATCCGCTCCTCCTCATCAGGACTCCTCTTTTCGGCTCTTCCTCGGCTCATTCTCTAGCTCATCCTGCAGTGCGTCTTACGGTTTCATCTCGAGGTCTTCTTCTAGCTCATCTTGGGTTCTTCTTCGGTGCCTCTTGGGTTCATCCTCGGGATCTTCTTCTCCTAGTTCCTCCTCTAGTATTACATCGAGATCCACTTTCATAGGGATCATACTGCACTTGTGATTCCTCCACCTCTGAATCCGGCTTAGCCACTAGAGGTTCGGTCTTTGTAGGCGTGGTCGATGTCCTGGATTGGGTGAGACTAGTATCCGGGCTAGACATCTCGGCCGTCGGGGAGGGGGTATAGTGATGAATCCCAATCCCCCACTCCGTCAAACGGGACATCAAAGCCACGGACGGGGCCAAACTCATCCATCTCGGCCCTAAATATCCAACCGATATAGGTATGGACCTGCCAAAGAGGTTGCCCTATGTTTACCTAGACTACCGTGGTATGCTTGATCCAGGTCAAATTCTCATCTATCGAGTACTCTACAACATTATGGTAGGTGTGCATCGAATCCTAAAACGCTAAAGGCGGCGGCGGAAGGTTCATTGCTCGGGCGGGATTCTGAAATTGTTTGGTTGAAACAACCATGAGAACACATCTCGGCAAGTAACACCCTAAACCCCATCTAGGCCAACACGTACCTCCAGGACTAGTCCAAACATAATCACGTTCAACGATCACATAACAGCACACAATTTGCACTTACTTAGGCTTTGATACCGCAAGTGCGAGGTTAGTCTCAATTATATAATTTCCAATCACATGCACATTCCAAATTAATTTCATGCCCGATACACAAGTTGAACACGTAGCATTTCCACTTCCACATTCCCTACACTCACTCATGCCTCATCGCACTATTTTCACTCGACTACTTGATGACCCGCGTAATAGTACCACCTCGGGTTCACTTTGACCATCTCACATTCACAACACTTCTTAGCCCGTGTAATAGTACCGCCTCGGGCTATATCTCTTGCCCGTGTAATAGTACCGCCTCATGCTCAACATCTACCACCTCACGGCACAACCCGCGTTGAAGTACCGCCTTAGGTTGGCCATTTTCTTGTAATACCAAGCATCGTCCAGCGTTAACATACCACCTTAGGATGATACGATTCCCGCGTCATAGTACCGCCTCGGGGACTTCCGTGACACACACATAACATCACACACAATTTCTCATTTATTCGCTCGCTCGATTTACACCCAACATGCCAATATACCGGCTGATCAAATTCGCCCCATACACGCATCAACCTCATGCATTTCACATGCTCAATTGACACCCATTCATGGCCAATTGCCATCAATTCAATTCAGCTCATGTGCGCATATAACAGTCCACATTTCAATCAAGCAATTCACAATTCAACAAACATACAAGGCCACCATCGGGCCCACAAGCACAGCCACAATCATGGACATAAATTCAACATTTCCAAGCTCATTTTAGGCCATAACAAGCACCACAATCCAGCCACATTACAACACACCAAACCGACACAATTTATCCCTAAATCGAGCCATATGCTCATCATTTCAATCTCGATGTCCAGCACTCAACTCATCCTCAAATTAACCTCGAAACATCACCAATTCATCCACAATTTAGCCAATTCAAGTCCCCAAATCAGTCCACCAAGTTAACCCCTAAACAGCCCTTAAATAACCCCTAAAACCACTACTAATCAACCCGATTCAGCCCCTAAATAACCTTGGCCAAATCAATTCAACAATTATCCCTACGTTAACCCCTAAAAACTCACTAAAGCGATTTCGAACTAACCCGAAAATACCGTTATCCTATGCGAGGGTTAGGATATCACTTACTTGTGATTCCTATGAATCCAAGGCCTCTACGGTGGTTGGACAAAGAGCAAACAGCAGCAGCAGCCAGTGTCTCACGAAAGGGGATAATATGATCACCTGTCCCACGTGGGCGGCGATTAGCGTGATGGGGTTTGGTTTCTCACCGTTATTCTTGGCTGAAAAGGGGTGGCTGGTGATGGTGTTCCCGATCTGAAGGGACAGTGGTGGTGAGTAGTTGTGGCGAGGCGGAGAAAGCAGTGGCGTCTTAATGGGCAGTGACGGATGCGGTGGCGGCGAGGCATAAGCCCGTTTGGCAGTTCATGAGGAGGCGGAAGGGTGATTGGCTAAGAGGTAGAAAGGAAAGAGTGAGGTGAGGTGAGAGAATGAGGGGTAGAGATAGAAATTAGAACTAAATAGGCTAAAGGTTAATTATTTTGTTTAATACACATGCCAAATGACCATCATACCCTCCTCTCTAAAAATCCAATCAATCGGGCAAGATTCGATCTTATCCTAAGATCGACAATCCGGATTAATCCTTACCAAAAATATCCAGGGGCAAAATTGGAATCTCACAAAATTCCCAAGGGCAAAATTGTCCAAAAATTTTCTATTTCTAAAGTGGGCATGAAATGACCAAAATGCCCCTCCCCAATATACTTGGCCTTAACAAAATTTCGGGGTAAACGGTCATTTTTCATTTCTCGCTTGAATTTGAATTTTCTAAAGAATTCGGACAAATCTAAGGCTGACTAAGCCAATAACAACATCGTCCAATTATCCTATCGTGACATTCATAATTTCGAGGCCCAATCTTGGTCGCTAATTAACGACCAAATTTAATTAACTTAACTTGAGCATATCTCGAACTAACGGGCGGCTTTTTGAGTAATTTAAGCACATTTGACCCATGGCCGACAATGAATCAAGCCACATTCAAGTTCACTTGAGTCGTGACGACCTCGGTTGTCACTTTATCACAAGGATCGATCGCTAGTTCCGACGAGCGCAATCATTTAGTATATGTTTAGGACTGTTAAAACCATCTCGTGGTTAGGCAGAATTATCCGCGATCCACTAATATGATAGCGGCAAATTGATCCCTAACTATCCTTGGATCAGTCTCGTTGACTCATAATGTCACCTCGACAATTTTATGATCGAAAGTCGATTCACGATCGAGTTTCTTTAGTCGCAGTAATTTAAATCCCTAATTAGTCTTTCCCTAACGGTTAGTACCCGGGGAGTGATTAATTTCTGGTGAGATCTAACTACAAGCACGTCCATAAACCATTCATTTCATAAATTCCAAGTGGGTCGGATTTCAAATGTCACAACTATGTCTACAAAATGAATTTGATGTCTTGAGAAAGAAAAGCATGTTTGAAATGAGATTTACAAATCGATTAACTATGTGCATGTGTAACCACTTGGTATTGTTGTGTGACATTGATGTGAGTACGAGTCATGTATGCATTGGCTAAATGAAAAGATAAGAATTGGCCTAAATGCTTGTGCACTCGTGTGATCACACGTCCGAGCCGTCTTCTTGTAGAATGCTTGAAGATGCCTATTATATCGGGGTCTTGCTATAGATCACTTGACAATACTCGATTTATCGGATGCTTGGAAATTATCTAGATTGCTGATAATCCGGATGTCTTGTTGCGGCCGAGGCGAACTCAATGCTCCTTACGGGGATACCATCTTCTGCAGATTGTTTGATGTTGCCATATTGGAATGCCGTCTTCATCAGAGATCGTTTGACGTGCTGCCATGCCCAATGAGGCGAGACGGAGTCGGTCATGCCGGTAGACTGCCATCTTGTTGCAAACCGCTTTGATATGTAGTGGCCCCGAGGAGGCGTAATAACTAGAATACATGTGATGACATAGTGCTTGATTATGGGGTAGGAACTACTATGTATGATATGGAACGTGCCCAAGTGGGTTTTCCTTATAATCAAAACACACGCGATGTGATGCATTGATGTATCACGAATTCTAGTTATATGCTCTAATTATGTGATATGTTTGATGCATCGCTATGGCATATGACTACCTATGCCATGCCTTATATGTGTGTTAAAGCAAGGTAAGGATGCCCGTGGTTGATTAATGACTTGTGTCCAGTGCGTGGTCGCATGATTAGGGACCCCTGAGGTGAGCTAGCCTTCGAAATGAGGCTAAGGTTGTTAACTTATTGAGACTTTCATCTCATTTGTTGTTGTTAACCATTTTTCAGGCCCTTAGCATGTTGATGCACCCAGTTTGGTTCGAGGTGTATGGAAGCAAGCTTTTTGGGATTGACTGTTGATGAAGTAGATTGGCCCTAGCCTAGTATCTTTTTGTTGGCTTTTGTAGTACTACTTGAAGTGGGCTGTAAAATGTTCCCAAGGGTTAATCAAGTGAATATAAAAATGGTGTTGTTGTTTATCTATTGTGAATCGTTTTCCTATCTATCCCTATTTATTATAGTTGTCCGCGTGATTGTTGTTATCGCTTCCACATGCGTAATTAAAAGATAAAATGAAGGGTCGACGACGAGTCACAGGACATCGCATCATGACGACCATAGTGGGATGTTGCGCCGTCCGTAGGATTCGGGGCATGACATCCTCGTTGAAGTGGTATCGAGTAAGGTCAGATTAATCCAAGTTTAGTCGAGACACGGGTGATAAGGTGCGATGGGTTTTGCGATAGTGAGTTAAGAAAACACTTACGCCTATGTTTGATTATTAGCTTTCTCATTCGTAAGCGTGTTGCTCAGAAATTCTAATTCCTTGTTTGATTTGGTAAGCGTGGTTTACGTAAAGATTACGCAAGATGAGCGATCCCGAGTAGAGAGCCCCTCGCAGAAGGGTAGCATTGAGGCAGATTGGTGCTAGAGAGAGAGCACCCGGATCCTAGGTTAGACCGATCCCGCAAGCTTTGTAGACCTTGGTCGGGCAAAGAAGCTCGTATCCAAGCCACCGGGCCGCATTACTACCGGGCCGCCGCCACCAATGCCGATGTCCCCCTTGATATTCCATTGGCTAGAAATGTAAATGGAATGGAAATAGGAATCCATCCATACATAAGTTGGTAGAGCAATTTTGAAAGCTTAAGCCACCCAAATTCCATCGGTGCGGGTGATCCCGAGGCTGCAACCCTCCGGATTAGAGTTGAAAAGGCTTTTGCCTTGGCGAAGATATTCGGACAAAGACAAGGTGACACCGGCAAATCTATCGCTTGCAATGTAACGCTAGTACTTGGTGAGAAGCTACTCAAAGGAGGGTATTTCACAAGGTATGGCCCAAGTGTGGGGTGCCTTTGTGGAAGCGTTTAATAACAAGTATTTTTTTTTGATCGCACTTGAGAACAGAAAATAAATGAGTTTCAACGGGTCGACAGAATCAAATGACGGTGGACCAAAGATGAAGCTAAATTTGCTGAGTTGTCCAAGTATGCTCCAAGATTGATCAAAGATCTAGTTGATAAGGCAAGGAGGTTTAGGGATGGGCTGAAACCCGAGATTAAGGATCAACCGCACCCTTGAATCAAGGATTATGATGAGTTGTATGAGAGGGCACAGTTGATTGAGAGGAACTTGGCGAGAAAAGACAACAAGGTCTCGGATCGCGGTTTGTACCAAATAAGGATTATCACCGGTTTGGGAAGAGATCGATGACAGGAAGTAAGTTCCCTATCTCCTAACAAGAAAAGTGGAGTAAGAAAGCCGGTGCCCAACAACAATAATGGCCCTATCGCCTGTGGAAGGTGCCATGGTTCGATCCGTGTCCCGCTAAGGCAGTGCTTGCTTTGGTTGCAGCCAGCATGGCCATCATATCGAGATTGTCCATGCCGACAAATGGGCGCAAAGACCAATGCAAAGGTAGGACAACCTGCAAGGAATGCCCTTGAACCCAGTTGAACCGACCCCAAGTGCAAGGATGAGTCTATGATGTCACTAGAAAGGAGGCGGAGGACTCTCTTGCCATCATTACAGTGCATGTCTCATTACATAACCATGCTACAAATGCTTTGTTTGATCCTCGAGCCACGCATTCCTTTGTGGCCAAGCAGTTTGTGGAATTAGTAGAGTTAAATTTGGAACCATTGAGAGTGTTTTATAGCATTTCTACCCTCTAAGGGATAACGTAGTGTCGACATTAGGATGTGTTGGTTGCAAGTTATCCGGTGGTGGTCATGAGGACAGCATAGATTTGATTGTTTTGACAATGTTAGACTTTTGACGTGATTATTGGATTGGATTGGCTCACCAAGCAACGAGCCCGTGATGGCTGCTATCGTAAGACGATACAGTTTGAGCCAATAAAGTGTCGGTTTTGAGTTTGTCGGGAATCGAGGAGAACCTTCGATCCCTTTAATCTCGTCACCGAGGCGATTCGGTTATTGGATGTGGGTTGCCAAGGTTATTTGACAACTATAGTGGATACGTCGGTAGAGGAGCTAAGAATGGAAAATATCATTATAGTACAAGAGTTTTCGGACGCCTTCCCTCAAGAATTGCTTGGATTGCCCCAAAAAGGGAGATAGAATTCGTGATTGAGTTAGCTCGAACGGAACCGATTTCTAAGGCACCTTACAAAATGGCATTGTCGGAATTGAAGGAGTTAAGGGTTTAGATGCAGGAATTGTTTGACCAAGGATTTATTCATCCTAGTGCATCACCTTAGGGAGCACCAGTTCTATTTGTAAGGAAGAAGGATAAGTCATTGCGCCTTTGCATCGACTATTGGCAAATCAATCATGTGACGGTTAAGAATAAATATCCATTGCCCAGATAGATGATTTGTTCGATCAACTTCAAGGAGTTTCGGTATTCTCAAGATAGACCTGAGGACAAGTTATCACTAATTAAGGATTAGAAAGAAAGATATACCAAGACGGCATTTAAAACGCTCTATGGACACTATGAGTTTACCATGATGCCGTTTGGTTTGACAAATGCTCCTGCAGCTTTTATGGAATTGATGAACAGGGTGTTCAAGGAGTATTTGGACAAGTTCGTGATCATGTTCATTGATGACATTTTGGTGTATTCGAGAGTTCGGAGAAAGACCAACAGCATTTGAGGACAAAGGTTGGACTCTTGAGATCATAAGTTGTATACCAAATTTAGTAAGTGCAAGTTTTGATTAACTCATGTGGCTTTTCTTGAACACGTAATTTCTGGGAAGGAATTTCAGTAGACCCGGCTAAGATTGAGGCTGTTATGAATTGGCCTAGACCAACAACGATAATCAAGTTCGGAGTTTGGCCTTGATTAGAAGACTATCCGTCAATTCCGTGAAATATAGACAGCTTATCTTGTATCGCCAACCAAAATATGAATCCAAACCTCAGCAAATTAGATGAAAATCAAATCAATCGATACCATTAAACTCTTATGCCTCTATTCCTCACAATCTCCCAAGTTGAAGCAGAGGTAAGAATGTCACAAGAAGCAAAGAAGGTCACGAGTATCTTGGTTTTCCAAAGAAGACTTTGGACAAGTCACACCACAAACAACTGCCCGGATCGATACCAAGTCTATCGGACCTTGTATTGGTCCTTTTCCGCTCGAGCACAAATCATATCAACTGCTTTTGAGTTCGCAAAAGAGTAGAATCGTAAACTACTCTCCCCGGTATACATCCAGCAAGATCCCATTGGGATGCCATGAGTCATGCCAGAGGGATATAGATTCGACATGACCAACCACAGAACGAGGCCTCAAAATGCTCCTAATGTTTAGCGATTCCCTCCAAGCATAGGTAGCATCTGCACCGCAGCTTAATGACCTAGCATTGCCTTCAAAGATGAAGGAGTGATCACGATACGTATTCATCTCATTGCTTCTAATTACCGATAGTATTGATGATATTTTAATTTTTTTCTTCATGACCAATGAAGAGGGGAAAGATTTCATTGGGGGTGAGGGGACAACCATGCCAGCTTGATCTGGTGCTCTTCATTGCGATAATGTTCCCAAGCACCGCAACCATGTAAACACCACAAGGAGCCAATGTCAATATAATTTGATAATCAAATTCCATTTTTGGTAATGCAGGTACGAATGAACTTACCACTGTGGAGTCCTTGCAATTTGACTTGGCTACAATACAAGCCCCAACAAATGATTTCTCTCCGGAAACAAGTTGGGTGAAGGTGGATTTAGTGAAGTTTTCCAGGTGCGTATTACATATAGTCGTAAACAATCAAGAATGCTTTAAATGTGAATTGAACATAATGATGCTGAAAATGAAAGAAACACGTAACACTTTTTTATGTTAGTTTTTAAGAAGTTGTGATAAGGAATTAAACAATAAATTCAAAACACTTTAGGGTAGCCTTCCTAATGGACAACAAATTGCGGTGAAGAGGCTATCTCAAAGCTCAAGACAGGGTGATGAAGAATTCAAGAATGAAGTTCTATTAGTTGCGAAGCTTCAACACAGAAACCTTGTACGACTACTCGGATTTTGCTTGAGGGAGAAGAAAAGCTATTGGCCTCTGAGTTTGTGCCAAATAAAAGCCTTGATTACTTCTTATTTGGTATGTTGCAGTTTCACCTTCTTATGTGCAGAATGTATAATTTGCTTGAAATCAAATCTTCGAGCTTTCACTAGCCGTGGAACCTTGAAATTAAGAGCTTTTCTGTTCTTTCATCTTATTATAGATTTTTGTTAAGCTACAATTTGATTGATGAGAGTAAATATATTCGCCTTGAGTTTTTGAATAGGTGCCACATGCTAGCACATAATGAGTTTTGGTGCAACGATGCGCAGATCCCCAAAAAGAGGTCAATTGAATTGGTCATTACGTTATAAAATAGTATCCGGGATCGCTTTGAGGAATGCTCTATCTACACAAAGATTCTCGCCTCGGATTGTCCATTGTGACCTAAAATGTAGCAATATCTTGTTAGACAATGAAATGAACACAAAGATTTTAGATTTTGGCATAGGATTTTTTGGAGTCGATCAAACTCAGGCCAGCACAAATAAAATCATGGGGACTTTGTAAGTCTTAGGTTTTGAATAGATGACTTTGTTATTGGATACCGGACTTGCTCATTTGATCTATTTAAGGATGCTAATTGATCTGCATCTAAATATGCAATGCAATATACATATGGCTAATGTTCGGATTTGTATTGGTTACATGTCTCCAGAATATGCAATGCATGGAGAGTTCTCAGTGAAATCTGATGTTTATAGTTTCGGCATACTACTTCTAGAGATCATTTGTGGCAAGAAGAATAACTTCTACCACCAATTGGGGGGGGGTGAATATCTTGCAATTTATGTAAGTTCCATCGTGCTACTGCAGCAAATATATACGCCACGCTCTTTGTGATTTTGGTCAAGTGATATTTGATATTCCTTTGTAAGAACTTAGTCCTTTTTAGCCTGCAGAAACACTCATGAATATTATTCTGTTCCTTGGTCATTTATGGTTTTTGCAAGATTCAGATGTCTTGCATGATGAGTTGTTGAATTAATGTTACAATTTTGTGAAGATTTTCTAGAATTATTCTTGCAGGTGTGGAATCAATGGAGAGATGGCACGCCCTTGGAAGTGTTGCACCCGCTATCGTGGATTCATATTCAAGAGATGAAGTGATTCGATGCCTACACATTGGCTTACTATGCATTCAGGAAGCTCCAGCTATTAGACCCACCATGACCACCGTAGTTCTCATGCTCAGTAGCGATTACTTTAACCCACCATTGCCTCAACGTCCAGCCTTCTTTGTTCAAGTAGGTCACGCGGACTGAGCATCCCAATGAACGAGCTTGAATCTGACCAATTCACCAGCAAAACTATGCCTTTGTCGACCAGTGATATGTCGGTTACTAAATTGCATTCCTAGTGAGTGGCTCTATGAGCGATATCTTTCTTCATGGATAGTCTCTCGGTGAGGTTGCGGGGCCTTCACAGGTGATGTTTTATAAACCATAAGCAAAAACTATATATTTGGAGAATACGTTGTTAATTGCTCAAAAGAGGTCGTGTGCTTTTAAAAGAAGACTGTCCACATGTTATCCATCATAGTTATTATAATTGTTCTAAGATAGTGTCACTATTTGAGGCTAAATCACACGTGGATCCACTCTAATTAAGCACATTTGTACATTATTGTGCTTCTATAAGGCTCAATACTACTCCTCTTGTCTAGACTAAAGACGTAGGTGCTCCATCTCTGATAGGCTTTCTCTGGGGCGCTGATCAACCCGGGCGGGATTTGCAGGCCCTTATTGCAAATGCAGATCTCGTCTGGCCCATCTCTGATAGGCTTTCTGTGTGAGACCAATCAGCTAGCAGAATTGAAGCTCTCCCTTGTATCCGGTTGTCTAACTCACCTCAACTCTTTTGGGCTGTCCTTTGCTCAGAAGCCCTTCTTTGTTGTTCGGAAATTGTACTTGAAGAAATGAAAGCAATCTGTTCGACCCAAAAAAGAAAAATCTTTGTATTCTTTGACCATAGCATAGCTCGAGACAAAGATTATCTATTTGCTTTGTGAATGCACTTTCTCTTGTGAAATCGGGAATAAATTTGTTAACTTCGGTCGGTGTTAGGAAAATTCTTCGAAAATATTATTATTTAACATCTTCAATAATAAGAACTGTGTACGGATGGTTGGTGGAAGTGAAAGGATTAGCAATTAATGTGATTAATCATCTGAGTTTGGATGGACAAAGTATTGGGTGAAATGTGAATATGCTTTGTCTTCTCGTATAAATGTGGATTTCAAGGAGCACATTCCGAAACACCTAACAATTGTTCCACATCAGAGGCATGTCTTACGTTGGAAAAAAGGAATTGGAAACCCTCAAATTTTTCTGACATTCACACGCATTGCGAGCAAATGAATATATTATCTTCACTTTGCAACGAACTCCTCCTCTCTCTCTCTCTCTCTCTCTCTCTCTCTCTCGCCTTCCTTATTTGAATTTCAATTGTTTTTTTTCTTCGATTTGACCATATTTGTTGCCAAGTGGATGTAAGGTTTGACGCGCAGGAGAGCTAACATGAGACCGCGACATCCGCAAGACAGGAGTGCGTGAGAGAATGAGAGCAGCTCAGCAAAGGTCCTTCTAGAAGGATTCGCGACATCTGCAAGAGACCGCGACCCGTTGCAGCCTCGTCACGTTCAGCTTGCAGGTAACATCATATTCCCTCTTCTGCCTTATTCTCAGTATGATCCTAGGTCGAGTGCTACTGATGAAGCGTGTATGAAACTCAGAATGTGGGTTGTTGTCGATGATCAATGATGTTTTTCGTGCATCAATGTTTTTTTTAGATAAAACCTACTTCAGTTACTTGGCCAGTTTAATCCTTTTGTTGCACATAAGCCGTTTGATGAAATGTCACACAGACATGATTGTTGAATTGTTAAATATAATGATGTAAACAATATTTACATATTTGAGGAAAAATACGTAACACTGTTTGTTTTAATTAGAAAAATAATAACTCTGAAAAAGTGATAACAACAAATAAATAGGATGTGAGGTACGGCTAATCGAGTCTCCTTAAAGCGATTAGTTCTTGCTAATGGTACTAAGCAACTTCATGAACTATGCCTCCCAAGATACAACACCTCGAACTCGTTTGAATTAGCACTATGCAAACAGTACTCTATTGAACACTTCTTGAAATCTGCACACTAAAAGAATATTGAAGTGAAAAGACGACAGGTGTTTTTGCTTCATGAATGAAGAAGATTTTGAATCAATTTATAGAGTTGGAAAGTTCATATACTCAAGAGATACATGGATTCAAGAGATACACGCATTACATCAATTCATGAATTTTAGTACATGAATTAAATACATTCATGAATTGAAGAGATACATGAATCCTCGAAATATGAATTTAATATATTCACGACTTCACAAGATACATGAATTCATGAGATTCATGAATTCAAGAGATACATGAATCAAATAAATGTATCTCATTTTTTGCTCACTTTTGTTAATCCATTAACCCATAATGATAATAATCGCCACATTAATGGATCAACAAAATATTTTGACTCGAAGAATTTTGAATGTACCTATGGAAGTGCACTGCATCAAGAAAGATAGCTTTCGCCTTGAACCTTCTTTAGTGAAAGCCTATCGGACAAACTTAACCATTTAATGGACTAAGTCTTGAATCACTAGTTGTTGGTGTAAGCCCGGACAATAGGCCTCACACTAAGGTATCTTTGAATTGAGATTAGTTATCGGTATATTCCTTTGGCCATGAATCTCTCTAGATTCATACATGCTTTAAAAATCTAGCCTTTAAAGATTTTCATGGAGTCGGCCAGCTCCACGCATATAGGTGCATTCTCATGAAAGGTATCCTACCAGACCTTACTAGGATGTTGAATTCCTAGCTATAGGAATCATTAAACATAACATACCCTTAAAAAGTTGTAGGAAGCATTGTTGCATCATAGGAGTGGGAGAAAATGCGCACACCTAGAGTTTTCAAAATTTACGTTGTCCTATTAAACCTAGTCCATAGGATCTCCAATCACTAGGTTAGGTTTCCACCTTAGAACCTTTTTATTGAATTAAGGCTTTTAACTCCATTCCCCTTGATGCGCGATTTATTTGATTTCTCAACAAACTTTTTGTGAGCAGATCCAAATGTTTTCCTTTGACTTCACAAAGTTCAAAGAAATTATTACATACGAAAAGCAATTGCCTTACGGTATTATGTTTACAACAAATGTGTCTTGACTTACCGTTACATATCACGTTATATACCCTTGCAATTGTTGATTAACTGTCACAGTGAATGCATATCGGAGGCATAGGTTTTGGCCACAACGGACCATCCTCCAAAAACTATTGAACCCACTTTACTTTTTGAGCAGCTTTATTCAAAGCAAACAAACTTTGATTCCATCGTTAAGCGTACTACTAAAGTTTGCTTTGAGGAATTTCATAAGACTACGGCATCTCCTAGCGTGAACACATATCCACTAGTCGATTTCAATTCATCGAAATCCGAAATCCAGTTGACATCACTATAACCCTCCAAATAGCTGTTGCAAATAACCCAACACTCTCAAAAAGAGCATTCAAATGCTCATTATCGATTACTTGTATGCCAACTCAGTTTTTCTACTGAGTACGCAATATCCAATATAGTGCAGTTCATGATGCTACCGATCACATGAGAGTGCTCTAGCTGCCTGATATTGTTTCCAATATTCTTTCTTAAAGTTATGTGTGAAAGAAAAGTATTATTGACATCTTTAATGTTGAACTCTTTAAACCTCTCAATTACCTTTTCAATGTAATGAGATTGTGTTAAACTTAAACCATCTGAATTCCTTAGAATTTTGATGCCGAGTATAACATCCCCAACACCTAATTCTTTCATCTCAAAGTTATTCTTGAGTACAATCTTGGTGATTTTGATAACCTTGGTGTTATCTCCATAAATTAGCAAGTCATCGACATATAGACAAATAAGTGCACATCCAACTCTCGTGAATTTAGTGTACACACATTTGTCACTCTCATTGATTTTATATTATCGCAAGGTCAAACTTCTCATGCCATTTTTTAGGAGCTTGTTAAGTGCATATAATGATTTAACAAGTCTATACACTTTGTGTTCTTGTCCTTTGACCTTGAATCCTTCATGTTGTTCCATATAAATCTCCTCGTTGAGACCACCATTGCAGTTTTCACATCCATCTGATATATCTGCATGCGCTACTATTTTGAGCATACACGATGAATATGCAATCTACGGTTTTAAGTCCCAACCAAGTTGTTTAGGAGGATGAATCACCACCTTGGCTAGTTAGCCCTACACTTTCAAAATTTGTTGGATGGTAACCTTCTTGGTTCGGTAGGACTCAGCCCATTGGCCATGGCGGGCTTGAGCAGCACTGACCCATTGTCATTCTATTGTCGAGAGCGAGAGGTTTTGCCCTCAAGCCCTTCGCTCTATTGCACAAGAAGTCCAAGCCTTCGCCCTCAAGTCTTCCGCTCTAGTGCACACAAAGCCCGAGCGTTCGCCTACACAACATGAAACAACTCTCGATTTGGAATGGGCACACCAGTAAAGAACCACGACAAGCTCGGCCCATTGGATCCGAACCCATGTCCCATCACCTTGTTGCCCCCACTAGGGTTACAAACTTGTGTGAATTAACGCAGCATCCAAAAATTCTTTAGAGTTCTTTTAAACAATCCATCCAAAAACGGAACCATATGTCATTTTGCCTATACTATTTTGACAAACAATCCCAGCTATATTAGCTATTCGACTAGTACCCACACCACCATAGATGGTCTCTCGACCGAAGGCCCACAACATTTGTTGCCACAAAACCAAGCCCCAATGTCTTAACCTGTTCAACACCTTGAACCCTTTGAATTAGCACTATGTAAATAAGACTTTGTCGAACACTTCTAAAAACTAGTGCACTTAGAGAAAATTGAAGCGAATAGATGAGAGGCATTTCTACTTCTCGAATGAAGAAGATTTCAAATCAATTTATGGAGTTTAAAAGTTCATGTACGGAAGAGATACACAAATTAAATCGATTCATGAATTCAAGAGATACATGAATTAAATAGATTCATGAATGCAAGAGATACATAAATTCTCGAGAGATATGATTCATGAATTCAAGAGATACATGAATTTATTAGATTCATGATTCAAGAGATACGTGAATTAAATAAACGTATCTCATTTTGCTTACTTTGGTTGATCCATAACCCATAATTACAACATGAATAGCTCCTAATTCTATGCGAGCCAAGGGTGTTTTGATATAAACTACCCATTTTGCCAACGTTTGAGTCCGGATTCAAGTATAATACCTTTGCTATTATCATCGAATCTGCACACCCCTTAGTCGGTTGTGTCTTGCTTTGTGTTTTGACATGTTTCCATGACTATTGATGGTAATTGCCGGTGTGAGACGTCCAAAATGGTGTGTTAAATCTCAGCTCGAATGTTAACCTCCCCACTCATTCGCCACGGTTTGTCTATCACATATCTCAATGTCTATCTACTACTGTTGAGCGTGGTCGTGAATGTGATTTGTGAAATGAATAATAACGGAGATGGTGGTTGAAGGGCTGTTGTCCGGTGCCCAGAAGTAGCTTATGGTGGCCGAGGGTGGGGGTTGATGTTTCGAGATGGTGTCATGCAGTGATGGTGTCATTTGGTGATGTCGTTGATCATTGGTTTCGACCGTCGGCGATAAGGGTACTCGGCGGTGAATATGAGCGAGCAGTGGAGAAGCCGAAGTGAATCTTGGGCCATAGGCTAGAGTTGGGTTTAGATTTTCGAGCTAAAATTGATTTGTGATGGGTTGGGCTTATTCAATTCTGGCTTAGAAGGCTTGGGCTGGGGGTGTCTGAGCTGAGTTTGGTCCAGTGGAACTTGAGCTTGGTTTATTGCGGTGGCCCAAGCCCAACAGACCATCGCCAAATTGGATAGGGCTCGAGGGCCATTCCGAATTTTAGATTTCTGGGTGAGACCCACATTCGGACCGGGTCCTCTGACCCAATCCGAGTCCTCATTTTTCAAAATTAAGAAAAAATTCAAAAAAAATTAATTAATTCAAAAAATTCAAGAAATTTTCGAAAATTAAAAAATGTTAGGAAATAGTTTAGAGTTTAGACTTTGATTAGTTTGTAGATTTTTAACATTAGTATTAGTTTGGAATTAGTCTAATCACACTTAGTGGATATCTAGCTTAGAGTTTTAGTAGACACTTTGATTTAGTTTCATCTTAGAAGATTGATCTTTTAGAAAGGAAATTGAACTCGGTTTGATTGTAGCTCATGGGATTTGCTGTCCCGGGCATAACAACAAGGTGATGTATATTTTTTGCCCAACAAGTATCGAGTTTTCATTTCCACATATCTATTTCAATTTTTTCAATACGTGAGTGTTGACTTTCCGCACTTTCAATACATTGATTGTTTTTTCTTTTTAGCATGGTTAGGATAAGTCTTAGAATCATAACAAACATAAAAACATTGCACGGACACATCAGTTGACGAATAATCAAGTCTGGATACTGAAAGTGCACTAGTTAGATACCTGGTGTAATCAAGTCCCCGACTCTAGATGTCTGGTTGCGTAGGAAGTGAGGTATACTCCCATACCTCATTTGGTTTCTAGCTAATCTTAATAGGCTAGTAGCGACCCATCGTATAGAGTTCTGATAGGGTTAAATTGAATTTAAATAATAAAAAAATCACAACGTCGCGCGAGGTAAGGGTTTAGGAGAGCCCACGCCGATTGAGGACCTTTGGTCCACTTTTGACCTCGTTCTTTCCCCCTGCAGAAAAAAAAAAAAAGAAAAGAGAAGTGGCGAGATTAGTCAAGTACGTCAGCAAGATCTGAATGGATTCTAATTAAGGAGCGTTAAAAATTCATGGATGTCTTTCATCGCGACCTAAAAAAATCTGGTTTTTCGATCTTAGGCTAATGGATTACTATATCAATTAAATTAACTAACCTAGCTCGAGTTCTCCCAAACTCTACCAATTTGCAACTTAGGTCCAATTATGAGCATGCAAATATTTTCAATGGGAGTCGCCACTAATCATTTAAGGTAAGTTGATTAGAAACCTAAATAAAATAGCGGAGTACTATTTTATTTCTCGAAACCAGAAATTATGAATTCGGGACTTGGTTACGCTTAGATTCCCTAACGCCCTTTCAAGTACCAATTTCAGGAAAAATTCTCAATTTGACAATTTTTATAAATCCCGACTTAGAATTCAAAGGTGCAAAGATTTTGTTTTGTTTAATTTTTTATTTGAATGAAAGCTAACCTATATGTAATGACGTGCAAAAATTGACATGTGATTAATGCAACCTAACATGCAAACTATATGTTATGCAACGACGTGACCTATTTCTAATGACGGGCATTTTATTTTTTTTTTTTTTATGAAATTCGAAATTAAAATCAAGTAAAAAACATATAACCGCTTAAATCTTTCGAATTAAGTTTCGATCCGAAGCCCGATGGATCGATCCTAAAATTCGAATATACCTATGGAAATAATTTTATCTAAAGCCCGATAGATAAATTTATTTCCACGTGTCTGGTTATGGATTAGGAAATTTTCCTAATCGATCACATCTTGAAAAGATTTTGTCATTTTGACTATCTCGGACATATTCAAAAGATTTCAAATTTTCAAATTCCATCCAAATCCAAGATTTCCAAAGCATATTCAATTAAATCGCAATTTTGAAATTAAGCGAGGCAATAAAATCCTAGTTAGATAATGCTCTGATCACTCAAATGTGCAAAGTTAGAAACCAGAAGCGCAAAATAGGCAATAAATTATCTAAATTGATTCGGATAAGATTTTTACCTAAATGCGCAAATAACTTTCTAAATTCGAATCGCCGGCGGATCGGGATTGCGGATGGGACAAACGGGCGGGATGAGGGGCAACGGGTGGACCAGCGGCGGTGGCGGTGGCGGTGGGCTTGATGGATGGTGGCTTGCAGTGTTGAGCGAAGCAGTCCTCGCGGTGGTCTTCTTCTTATTCCCTTAGAACCCACGTTGCATGCTCAAGAATTTTGAGCACGTGACCACCGCTTTGATGCTCGGCTAAGATTCCCACCAAGGGTCACCAGCACAATGCTTGAACGAGATGTATAAACGGCGCCAAGGTGTTCACGGTGAGATAAGACAGGAATATGCAGATTGCCGGGCTTGAAGGTCGAAACCTCCAAGAGAGAAGAACTGAAAGTGGCTGGTTGGAGCGTCGGAGATTCGTCGGAATCAGGTGGGTTGAGCGCAAAACAGGACCAATCATGCAGAGGCAGCAAGAAGCGGTGTGGCGTGGCTCGCAAGGATGCAGCTCGTGTCCGACGTGGCGATTGTGAAGCAGTGCTGGGCGTGACAAGGCTGAGGACGCCAAGCTAGGACGGTGATCTGGACCGGGGCGTCGAGAAGACTGCAATGCGTGACCGAGGAACCTGCAAGAATTACTTGGACGATTGGGGTTTGCTCACGCCTTCATGCTCCCAGCTCTCAACTCCTTTTCTCGATTTTTCTCTTCTGGCCGTGAATTCTTTTGGCCTCTTCTGTGTCCAGAAAGTGGAGATTTTTTTTTTTTCTACACCTTCGTGAATTGAGCCTCTCTTTTCTCTGGCCTTTTTGTGTCTTGTGTGTGTGTGGTGGGTCTCTATATTGTAGCCTTGTGTTTCTTGTCCGAATGTCCAGACCCCCCCAGTGCTGAACGTGGAGACCTTTTAATTTGTTTCCCACTTTGACTCTCGCCAGTTGAGCCTTCCCCGAAAAGAATCGAAAACAATCCCTCCAAAAATCTGATTTCTCCTCCTCCTTTCCTTTTATTTCTTAGACCGGAGACCTCCCCATCCTAATTTAAATATTCTCTTTCCGATTATGAGCGCGAAGAGGTCTTCTGGGCAGCATATTCTTTCTTGTTTTGAGAAAGATATATTGCATATTTCCGTAAATATCGGAAAATCGTAGTCTATGAAATCGTGGACATCTTCAGAAATCACGAAAGATATTTCTACACAAAAACGCCCAACCAAAAAATATTGACCGAGAATCATGCATATATTCCGAAAATTCTTCATATCTCACGCGTCTGAAAAATTTCACCCATGATAATGAACGAGTTTGGTGAAAATTTCTACTGTGGGCTTTTAACTAAGTCCATTCGCCATTGATTTAATGCAAATGCAATTATGTGAGCCTATTACTATAAATGCTCCTAAAATTTATATGCAGTTTTAACTAATTAATTATTATTATTTTTTAGGGACCAAGATCGATTCCTAATTTTTATGCAATGAATGACTAATTGGATCTCCAAAATTTAGGTGTCAACATGTGCTAGATTGTATGGCCTTTATTCATACGCTTATCCTCTCCTACCAAGCTATCACCAGTCAACTAGGAAACAAGACATCATGTGGGTGGTATTTATTTTAATGCATGATAAGGAATGGGATTTCATACTCTAATGATCCATCTGGTGAAGACGGTAGCTTGTCCTCCTATAAAACTTCCTAGAAGTTGAGGAGCGTTAAAAAATTCATGGATGATGGATGTGTGCTAGATTGTATGCATGGCCTTTATTCATACGCTTATCCTCTCCTACCAAGCTATAACCAGTCAATTAGAAAACAAGACATCATGTGCGGGGCATTTATTTTAATGCATGATAAGGAATGGGATTTCATACTCTAATGACGGATCTGGTGAAGACGGTAGCTTGTCCACCTATAAAACTTCCTAGAAGTTGCACCCACTTCCCAGGTTTCATGTTGAGATGGATTTTTCTATATTTCATATCGCACGCGCGTGAGCAGCCTACAATTTCGCTGAGTCCAGTGACAACCGATTCAACAAATTCATGGATGATGGATGTGTGCTAGATTGTATGCATGGCCTTTATTCATACGCTTATCCTCTCCTGCCAAGCTATCACCAGTCAACTGGAAAACAAGACATCATGTGGGGAGTATTTATTTTAATGCATGATAAGGAATGGGATTTCATACTCTAATGATGGATCTGGTGAAGACGGTAGCTTGTCCACCTATAAAACTTCCTAGAAGTTGCACCCACTTCCCAGGTTTCATGTTGAGATGGATTTTTCTATATTTCATGTCGCACGCGCGTGAGCAGCCTACAATTTCGCTGAGTCCAGTGACAATCAATTCAACCTGACCCAATTGGCATCCCCATGTTGGGCACTTCTTTTTTTTCTTTTTCTTTTTTACCTTATATTATTTCTTCTGATTTAAGATTATTCGAAAACATCCATTTTATTTACGGGAATCGATAATATGTGAGGTTGGTTCTATATGTCTAATTCTTATCCACAAGCCAAATTCTAAACCTTTACTAATTAGAGTTTATTTTTTACTTTTTTTTGTACAGTTTTGCCCATCGCCTCCGAGTGGACTTTATTGACCTTTGCTACTGTTCCACTACTTTTTTTTTTGGTTAAAATAGTTTTTTGCCCAAGGTCTCTTCCCTAATGTTGGGTGGTTTACCCACTATTTTACTCTTCTCCAGTTCGGTAAATTAACAGCAAGAATTTAGTCGTGTACGCCTGCAGTAGTAAGTGAATTCTAATCAAGGAGCGTTAAAAAATTCCTGGATCTGCTAGAATATATGGCCTTTATTCATTAGTGTGTCCTCTCCTTAACCATTGAATCGACAAAATACCCAATCATGTTGTTAATCGGCAAAGGCGGCAAAAGCGGATCGTAACTTTGCAATTAAGTCGGGAACTATAGAAATTGACAAAGAAATAAAACGATGAACAATAAAAAGAACGAAAGAATTTATGTGGTTCGGTCCAACGTCGGAACCTACATCTATGGAAAGAGCCAACAAATATTCACTAATAAATCAAAAAATTACAGAGTTTACAATCACTCACACACTCGAGTTTCCCAGCCCTAGTATATATATTCAATACCCACAGTGTTTAATAACTCAACTCGATGGACTCTCTCTAAGCACAAGTCACTCCGAGCTCACGCCTCTCTTCGTTTCTGGAATCTCTCTTGGCTTCTCGGCTATTTCTCTCCGGTGCTTTCCATCTTCAGGCTTCCTCTCCGTTTATAGGAGAAAGGAAAGGAAAGGAAACAAGAAATGGCCACATTGAATGATTTCATTAAATGGTAGCGTAGGCGCCCACGTTCAGCACCGCCGATGCCTACCATAATGCATGCCATGTGCATGCATCGAAAAGAGATGAGCATGACTTCTGCTTTCCTCTTCTTTCCATTTAAAGACAGAAGAAGTTAATGAATGAAGACGAATGAAGCCCGCAATTTATTACTTTGGCCTATTCTTCTTGCGGCTACTTTGAAGGAGCTTTCATGTGTGGTCAAAGAAGAAAACAGCTTGTGGGTCCTTCATTAAATGCTGCGCGTTGGCCATGGAAAGAACTGGATAATTCTTTCGTCAGAACACGTGCCGTTTCTTAGTAAATGCTCAAACTCGAGACGTGCTTCCTCATTTCTGGGTACTGATAAACGATGCGCGCGCTAATCGGGTATTGTGTATTGGCTCAAAGGACATAATTTAACAAATCAATTAGAAGAAAACAAAACACTATAGATGATTAAAATAAATGGAATTTCATATTCTAATGATTGATTTGGCCTCCTAAACTACCTAGAAGTTCAATCCAGACTTTCTGTGAGATGATTTTTCTATTTTTCATGTTATTTGCGGGTGAGCAGCCTACAATCTTGACTAAGTCCAGTGATTATCATTTCAACGTGACAGAATTGGCTTCCCTTATGTCTAGGCACTCCTTCTAGTGACAAAAAGAGACAATTTAATTATGCGAATCGATAACATGTGCGGGGAACCGAGTTGGTTCTATATGTCTAACTCTTCTTCACATGCCAAATTCCAAACCCTAAAACTATGTCATGAGGTTTTGTTTAATTATTAAACGCGCTTTCATCTCAAATGGTTTTAGATTAGTTTGGCAATTGTCTTACGTATGTAATGGTATGTGTAGCAACAAATCTACTGTGATAACTATCGCCATTGCCGTTCCTGTTGGAGGTCTGAATGTACTTCTCCTTCGCACTTATTGTTTGTTTCAAGAAAAGGAAAGAAGTCGCATGAAGTTGTCAAAGGCAAAAGTGGTAAAATTGACTCTTTCCCTTTATTTTTTATTTTTCTTTCTGTAAAATTTCTACTTCACATAATTGAGCTTATAAATGAAACTTTTTAAGAACACTTGAGATGGTAAGAGTTGGAGTTACCTAAAACAAATTCTTTTGGAAATCTAAGAATAATTTAGGATGAAGGTTCTTCTTTAACTTTTTGCATGAAATAGGCTACATAGTTTTTAGCAACCAATTAAGCATTCTAAAATCTTAATTTGACAAAATACATATTTTACTTACCTTAAAAGCTGGAGATTATAACAGCAGGTGCGAGTAGGAAGCTTTTGGCAGCTTTTTCGGCTCCAGAATCAAAGGGCAAAGAAGATGGTCCGACTCAACTTTATTGACCTTTTCTCAGGATCGTGCCTAACTGCAATTCCTTATCGTAAGGGAGAATCAGTGTGTCGCCACCAGCGAAAACCCACTTGACCGCAGCTACAGGCTATTCCTCTGCCGTGGCGAAATTACCACCGCCACTTCAACATTTTTCATTAATTAAATTAATGATGTTAACTGAATGACTTAATTACATCAATTTGATGAGTTTTAAAATTTGATTACACTTTTTAAAAGTTTTAGGACTCGATTGCACTTTCGTGACAAACTTCATAACTTAATTGCACTTTTAAAAGTTTTAGGACTTAATTACACTTTCGTAACAAGTTTCAAGACTTGATTGCACTTTTTAAAGTTTTAAGACTCAATTGTACTTTCGCAATAAGTTTTAGGATTTTTTACAATACTTATCCCTAAATTCAATAATGTGTAAATCTATGGTTGCTTAAATGAGCAAATTAATTTAGATAACCATTTACAAAATGTACCACATCACTTAATAAGCCAATTTAGCAAGCAACTTTCAGTATTCCTAACATTGCTAATAGCACGTGTCGAAGAGTATGTTTAATTCTGTCGGACTCGTCGTAAGTCTCATTAAGCTTTGATTGGATACATTTTCGGGGTTTCTGTTGGGCCTTTTTCGACAATTTGTTCTCCTGTTTTTGTTATTTCTTTACCGATGAAATGTCATCATTGATCCCTCTACTTATATTTTGAAATCAAAACCGCCCCTCTTCTTCTTCTTCTTTTTTTTGTGGTTCAAAACCGTCCCGGTACTTGAATCCCCTTC
The DNA here is from genome assembly GCA_024733475.1 of Syzygium grande. NCBI lineage: Eukaryota > Viridiplantae > Streptophyta > Magnoliopsida > Myrtales > Myrtaceae > Syzygium > Syzygium grande. The sequence goes on from JAMXDD010000001.1 coordinate 1,690,973, forward strand.
TTTTTAGGGTTCAAAACATGTCTACTTTTGGCCGCTCAAGATTCTTAATTTGTTTTGTTCAATATGAGATGCAATCCTCTTTTCGCAGAAAAAGAGCTAACAGACTTTGGAGAGATCTTCTCCGTTGCACTTTTTTGTGATGTGCACCTTAGACATGTTTCCGAGTTTATACTTGTGTTAATCTGTTTACACTATGTCAAAACTAGTAGACTCAGTTTGGACATTAATTTTGCATGCAGTTTCCTTGTTTTTTTTTTTTGTACCTATCACCTCCTGATGGTTGCTGCCTTTTCAGCCTACCACTGATGTCCAGCGAGGTCCATTCCGCCAGCTTTCGATCTTTCTCATCTCTGGAACTAACCCTAGTATCTTGGTGGCATAAGCTTATTTGTCGCATCTCGTTGCTCGTCGAAATCGCCGAAGCTCGAGCCGCCATGGTCGCCGCCGGGGGAGTGGCAAGCCAAAGTCTTGTGCTTGGATTCCTCGATGACATGGTCATGGGCCTTATGGCTTTTTGGGCCATCCTATCTCTGTACCTAAGTTAAATAATGAATTCAGCAAATAATTCACCATGCCAACCGGCCCACAATATATAACCAGAAAATTTCTCGCAACCTTTTTCTAGAAAATCTTAATTTGACCAGACGGCTTTATAAACACCATTCACATTGAAAGATCAACTTTGATTGTTGTTGCTTGTCCGGTCTTTTTTGATCTTGTCTTCCCCAGAAAAACATAGACGCACATGCAAAAGTCTAGTGTGGACCATCATCCTCCTGGCAAATTAGGTTCTCAATTTAAGTTTTTAGTAATTAGTTGTCATTATCTTATAAAACTTTAGGTAGATTTCATTTAATAATTAGTGTATTAGAGATGTCTTTTATATAGCTCTATGTAAGTTTCTACATTTAACAAATATTTGTCTTTCATTCTAAGTGCAGAGATTAAATCCAATAATGTTAGGATTTTTCAATACAAAACTTTCTGATCTCCTCATTAATAACTAATCATTTATGGATTTATCGACAAATAACCGAGGTCACGAGATAATAAAGGGGGTTTATGTATCTATTTATCTATCATGTCGTGGAAAAGAAGGTTCCGAATGTTGATTAGACCCAAAACAATTATATACATTTGCACTTTGATTATGCCATTGTTGATTAGATATATTATCAAATGAATAACTTGTATATGAAGGAGAGGGACGAAAATACCAAATTACTAACAAAATTAGTAGTTAAATAGTCAAATACCCAGCAACTCAGTAAAATATTTAAGTGGATTGAAGTCCTCGTTTGCAAATCAATTCTAAATAATTTAATTTAGTAATTTCTGATGGCATGGAACTCAATGTAGACTTCGAGCATCCCTATCTAGGTTGATGGAAAACTTATGTAAATTGACTATGATATTTGTAAGTAGCATGAAATGTCTTCCATCTCTCTCTCTCTCTCTCTATAACATCCAATTACGTCTACATCCTTATCCTTGACTTGTCTTTCCAGGTCTCCGCCTGAGGTTGAGGACGAAACAGTCCAAACGACATCATTAAACTTCCCAAGAACCCACAGCAACGTTACTAGAATCGCATCAAATTCAATCCACGACATGAGTCACGTGACCATTAATCTCGACGCTCATGTGAACAAGATTATTAAGTTAATTTAGTATTGCATATTAAAATGAATCCGGACCATTGGATCCAATAGCTCTCTCGTGAGCTCATCTCACCCCTTGCACATTCAGCCTAATATATAGATTATTTTATGTAACAATTTCTTTACTAGACTTCTAGAATGGCGATGGAGGTAGAAATAAATGGACTCACCCACCGAGGAGATGATAGTGTCTCTAGATAATGTATGTGGATTTAAATCTAATTTGTAAGAGACGCCTTTTGAAGAAATGATACAATTTAATGTCGGAAGCTGCAACATTAAACGTGCCTGATTGAGAACACTCAATTTTAGGTCAGTATATGATGGATAAAAGAGGGTAATATCTCGAGCGAATTAGGTTATTGGATTACACAACGATCTAGAAAAAGAAATCGATTGCATTGTATCTCCCAAACAAATTGAGGTGACTCGAGCGGGATGTTTCGGAGGGGTTCGATCCTTCCTTACGCCGATCGATGGTCCCACCGAATTGTAGTGATCAACATTAATATTTCGAAAGTATTACTATTATTACCGTAGCTTTCACGGCAAAATTCAAAGCTGTAAGCGCCACCAAAATCACTTTCGTTCCCATTTCTCTCTCTCTCAACGACATCACTGGGAAACATACTTTGACTTTTCCTCTTCCAGTCTCCAGCCAAGGAAGAAGAACGCAACTCACGCAATTGACTTTGGTCGACGACCTGGAGCGGGGCGGCAGATGCCGCCTTCCATCCTCACCGTCCGTCTCACTGCTCTGTCCTCCTGAACATTGACGGCCCAGCTAACCCCTACTCCTCGCGCGGCGGCAAGATACCTGAGAAAATTATTATGTAGGCTTTAATGTTCATTTGACGTTTGTTTGTCTTAAAATAATTTAAAAGATCGCAAATAGTTTTTTCAAATTTCTATTTCTATTTCTTGAACAGTTTCTGAGTAAAAAATAACGTTTAAGAAAGTTCCAAAAATTTAGATGTTCCTGATTCAGTCCTCAAGTTTCAATTTGCAATGTTGCGCCTTGCATTGGATGTTTCCAACAAGAAAAATTGATGTCTCACCTTCCAAGCTTTCAATGGTGCTGCTGAACCTAATCTTGATTGCGTTTTCCTTGTAAAAGAGGACGTGATCATAAATTGCTCAAATTTCGCTTTGGTGGCCCCAGCCCAATAATCATTTGTATGACATATTATTCGTCGTTTGCATGATACCTGAGGAAATTATTGTGTAGGCTTAGCCTGATGGGTTAAATTAATCACGCCACGTAATAAGAAACAATGAAACGACGAGTCCTCCATGAAAAGAACAAAAGTTCTCACCACATGCCGTTAATCGAAGGGAAAAAGCTGCAAAAAAAGCACAAATTATGCCTATTATGACACATTTGTCCTCGAACTTTTTTTTGGCGACATCAAAAATTCGTTTATGTCGATTATAACACATTTACCTTTAAAATTTTTCTTGTGACGTCGAAAAAAAATGGCAAACTTATACTGGTGGACACACCGCCGTCAAGATTAGAGGGCGATGGCCGGTGGCAAGTGGCGATAGGTGTCATTTTATTTCACTTAGGTTGGCGCAAAGAGGCGCCACGATGGTGGCTTTTTGGCGGGGCGGCCAGCCCGGTTTTTAATGTTAGGTGGCGAAAAAGGACAAAAGAGGCGGTGGTGGGCGGGTTACGGCCAGGTATTGTTTTTTTTTGGAGGGTTCAAAAAAAAAAATCATTTCTTATTTTTGTTCCGAAACAAAGAAGTAGATTTTTTTTTAGCTTTTGTTTAATAGAATCAAATCTATTCCGGGATCACCTTCTTGTTTGATATTTTAAAAAATAGATTTTTTTTAACTAAACGGATTCATGTTCTTTTTGATTAGCGGAAACAAAAGTACAAAAAACAAACAAACAAAAACATTACTAAATAGACTCTTAGTATGATGGATTAAATTAATCATGTCACGTTATAAGAAACAATGAAATGATGAGTCCTCCATGAAAAGAACAAAAGCTCTCACTACATGCCGTTAATAGAAGGAAAAAAGCCACAAAAAGTTTCAAACTATCTTATTATGACACATCTATTCCTGAACATTATTTTGCGATATCAAAACCCCTTTGTTGTGCCTATGATTTTTCTTGTAACATAAAAAACCCAAAACTTGTACATATGTGACACATTTTTCCTCCATCAAAGTTCCTTTAAATGATTTTTTAGACAAAACAACGTCATTTTATTTCACTCTAGTTACCCGGATACCATATCAACACTATTTGCTTTTTGGTGACCACGTAGCTAGATTTTTAACGATTCTCATTAACGAACTTTGACGGAGGGTAAATGTGTTACATTTATACAAGTTTTGGATTTTTGTCACAGAAAAAAAATTTAGAGTAAATGTATCACAATTGGCATAATTGAGGATTTTTGGTAGCTTTTGCCCTTAATAGAATGATCCTATATATTGCAATAATTTCTATGATATTTTTAGCAATGCGGTTATGGTAAACAAAATTTGCGATATGACAACGTCCAAGTGATTAGCTTAATGCTATAACGATTCCACTTAACCAGCACCTAGCTTGCATTTATAGCCACTGGCTCCCACCATTTGAAACATCAATCAACAAGATAAGATAGTGGAAATCCAAAGGGTATAAACATTCTTCTTATTGCAATTATTTATCAGATCTGACGGTCTAGATTCATTCTCATGAACGGACTAAATTCTCCGAATGGTTCCCACAACAAAAATATCTACTAAAGAGGGCAGACCATACTCTTCGTCTTCCCATGATTCCGTGCCCGTGCCGCAAGACCTAGGGATTCATCAACCAGAAAATGAGTTCTTGCTTCACCATCTCCCTCTCCCTCCTCTGCTTCCTTATCAATTTTCTGAGCACTGAATCAGAACCTACTTATCTATATCATTACTGCCCAAACACCACCCTCTTCGCTTCCAACTCCACCTACCAATCCAACCTCAACACCCTCCTCTCTACCCTCTCTTCCGCCACCACCAACAACACCCATGGCTTTGCTGACGCCACTGCCGGCCAAAACCCTCCTGACAAGGCATACGGGCTCTTCCTCTGCCGCGGCGATGTCAGCACCTCCACGTGCAGCAACTGCGTGTCCACTGGAAAACAGGAGATCCTCCAAAAATGCCCCAACGAACGAGTCTCCATAATCTGGTACGAGGAGTGCATGTTGAGGTACGCCAACAGGTCCGTCTTCTCCATCATGGAAGAGAAGCCTGCTGTCACGTTGTACAACCCCGGGAACATCATTAACCCAGCCAAGTTCGTGCAACTACTCGGTGACACCATCAAAGACGTCGCCTGGAGGGCTTCGGATGGCAACTCCGGAAAGAAAGTCGCGGTCGCGGAGGCCAATTACACGAGCTTGCAGAAGCTGTTCACGCTCGCACAGTGCACGCCGGACTTGACGAAGTGGGACTGTAACACGTGCCTCCGGTCAGCGATTCCGCTTCTTCCCGAGGGGAAGCAAGGAGGGAGGATATACACTCCCAGCTGCATCGTGATGTTCGAGTTTTACCCCTTTTATAATAGCTCCGCCCTGCTGGCCCCACGTCCTCCTCCGGTTTCAAAATCTGCAGGCCCTCTTCCTCCTCCGGTTACAACACCTGAAGGTACATGGAACTTCTCTTTTGCCTCTCTTCCACCACTTTTAGGCCGCGTGTATTAGACTTGGGAATTCTCATTCAGGATGAAAAGAAACTTCTACTCACTAAATTGCCCTGATCCCATTTTCACTAATTCTTTTTATGAGCCGCAAGTTAGTTTGGAGCAAATATATCAAGTTAGTAATAATTTGGGTTTTAGTGGTATTAACCCTTAAATCTATCCTTCCGTGACCTTGTACATAGAAAAGTTGCCGATAGGCTTTGTTAGCCATTAGTCGACTATTGCATCATGTGTTTTGTAAATCTGAAGCTTGTCGATGCTAATTGTCGGATTTGGGTACGACAAATTTGCCTTGGTTTGGCTAATGGAACCATAGACTCAACCTTAATTTTATCTTCAGACGATCCCTGTGGAAAGGGAAAAAATCAAATGACAATAACGGGCGATTGAAAGTCTTGCTGATTTTAGAAAGGATGAGGCTATATCTACCACCATCTATATGGCTAAATTCACTCAGTTTTCACTATATAGACAATATCTCCCTTAATGGTTTCCAAATTTGTGCAGTTTCCCATAATTTAGTTACTTTTATATTGTGGATGTCCTTCAAGTTTAATCTTATTGCTATTTAAAGAATGAAAAGTAGCCTCTTTTTCATCGTTGCTCTTATAGTAAAACCTACCCCTTCTTCGTCACTTTTATCTCAAAGACTCACTTTTGTGGTGCATTTCTTATTTGGTATTTGATTTGTCTAAAATAATGTCAAGTCTCTATTTACTATGTCTGGTGGTTATATTTTGCTATGGATGAGATACTTTATTATAGATCGTGTAAAACAATGTAGGAAATATCTAATGGTGCGTTTGTTTCATGAAAAATATATAATTTGGAAAATATTTTCCTAAAATATGATCGTTTGTATCACTTATAAAAATGAATCAATGAAAATTATTTTTCATCGCTTCACAAAAATATTTAGATATAAATTATTATTGATAGTAGAAATATTTTTCATCGATTAATTATTTTAAATAATACAAGCGATGGATTTTAGAAAAATATTTTTCAGATTATTTATTTTTCGCGAAACAAACAGAGTTAAATCTAAAAGGCTCTTAAAATTGTCTCACATGCGTAGCTTGACGGGTGCAGGAAAAAGCGATAAAGCAGAAAAGAGCAACAAATCAGCCGTGATAACTGTCGCCATTACTGTTCCTGTTGGAGGTGTTTTGGTACTTCTCTTTCTCACTACTTGTTTCCTTCGAAGAAAAGGAGAGAAGACAAATGAAGCCGTCAAAGGAATTAGCGGTAAATTGACCATTTGCCTTTATTTTTTCGCGAAGGATCTATGTCATGAAACTTCATTATTATTTATGAGGAATCAAAAAATACTAACAGATTAAGAATCCGTTTGACATAACTGTAGCTATCGTGTGGCTATGTTGTGCTGAAAATTGGCTGTGAAATACTGCAACTTGTGAATTTGGTAATGCAAACTCTACAACTGTAATACCTTAGATTTGGATGAGATGACTCCTTAACGTTAAATTTAAACTACTATAGCAGCGACATGTTGGCTGAACATTTTACGAACCACTTTTCCTGATTAAAGCTGGTCTGGCAAGCCCTGCCAAGTCAAACAAGTGGTGCTCATCCTTGTTACAAGCTTCAAAAACATAGGACTTGTATTTCTTAATACCTAAAAATCAGTAGTTTTCCTTTACTTATTTCTCAATGCTGACATTTAATATAGGGATAATAACAAAAATATTCCTTAAACTTTGGTTCAATGTGTAATGTGGTTTCTGAACTTTTAATTTTTACAATGTGGCTTCTGTACTCTAGTCTAAAGTGCAATGTCGTCATCAAATTTTTAATTTATGGTCAAATGTTCAATATAGTCCCTAGACAATATTAAAACTTTCAAAGTTCAATGACTACATTGAATATTAGACCAAAGTTTAAGGATCATATTGAATAAATTAAAAGTTCAGGTACCACATTGCATATTGGACCAAAGTTCAAAGACCACATCAAACAAATTAAAAGTTTAGGGTCAACAATGCACATTAAATCAAACTTCATGGATCATTTACGTCATTTTTCCTTTAATAGACGGGGTTGGAATTATATGATTTAGGATACGCATGGGTACATATTGTCAATTCCCCTACCTATATATCAAAAAAGTTTTGCGTCACTGTAATATAATTGTAAAATAATGCTATATGAAATTTCTTCATTTTTCGTAAGAATCAAATATGTTAATCATACGAATTTAGGGTCCGTTTGATATAAATGTAGCATATATAATGGAAAAGATCAAGGACAAAGATCAGATCCTCATGCTCTTTAAACCTTCAACACTATACTTTGATTGCACAAGCAATCATAATGCCATCAATAAGAGGAATACTTTGGGAATGTAACAGTTCATTTCGGCCTTCTAGATAAATAGATGCAGCAATTCTACAAAAATTTTACCAAACACCTATGAAAATATCTCCCTTTCATAGCTTGCTGCATCAGGACAATTCAAACTCCCATTCACTAATATCATTATTAGGAAAACAAAAGTGAAGGGCACTCTTCCAGCTTGCTTAGTGAAACTGCATCCAAAGAACAAATGGGATCTAATCTCAATGCTTTGATGACGCAAAAAAGCAGAGTTTTTGCCACGACTAGAAGACTATTTGTCAATTCCTTGAAATATAGGCAGCTTATCTTGTATCGCCAACCAAAGTATGAATCCAAACCTCAGCAAATTAGATGAAAATCAAATTAGCCTATACCATTCAACTCTTGTGAGTCTTTTCCTCACAATCTCCCAAGCTGAAGCAGAGGTAAGAATGTCACAAGAAACAGTGGCGCAAGTGTCATGGTCTTCCAAAGAAGACTTTGGACAAATTACACCACAAACAAATTGTGCGGATTGATACCAAGACTTGAGACCTCGCATCGGGCCTTTTCCATTCAGAGCACAAATCATATCAGCTACTTTTGCAGTTCAAAGAAGAGCAGCATCTTAAACTACTCTCCTCGGTCATACATCCAAAGAAGATCCCATCAGATGCCATGAGTCATGCCGGAGGGATATAGATTCGACATGAACCACATAACGAGCCCTCAAAATACTCCTAATGTTTAGCAATTCCCTCCAACCATAGGTAGCATCTACACCATAATTAACAGACCTAGCACTAAGTGTTGATGATATTGTTTTTCTTCATGACCAATCAAGAGGGGAAAGATTTCATTGGGGTAAGGAGACAACCATGCCACCCTAATCCGGTGCTCTTCATTGTGATAATGTTTCCAAGCACCGCAACCGTATAAACGCCACTAGGAGCCAATGTCAATATAATTTGATAATCAAATTTTGTTTTTGGTAATGCAGGTGTGAATGAACTTACCACCGTGGAGTCCTTGCAATTTGACTTGGCTACAATACAAGCCACGACAAATGATTTCTCTCCGTAAAACAAGTTGGGTGAAGGTGGATTTGGTGAAGTTTTCCAGGTATGTATTACATATTAGTTAGAAACAATCAAGAATGTTTTACATGTGACTCGAACATAGTGGTGCGAAAAAGAAAGAAACATGTAAAGCTTCTTTACGTTAGTTTTTAAGAAGTTGCGTTAAGGAATTAAATGATAAATGCAAAACACTTTAGGGTAGCCTTCCGATGGACAGCAAATCGCGGTGAAGAGGCTATCTCAAAGCTCAAGACAGGGTGATGAAGAATTCAAAAACGAAGTTCTATTGGTTGCAAAGCTTCAACACGTAAACCTTTGTACGACCGCTTGGATTTTGCTTGGAGGGAGATTTAAAAGATACTAAGCCTATTTAGTTTGTGCCAAATAAAAGCCTTGATTACTTCTTATTTGGTATGTTGCAATTTGACCTTCTTATGTACATTTGCTTGAAATCAAATGTTCGAGCTTTCAATGGCTATGGAAAACTGGAAATTTAGAGGTTTTTATTCTTTCAACTGATTATAGTTTTTGTTAAGCCACCTTTGATCGATGAGAGTAAATATATTCGCCTTTGAGTTTTTAAATAGGTGCCACTTGCCGCACATAATGAGTTTTGGTGCAACGATGCAGATCCCCAAAAAGCGGTCAATTGAATTGGCTATTACGTTTTAAAATAGTATCTGGAATCGCTCGAGGATTGCTCTACCTACATGAAGATTCTCGTCTCCGGATCATCCATCGAGACCTAAAATGTAGCAATATCTTGTTAGACAGTGAAATGAACCCGAAGATTTCAGATTTTGGCATGGCAAGGATTTTTGGAGTCGATCAAACTCAAGCTAGCACAAATAAAATCGTGGGGACTTTGTAAGTCTTAGGTCTTGAATAGATGACTTTGTAATTGGATGCCGTACTTGCTCATTTTATCTATTTAAGGATGCTCATTGATCTGCATCTAAATATGCAATATACATGTGGCTAATGTTCGGTTTTGCAGTGGTTACATGTCTCCTGAATATGCAATGCATGGAGAGTTCTCGGTGAAATCTGATGTTTATAGTTTCGGCGTACTACTTATAGAGATCATTTGCGGCAAGAAGAATAACTTCTACCACCAATTGGATGGGGGTGAATATCTTGCTAGTTATGTAAGTTTCGCTGTGCTATTGCAGCAAATATTCACACCGCACTCTTTGTAAATTTGGTCAAATGAAATTGAAATTCCTTTGTAAAAACTTAGTCCTTTGGCCTACAGAAACATTTATGGTTCTGTTCCTTAGTCATATATGGTTTTTTGCAAGATTCAGATGTCTTGCATGATGAGTCACTGAATTAATGCGGCAACTTTGTGAAGATTTTTCAGAATTATTCTTGCAGGTGTGGAATCAATGGAGAGATGGCACGCCCTTGAACGTGTTGGACCCGGCTATCGTGGATTCATATTCAAGAGATGAAGTACTTCGATGCCTGCACATTGGCTTACTGTGCATTCAGGAAGATCCGGCTATTAGACCCACCATGACAACCGTAGTTCTCATGCTCAGTAGCAATTACTTTAACTTGCCAACGCCTCGACATCCAGCCTTCTTTGTCCGAAGTAGATCACGGGGTCTAAGCATCCCAATTAAAGGGCTTGAATCTGATCAATCCACCAGTAGGACTATGCCTTCGTCAACCAATGATATGACAGTTACTGAATTGTACCCTCGGTGAATGGCAGCGAAAGCAAAATCTTACTTCATGGATGGTCTCATGGTGAGATTGCTTGGCCTTCCACCGTAATTTTTTATGAACCATTGCAAAAATCTATGTATTTGGAGAATAAGCAGTTAATTGCTGAAAGGGAGTTGTGTGCATTTAAAATAAGACTAGACTCATGTTATCCATCTTAGTTATTATTATTCTTCTAAGATTGTTTTTACTAGTTGAGGCTAAGTCAAACGTTGATCCACTGTAATATGGTGCATTTTAACATTATTGTGCTTCTATAAGGCTCGATACAACTTCTCTTGTCTAGACTAAATAATCAAATGGAAGTGTTCGTTATCTAACCCTCTAGGCTACACATTTCTTCACTTGTGAAAATAGTTGCATTTCGGTGTTGTTAAAACTATACCTGTAGGCTGTAGGTGCTCCATCTCTGAGAGGCTTTCTCTGGGGGCTCATCTTATCCGCCCATCTCCGTGAAATCCAAGTTGTCCACCGTTACCATGAGGCCAATAAGTTAATAGGAAGCTCTCCCTTGTGATTAGTTGTCTAACTATGACATTCCGAATTTTAGCCCATTTTTGGGATTTATAAAACATGTAATTCGGCCAATGCGCTTTATAATAAAATCTACCTTTAAATCGATCACTCCTGGGTTTTATTTTGTAAAATTAGAGATTTTGCTAGAATCGCACTCGATCGAATTTTACCGTTATTTAGAACCCAAACTTCGGTATTGAATTTCTCGAGTTCGGGGCGAAATAAATTGGACGATGTAGAGATTATCGTGGCCAACATCAAGATTGTCGGGAATAGTGGAAAAGTGAAATTTTGACCGGATCACAATTTGGACTAGTAGACCTCCCTCGGGGTAATTTGACTTAATTGATTTGGCTTTTGTCCCTTGTTATATTCGAGGTTTAATTTGGACCGGTAGATCATTTTCGATTTTGAATATGGACCGTTGGATCGCAATAATTATTTGATTGAACATTTAATCTCTCTCTCTCTCTCTCTCTCTCTCTCTCTCCCCCCCCCCCCCCCACCGTGCACATTTCCGCCTTGCAACGTCCCTCCCCCCTCGCCGACCTGTCCACCCCTCTCTCTCTCTTCCTTTTCTTTCTTTCTTTTTCCTCCTTCTTTCTTCTTCTTCTTGACTGGTCTTCTCTTCCATTGTACGCTCTGGCCTCCTGCGTGCTGCCGCTGACTCGTTGCTCGCCCGTGACACCCGCCTCCGCCCTAGTCGAACCGCGCCGCCGCCCGTCCCAGCACCGGCCTCCTTTAAGCCCGCTTTCGAGCTGCGCCCGGTCTTATCCGCGCCCGAACCAGCAGACGCGGCTTGCCCCCCTTCCACCGCCACGTCGTCCGCGCGGTCGCCGTCCATCACAGCCCGTAGCCACCGTTGCTATTGCTGCTCGTAGAGACCCCCGGTTTCGCCCCTTTTTCCCTATTCTAGCTTACCCCTGCTTGCTTTCGCTAGCCATCGCCAGCGTGCCGCCGTCTACCGACATCGCTGCCCTCACCGTACGCCACCACCATCCCCGTCGTCCCGCGCTCAATCACGCTTCTACCGCAGTGCAGCTGTGGCCGCCGCCCGTGCTGCCCACTCCGACCATCTTCCCCTCCGCTTTCTTTGTTCTCTCTCTCTATCCCTACTCCAACCGTCGCCACCACGTGGCGTCGCTCGAGCGCGGGAGCTGCTGCTGTCGGCGGCGTTCTGCTGCTCTGTTCAGTCCAACTCGCCGCCGCCCGCGCACCCGCACCAAGCGGCGACGGTGCTGCTGCTTCCACCCCTGTTTCTCTCCGTCACGGGCTGCTGTTGTTCGGCAAGGCCCGCTACTACCACTTCGCCGCCCGGGCGGTTGCTGCCAATTGAAGCTCCTTTGCCACCACCGTCGCCCGGCGTGGCGAGAGCCTCGCCGATCGCCACCGCTGCGGCTATCGACGATTTCCCCTTGCCCGGCCCCATTTTCTTGCTTAAGTCGAGGTAAGCGGCCCCTAAACTTTGTATAGGACTTGGGTATTTATCGGACTTGTTTAGAGGCTATATCGTGTGGATTAGGGGTGAGGTATGGCTGATTTTCGTTGCTGGAATTGCGGGCTGACTGTGGTTGAAATGTGGGTGGATTGAGGCGATCTAGAGACATAATTAGTGGTGGGTTTTGGTGGGTTTAATTGCTGGTTCGATAGACTAATGTTGATTAGTTTATGGTTTGAAATGTGAGTTTGATTGTGATGAGTTGATGGGCATGTATATGGTTGAATTGTCATGGCGCTCGTGGAGTGAAGTTCGATGCTCAATAGTGGCTGGTTCGTGTTGGATTGTGGACTATTGTAGCAAGTTCGTGACTTGAAACCGGGCATTTGAAATGTGTTAGAAGAGTGGTTGCGCAATGTGGTCAACTTTTGTTGCTTGAATATGTGTTGGCCGTGCTAAGTTGGGGACTGAGCTCGATGGCCTACCGAGGCCTTTATGCTCTCGATTTAGTATGGTGCATTTGGTGGAAATTATGGTGGATTGAATGTTTGAAACGATTGATTGAGAGATTGGCGAATGAGCAAGTTTGAGTGTGGGTTGAATATGTGAAATTGGTTGGTTGGTTACTTTGTCGTGTAATTGCCGCTTTAAATGAATGTGTGATGTGGCGTATGTGATCATTTGAAATAGCCTGAGGCGTGTTCACGCTGGCTGTGGAAGGAAGGTTGGACCCGAGGCATGTTTACGCTGGTCATTAGAAAGAAAGTTGAGCCCGAGGCGTATTCTACGCGAGCTGTGAGAATGAGCCCGAGGCGTGTTTACGTGGGCCACGAGAATGGGCCTGAGGCGTGTTGACACGGGCAAAGAGAAGGGACCTGAGACGTGTTGACCCGGTCGTGAAAAAAGTTAGATGGATGCACATGTGAAATGTGTTTGGGTTGAATTGGGTGAACACACGTGTGTATGGCGCTCGAATGATTGTGATATGTGCTTGGGACTATTTATACGTATATTGATTTGTGCAAATACTATCCTTTGGTCATTATTTATTGTCCGGGTTATTTCTATTTCGCCCCTTGCCTTTTATCGTTGGTTATTTTGTTTGGGTCGGCGACACGTCCCGGGCCGTCGTGTTCAATACGACCATCGAAGGGATGTCGCGAGCCTGTTGGGGTTTGGGGCATGACACTAACCCTCCTTAACCCTTTTGAGCGATCCTTCGTTCACAAGCCCTTCTTTGTTATTTGGAAATCGTCAGTTGAAGAAATGAAAGCAATCAGTTCGACCAAAGAAAAAAAAAAAAAAAAAGAAAGTTTTTGTATTCTTTGACAGTATTTGTAGCTGGAGACAAAGATTCTCTATTTGGTTTGTGAACGCACTTTCTTTTGCGAAATCAGGAATAGGTTTATTGCTGTTGTGTCTTCCTATTTTTTTTTGATTGATTGATGTAACTTTTTAGTTAGTTGCCATGGTATTTAATTAGATTATCTCTATTAATCTTTTTATCATGGAGTTGACTGTATGAGCATATAATTGATATCCTCTGGGAACAAGCAATAAAACCGTCCCCAACGTTTTTGTTGACAGGCTTTACAAAACCCTCACCAAGGACCGTCGATGATCTACAAGCCGTCTACAACGACGGTTTAGGACCAATTTCGACATTTTTGTACGGTTTTGCCCATCGTCTGTAACACTCCTTTAGGGAACTACAACTTTAGATTTATTGACCCTTTCTGGGGTAACTCCAATCATTATTGTAAAGAATAACTTATAGAGCGGACACCATCCTATATTTAACCAAGTTTGTATGAGAGAGAGAAGAAGAGTTCTATAACTTCAAACTAATGCTTGAGATGGTAAAAGTTAGAGTAAATTAATACAAAATCTTTTGAAAATCCGCCAATCAATTGTGATGAAGTTTTATCTTCTTTTCTCTTTTTTGAAAAAAAAAAAAAAAAAAAACTTTTGAACTTTAATTGATTTGGTAAATACTATATAAGCTAACTTGTCCTCCTAAACTACCCACAAGTCTCCCCAAGACTTACATAGGACAATTTTCATTTTTCATGTTATGCACGCACAATCATTCTAGTTTCTTAGACCGGCTTCCCCCGTCTAAGCACTCCTTTCTTTCCTGATACCATCTCTCGATTTTGATATTCTTTTGGGATAAATGCATTAAAAGTCTTAAAACTTATCATAAAAGTGTAATTGAGTCATAAAACTTTCAAAAAATACAATTAAGTCCTAAAATTTGCACCAAAGTGCAATTCAGTCCTAAAACTTTCATAAAATGCAATTAAGTTCTAGAATTTGTCAAATTAGTCTAAGCAAGTCCTCCTAATTAAAACGATTTGATTGTACTTTCGTGACAAGTTTTAATACTAGATTGCACTTTTGTGATAAGTTTTAGCACTTTATTGCATTTTTGAAAGTTTTAGGATTTGATTACATTTTCGTAATAAATTTTAGGACATGATTGTATTTTTTTTGAAAGTTTTAAGGCTCAATTGCACTTTCGTGACAAGTTTTAGGACTTCTGGTACACTTATCCATTTTCTTTTTCAAGTACTAAAAAATCCATTTTAATAATGGGAATCCATAGTCTATGCAGGGAATTCATATGCATAGTTTGTTTTGTACATTTAATTCATATGCACAAGTCAAATTCTACACTGCAAAGCCAACTCCATGGGGGTTTTGTTTTAGGAAAATACTAGATTTATTAAGACAATTTTATACAATTAATTTGTTAAATGGCATATCAGGCTATTGGAGATTTTTTTTATATGACCAATTATTAAGCGGATTGCTCACAATCTGACATATCTCTTAGTAAAACTGCTTTTTAAATTAGTTTTAATAAATCTAGCATTGTGGTTTAAGGTTTTAACTTGCCCACGCATACTATTTTTTGCTGTTTATCCATGAAATACGACCAAATATTTTGTCATGATGTGCAGTACACAACTTCTCAATCACAAAAGTCATCACATTTTCGAAGTATGTGCAGTCAGGTGAACCGTCTGAACATATGTTCCTTCCTTCTATATGTAATGATGGGTAACTTCATTATGTTCATTTATTAGCTTTGTTGCATAATCTTGTTTTTCGTGACGATGGATGTTTTTTTTTCATCTCTTAATATTATTATCTGTCAGAAATGAGTCAAAAGTTAGATATTATGTCATAATTGGCATCCCTACATTGTTAATCTCATTGAAAGTCACATTACAATACACAGCAGGATCCATTTGTAAAAGGTTAATTATTTCTAGATACTTATTACCAAAAGATTATTTCCTGCGCATCAGGAGGATCCTTATTTCGGGCCAGCATTGGCAATTACATTGGTTTTCTTCTTTATTTCCAGCCAGCATTCGAAAAGCATTTGATTTGTAGGCCTGGTTTTGCCTAGGCCCGGTTGGCCCAAAGAGCAAAATGGCATGTTTGAGAATATGCAATCAACACTACGGCTGCATTTGGTCATCTGAATTTCTAGCCGAATATGATTTGATAGAATATGATATGAAATCCAAATGATTTGTTATATAATATTTATTGTTTGGTGGATTATGGAAATAAAGTCTGATATTTTCAATCTTATCATGTCCACTATTTGCTATGAATGACATATCAATGTGAATAAACCTAAAAATTGCACAAATGAAAATGGTAAGAATCTCTTACGACACTCTTGCCTATTTCATTTTTATTTGCATATTTTTTTAATTATTTTTTCCTCTCTTTTTTAATTCTTTTCTTTTTTTATTTCTTTTTTCCCTTCCATCATTCTCGAATAAAATTTTATTAAATAGTAAACTATACTAATATACCTAAAATATGTAATAAATATAAATACTAAATATATATTTTTATATATGGAATTTATATCACAAGATAGAAAGAATTTTGAATCTAAAAAATATAACTTATGTCACGCCCCGAACTCTACGGGCGTGAAGCATCCCCGCAACGGACAATTCGTGTGCGACGTCCCCGTGACGCGTCGCCAACCCAAACCCAACACAGAGATTTAAAGCACATGCGAAAGTAATTAAAACCACCCGTACATAGATAAACGCATAACCAAGGGTAACCACTGAAATCAATACTTGAACTAATACTGGAAATCATATACAATATCCAAGTACAACCCGAACTCCAAAAATCAAAAGCGGTTCAAGGCCACTACCGACAAAAAGGGGTAAGTGGCTCGGGTTCGTGCACTACGATTAGCCGGGCTCCTCCCAAAATGCATCAAGACACCCATCATCCTCAAGGCCGGGATCCGAAAAATCGATTTTCAACAACCGTGAGAATAAATCTCAGCAAGTAATTCCCTAAACTTAAAATAGGCTAACGTGCACCTCCCGACAAGCACTAAACAAACATCACACAGTCTAAACTGTATATGACTCAAGCCCTCGGCCCGAATCTAGAATTTACTTGACCCCGCAGGTTAGGCATTCATTAAATAAAAATAATCCCGCCACAGAATTTAATCACGGCATATACACGCATCTCTACGCATAACACGTGTTATGCATATGCTCATGCTCGCACTCATGCTCATGCCTCATCAATGCATTATCGCACACTTGCATACTAGCACTTTGCCATTTCTCAATTTTCTCCTTCGACCAAGTTAAACACATCAGGCCCACACTTGAGATCGATCTCTAGCCCGCAGCTCATGACACACAGCCCGCGAAAACGCATCAAGCCGGTCATCTTCCGTAATCCGGTATCGCCCGCGTAACACGCCTCGGACGGGTTCACTACCCCGCGTAACACGCATCATGGTTTATTGTGATCACACATTCACAAACCTCAATTTTATCTCGAACCCCGTATAAAACGCATCGGGGCATTTTAGGTGATCGCAATGCACATGTCACTTGGGCACACTTGTAAATGCAAATGCTGTGCCAATGCTTGAGATGTACACCCATGGCCATAAAGTTCACACTTTGGCATCCATATGCGCGAAGTTACGATGTAACATACTCAACTTGTACCGCGCTGATATTCAAATTCATAAATCGACATGCCCAAATCGGATAATCAATTCAAATCAGCCATAACATCAAATTGACACACTACCCATGCATAAATTCACATAACTGGGTCAACAAGCACTTTCATGCTCGAGGCCAGCCAAGCTAATCCATTTCTAGTCCCGCTTAGACACGCGACATGGCATCATCAAATTAACCACAAACAAGGCTCAATTCGCCAACAATTGCGCCGAAGCGATCATTCTCGATAATTGCCCGATTAAGCCTCAAATTGATCGCGCTTTGCCTAAATCAAATCCATCGTGGCCAGCCACTATACCACAAATTCTAGGCCAATAATTATCATCAAAATGCTCCATTATACTCTCCAAACGTCCGTCTAATCAGCCACCAAAATAGTCGCCACCCGATCTATTAATTTCATCCACTAAGTCCACCATTTGGTTCAATCTCGATACCTCACGCTTCCCTCACGCCACGGCACTATACGAGCCACTAAACCTTGACTAATTCATCATACTAATCCGCCAAATCGACCACAATTACAATCCCTAATCACTTTCACAATTTAACCTCTAAATTACCCTAATTAACCCTTAAACCCGTCTAGAAATGTAAATTAGCCTAATTAGGGTTTAAGGTCAAACTCACCGGTGTCCCTCTCGCTTAAACCCCGAATGAACAGTAGTCAATGAACAAGACTCACCGGTGAATAGTACTAAATTTAAATAGATGAATCCGAACCGGGGAGGCGAGTCAATTTGGCGGTCCGGGAGGTTTCGGGACGGGTAACCGAGAGAATAAATTGGAGACAGGTGTCGGTGGGACATTAATGTGGCCCGGCCGAAAGGCAGCGGCGGGGCCCCGGTTTCGAAACAGAGGAATAATGGAAAAGGAGCAGAGTTTTTTGGACCGGGTATGAATTTGGACTAGTAGGCTGCGGCTGAGCTTGGCGGCCCCTCGTAAAAATTTAGTCTCATTAATTTGGCCTTTTTGGGATCCCTTTTCGATGTAGTAGAATCTAGAGTCTATTTAGGAGCGATAGGAAACTTCGAATTGAATTTTAAAACCCTCGATTTGTGGCCCGTTTAATAATAATGGAATTAGTTTTGGATTTTTGGACTAGTAAATTCTCCCTTTATCTCTTTTAGTCTCTCTCTCCCTCTCTCTCTCTCTCTTCCCTTCCCTCTCCCTCTCTCTCTCTCTCTCTCCCCCCCCATCCGTCTCCCCACCTCTCCTCTCTCTCCCCCTCCCCTCTCTCTCCTCTTCTTTCCTTTCTTTTTCTTTTCCTCTTCTTCTCTTCCTTCTTCTTCCTCCCCCCGACCGTCCGTCTCGCTTGCCCAGCACCTTCCCCTTTCGCGCCCGACCCATCTCGGTGGCCGCCGCCGCCCTCCGCCTCCGCTCGGCGCCCTCCGCCTCTCACGCCGCCCGGCAAGCCCGATCGCTGCCCGCGTGGTGCCAGCCTCCGCCCCGTCTACACCCTCCCTCTCTACGCTCCAGCGGCGATAGCTTCACGCCCGCCCAGGGCAACCACTTGCCGCTCCGCGCCCGGCCGCCCCTCCCAGCGCTCCGCCCTTTCGGTTGGCTGCTCCGCCCGGCTCCGCCCGCCCGCGGGAGAACACCGCCCAGCGCCCGCCTTCTTTGCGACCCCGCTTCTTCCCCTTGTTTTTCCCTCCCCAGAGCCTCCCCAATGCAGGCCTCCCCGGCCCTTGCCGCCTCGTCCCGCCGCCTTGGCTCTCCTCCGCCCGTCCCGCGCCGCCGCTCCGTCCACCACCCGGCCCGGTCCCCGGTAACCTCACCTCAGCCGTGACCCTTCCTCCTCCTAACTCTCCCTCTCCGGTCTCTCTCTCTCTCTCTCTCTCTCTCTCCCTCCCTTGTTGACCGTGGAGGGCCTTGGCCGGGCCTTGGTGCCACCACCATAGCTGTTCCGCCACCACCGTCGCCTCACCCACCCTAGCCCGGCCTGGTCCGTGCCCCACCTCCCTCTTTCTTCCTCCCGACCACCGCGACCCGGTCGCCTCTCGCCCTAGACTCACCGTTCACCGGAAACCGCCCGCCCGTTACTATTCCGGTCACACTGCTGTCCAGCCACTATCGGCGTGTGTTCGCCTCGGTTTGAGCGTGGGACACCGGTGAGTTTGACCCTAAACCCTAATTAGGCTAATTTACATTTTTAGACGGGTTTAGGGGTTAATTAGGGTAAATTAGGGGTTAAATTAGGGATTGAATTGTGGAAATTGTTAAGGATTGATGTTGGGGTTGATTTAGTGGTGTAGCGCGACCATTTTATCGAGGTTTAGAGGCCGAGAGGTGCTGTTCATTAGCTGGAAATTAGTGGACCGGAACGGCCCGAGTTTGGCTAGGCTTGGTTTCAACTATGGACTATTGTGCGCCGCTTCGCATTTATTCTTATAATGGCTGTTCTGGACGATCTTTTGGGAGTCAATTGGAGCATTTTTGAGAATAATTATCGGCCTAGAATTTGAGGTATAGTGGCTGGCCACGACGGATTTTGACTTAGGCGAGACGCGATTGATTGGGACTTAGTAGTGCAATTGACGAAATTGATGGATAAACCGAGTTAGTGATTGAATGGTCTCTAATTGGGAGTGGATTGGCAATGTCGTGACATGTTTAATGTAGCTAAGAACGGAGTAGTTCGACGGGCCTAGGATGCGCAAGTTTTGTTGACCCGGTTGTGTGAATTTTAGTGCGCGCTTTATTTGGTATTATGGTGACTGATTTAAATGATGGCGTGGGAGTTTAATGGAACATTTTAAGGTTGTTGAATGGCCCGTAGCGATCGATTTAGTGGTTGTCCACTTTGGAGATTAGTTGGACAAGGCGCGTGTAATTTGAGGCTTGGGGCGTAAGTGCCGGAAAAGTTGGCTTGACCGAACTAGTGGTTGGATTGTCCCCACATACGAGTGATTTGTAGCGTCGTGACACATGTCTAATGTCTTAAGGAAGGGAGTACCTTGATGGATCTCGATTTCTGTGGAGATTTCTGTGGATTCGTGATGGACTAGTTGGGTGATCTATGCTTGTGAATTGTGTACCGTGCATGAGTGTTTGAATTGATTTCATGGTCGTGCGTGCATGTTGGTTGGGCATGTTGAAATATAGACTGAGCATACTATAATTGATTGAATGGCATCGTACTATTAATTGCCCATTGTGAATATTGTGAAATGCCCAAATGTGAATTTCATGGCCATGGATGTGCATCACGAGCATTGGCATGGCATGTGCATTCACAAGTATGCTTCGAATGACATGTGCATTGTGATCACCTAAAATGCCCCGATGCATTTAACGCCGGGTCCAGGATAATAATGAATTGTGTGATCACCCAAGGACCTACGGTCGTGATCTTGGGTCGATACCGGGCCTCATGCACTTTGAAGCGGGGACGATGCCCGGTCGTCCGGGAAGGCGACCATCCTCATGCACTTTGAAGCGTGCTCGTTCGCAAGGAGATCAATGTTGCGCCTCATGCACTTTGAAGCGAGCTAGAGACATTGGGCCCAGATCGGTTGCTGCGCCTCATGCACTTTGAAGCAAAGGCTAGACGACCGGGCCGTGAAAATTGATGACTCGAAATGTGATAATAATAATAAATTGGGCAGTATGCGATTGTGTTAGTGTGGGCCGGCGGGCGGGAATTGCACGTGTCAAGTCCATAACATTTGCATACATGAACATGCATTGACTGGCATGCAAGAATGTGAGAATCAGTGCGAGCATTGGCATATGCATAATATGCGTTGTGACATAGAGATGCGCGTGTATGTGCTGTGATTGAATTCTGCCACGTGACTACTATTGTTGATTTAATGCCTAACTTGCGGGGGTCCAAAGAAGATTAGATTTAGGCCGAGGGCCTGAGTCGGTTATGTGTGTCTTATGTGTTGTTAGTGCTTGTCGAGGTGCACGTTAGCCTAGTTTAGGTTTAGGGGATTTACTCACGAGATTTATTCTCACGGTTGTTGAAAAACTGATTTTTCAGATCCCCGGCCTTGAGGATGACAAGCGCACCGATGCGTTTTTGGGAGGAGCCCCCGGCTAGTTGTAGTGGCCTTGACCCGCTTTTGATTTTTGGTATTCGGGTTGTCCTTGGATATTGTATATGATTTCCAGTATTAGTACAAGTGTTGATTTTGGTGGTTACCCTTGGTTATGCGTTTATTTATGTACGGGTAGTTTAAATTACTTCCGCATGTGCTTTGAATCTCTGTGATGGGTATTTGGTCGGCGACGCGTTCTGGGACGTCGTACACAAATCGACCTCTGCGAGGGATGTGGGCGCACCGAGAAGTGCGAGGCGTGATGTAGGAGAAGGTAAGGCATGGCACCACCGGGTCGAAGGAAGAAGAGGGAGGAGGAAGAAGAAGGGAAGAAAAAAAAAAAGAAAGAAAAAAGAAAGAAGAGGAGAGAGAGAGAGAGAGTAGGTCTGCAGAGGCATGGGCTGAGATGGTACGTGGGTGGGAGACGTGCGCACGTGAAGAGAGAGAGAGAGAGAGAGAGAGAGAGAGAGAGAGAGAGAGAGAGAGAAAAAAGTAATATATACAAAAACAATCATTCTTATATTAAACGCAAAACGAGGGGTCCAAATTCAAAACCGAAAATGGTCTACCGGTCTAAAATAGGTCTCACACATAAAAAGGGACAAAGGTCAAATTAATGAAACCAAATTTTTACGAGGGAGGTCTACTAGTCCAAATTCGCACCGGTCAAATACTTCAATTTTTCCATTATTCCCGATAATCTCGACATCGCCACATTAATGTCGACACCATCCAATTTATTTCGTCCTAAAACTCTCAAAAATCGACTACCAAGTTCAGGGTCTAAATAACGACAAAAATTCGATCGAAAAGCGATTCTAGCGAAATTCTAATTTAAAATAGTAACCGAGAGTGATCGGTTCTCGGGAGATTTTATTATAAGCACACCGACAAATCACGCGTTTTTATAAATCCCAAAAATAGTTTGAAATTGAATGTTACAACTTAAAAGGAAATTGTTGTTATTTTTAATTTTTAATTTTTATATCAAGAAATAGTATTTATATTCAAATATATTTTAGTTTTATTAATTGAACAAGTTTTTTATTCAAGAAAAATAACTTTTATATTATGGATATTAGAAATCCTATCCACCTTTATCCCACCTCCCTCATGGGATAATTTTATCTGGGCCATATCCCTATTATATCCAACTTTATCCTATCTTGAGTAGGCATCAAACATAAGATTGGATAATTTTTATCCTATCCTAAATTTTATCCTTACTACCAAACGTTGATTATGCAAGAATTAGGAGGTCTTGGGTTGCTGGAAAAGGAAAGAGAGAGTGACATGGCAGCATTAAAGCCGTTGATTATGCAAGTGTTGATGGGGCGCCATAGGATATATCTAAGGCGATAAAAATATCAATTTTGTAAGGTGACAAAAAACTTACTTTTGTCGTACATCAAACATTTATAATTACTAACAGAACTAATCCATTCTTCCAATAATGAAATTAATTATATTTGTTACAAATATACAAAAGAAATAATATGAATTTGATATATTGCAACCTATTAGCTAGCTAAAAGAAATGTATGAAGCTCATATATATAACCGACTTTCACGGATATAATACAGACAACTCTATCTAATTGCTCGTTAGTTATTTCATTCCACAAAAGTGCCAACTTTATATTTTTTAAATTTTTTAATCTAAAAGCAAGGGTTCTTTTAGAATAATAATTAGAAGACTATAGTACCCTCAATGCTATCCATTTGTTGAATTAATTGCTCTAACTGGTAACTCACTTGTTGTGTATGTAATAAATTCAACCATTAGATATCAAGAGTGACAACTTTCATATATAACTCAGCAGTTCTTGTACATAACGACTGCACGTAAAAATCTGATAATGCATCATCTCATGTTCAAATAAAACTCTAAGGTGACAAAATCTTATGTTTGTCGCCTTAGGTCATTGTTTATCACTAAAGGTGAAAACTTTTTAAATTTTGTCTCCTTTGGTACAACCAAAGGAGAGAAAAATTCATTTTTGTCACCGTAGGTTCAGAAATATCACTTCTTTGATTGAATTAATGGCGACAGTAACTTCCCCTGGAGGACAAACTTGCAAATCGGTTCATCCTAAGGCGACAAAAATACTTTGGGTAACCGCAGGCGACAAAAGTCATTTTGGTAGCAAAAAAAATTTGTTGTTCTTTTTATTTTGGGCCAGCATTTGAAAAGCTTGGTATCGATTTTTCTTTCTATTTCTTTGTTGTAAATGAATCTCCTCACGAAACTTGTGCAACTTCTCGATCCCATCCTTTTGGCAAATTTCGCGAATCAATTGAGTGGAAATGAAGAACAAAACTCGTTTCCTATTTTCGTTTGACACAATGATCTTCTTAACTCAAAAAAACTATTTTTGATAATGTTCATGAAATCATAGAAAGCCCCTCCCCCCATTCGTGTCTATTATATAGTCAATCAATAGTGCTTAGACATCGAATTACAACAACTCCTATTGTGATAAAAAGAAGAATATCATCAATTACATGCCTAAAGTTAAAAGTCAAATACTCGAATCAGCATCACCCAGCCCGACTCGGCTTCCAGGTACACATTTTACTTAAAATTATTCCAATAGAAAATTAGCCCAAGGATGAAAGGAGTCGATCGATTTATTCAGCAGAGTTCTCATTGCCAGCTTCGCATCTCCCGGCGATGGGTCACATGCTCAGGCGTCACTTTGCATCGAAGGGGAGGGGATTGAAGGTGGCTGAGTAGACATGGTGGTTGCAGGCTGCTTCAGCTTCATATAGTTGAAGATGAGAAATGTGAGTCACCCTCTGTGATTGTGAGTGAACTGAGTAACGGAGGTCATGGTTGGATTTTGGTGATGCTCTAGAGAAAACTTGAAGTAGAGATTGAAGAGAATGAGGACAAGAAAGGAAAGCTGACCACTAAAATATCTTCAAAAGGCAAGACTTTTTCCAACAAAAGGCACATGGTCCATGTCAAAGATACCAAATCAGGAAATTATGCAAATGCAAATGCGACTATTCAACAAACGCAAGGTCACTCTCACAGAGGCTAAAGTCATTCGTAGGAGTATTGCAATCTAGCTTTACACCGGTGAGTTTTGGAAATTCAGCACACTAGAGAGGCCTGCATCGTTTTATTGTAACAGAGTGCAACATATTATAAAGTATGATGAAGAAATTTTGATTTTATTTAATGTTTTTTTTGGGTAAAGTTGATTTTTTTTAATGTTCCTATTACGATGGTATAAGAAGAATTCCCAACGTTATATTATAAGTGCAAAACTTCATAAAATGTGATCCTTTTGAAATTTATATCATTACTTCGTTTTATGGTAACCAAGCAAATGCAAAAAGTTTCTTGTTTTAAAAATCACGAGATATAGATATTTCGATATTTGACAAGAGTAAAATGTCGTGCAATGCGAATATCTTATTTTTATAAAGGTTTAACATAATGTAGAGTAACAAAACAAAAAATCATACTGCAAAGTTGTTTATACAGGAGAGAGGGGATGAAGATTGAGATTCAAGAGAACCGTTTTGCTTTTTACAAGAAGCAATCAAACAACCCACAAACACCGGAGAAGCCAGTTCTTCTGGAAATAAAAATTGTGGTCAACACAGGCTAGCAGTTGTGACATTCCGAATTTCGCCCATTTTTAAGATTTATAAAACGCGTAATTTGTCGGTGTGCTTATAGTAAAACCTCACTCGGAACCGATCACTCCCGGTTATTATTTTAAATTAGAGATTTCGCTAGAATCGCACTCGATCGAATTTTACCGTTATTTAGAGCCCAAACTTTGGTGTCGAATTTCTAAAATTTCGAACGAATTTAATTGACGGTGTCGATATTGTCGTGGCCAACATCGAGATTATCGGGAATAATGGAAAAGTGAATTTTTCGACTAGGTACAATTTGAACTAGTAGACCTCCCTCGTTATAGTTTGATTTAATTAATTTAGCCTTTGTCCCTTATTATATTCGAGGTTTAATTTGGACCGTGGATCGTTTTCGATTTTGAATTTGGACTGTTGAATCGCGATAATTAATTGAATGAAATTTATTTTTTTCGTTTCTCTTTTCTCTCTCTCTCTTCTCCTCCTCCCTCGCTAAACCCCCATGCCGCTGCCCATGCTGCCCCACGTGACCTTGCTTCTGCTGACTTTTGCTGCTCCTACCATACCACTTCTGCCTCTGCCTTGCTTTGCTGACTGACTTTCCCCACTCCCCCACGTTTCTGCCGTGTTCTTGACCGCTTTGCCGTTGCCTTCTTCTTTGTCCTCTCGCTTCGATCTTTGCTGATTTTGTTGCTACTCCCCCGTCGCCGCTGCCCACGCTTGATGACCTTCACGTGACTACCGCTGCCTCTTCTTCTCTTCTTTTCTTTGCTATTTTGTGGCTGCTGCTGCTGCTGCTTCTTCTTCTTCATTTTTGCTTCTGTTTCTGCTGCTTCTTGCCCTCCATTCCAGCCCCGACCAGCACCACCGTTCAACACCTATCTCCACCCAACTCGCCATGAGCCGCCTGCTGCGCTGCTGGGTCTGGCGTCGTGCCGCCCGCTGTTCAGCCCGTTTCTCTCCTTATCCGCCCACATTTAAAGCCTTAAATCTTGTGAGTTCGACCCTAAACCCTAATTAGGTTAATTTGCATTTCTAGATGAGTTTTAGGGATTATTAGGGTATTTTAGGGGTTAATTAGTGTGGGCTGATTATGGCTGATTTTGTGGTGATTTTAATGGCCTAATGTGATGATTTAGGGATGGTTTAAGGGCTAAGGATTATTGGTTTAGTGGCTGGTTGTGCTGGGTTTGCTTGGTGGTGCATGTTGGTTGAGTTCCGGTAAGGTTACTGCTGCGTCGATGGATTTTGCTATTTTTGGTACGACTTGTGTGGGCCGAATTTGAGGCCGTGTTCTACATTAAAGTTGTTCATAACATCTTGAAGTATGACATAATTTAATTTTGGAATTTTTGGAAATCATTTAAGGCCATTCGAAGTCCATCTTTGGACCGAAATAAGTCTACCGGATTTACTGTTCACCCGACCTTTTGGTATTTCCGATTTTCTATAAATTTTTCCAGACCTCTTTTCAACAAACTTCCTTCATGAGAATTTTTAAGAACACCCGTCTCTATAACATATAAAAATTTCAAGGCTTTCCAAAATGATTTGTGTATTGGATGAGATGCATTTTGATGGTCAGGCGGCCTGACCGGCAGGTTGATTTTTGTCTGACTTCAAGCGACATAAAGAGGTGTTTACAGTTGGATTTGTTTCAAGTTCTTCACGGAAAATGTTTATCAAGATTTTTTATATAACATATCCGAATTTCAGAATTTTTGAAATTTATTTACTATTAATTTAAACGGATTTCTGTCACTCACTGTGCAACTGCCAAGTTTGGACCCAATTTTGTATATTCTCGATTTTCCTCTCTCTCGGACTGATTAGTGGCTGTCCATTGAGGATTTAATTGAGCCTTGTCTGTGGTTAATTTGATGATGTTATGTCGCATGTCTAGCGGGACTAGGAATGGATTAGCTTGGCGGGCCTCGAATGCGCTCATTCTTGTTGACCCGGTTGTATGAATTTGAGCATGGGTTGCGTGTCAATTTGATGTTATGGCTGATTTGAATTGATTGTCCGATTTGTGCATGTTGATTTATGAAATTGAATATGCCCGATGCAAGTTGAGCATGTTACATCGTAATTCGCGCATGTGGATGCCCAAGTGTGAACGTGATAGCCATTAGTGTGCATCTCAAGCATTGGCACGGCATATGCATGTACAAATGTGCCCGAATGACATGCGATTGTGATCACTTAAAATGCCCCGATACGCCTTACGCGGGGTTCGGATAAAAATTGGTGCTTGTGAATGTGTGATCACAATAAACCCTAATACGTGTTACGAGAGGTAGTGAACCCGTCCCCGAGGCGTGTTATGCGGGGACGATGCCCGCTTCATCGAAAGATAACCAACCCGAGGCGTTTTACGCGAGTAATGTGTCATGAGCCCCGACGCCATTACGCGGGCCGAGATCGATCTCAAAGTGATAGACTTGATGTGTTTAACGCGGTCGGAGGAGAAATGGACAAGTGGCAAGAGTGCTCGAATGCAAGTGTGCGATAATGCATTGATGAGGCATGAGCATGAGTGCGAGCATGAGTATATGCATAACATGCGTTGTGACATAGAGATGCGGCGTGTATGTGGTGTGATTAAATTCTGTGGGCGTGATTGCTATTATTTATTGAATGCCTAACCTGCAGGGATCAAGTAAGTTCTAGATTCGGGCCGAGGGCCCGAGTCATATCTGATTTAGACTGTGTGCTGTTTGTTTAGTACTCGCTAGGAGGTGCACGTTAGCCTAGTTTAGGTTTAGGGAATTACTCACCGAGATTATTCTCATCGTTGTATAAAACCAATTTTTTTCGACCCCCAGCCCCGAGATGCCTTGATTCCGGTACATTTTGGGATTTCGCATCACGTAGGCGGACGCGGACAATACACCCGTAGGGAATGGGGAGGTATATATTAGATATTATACTACGGTTTAGGTGGATGTAGGGGAGTCGCATTATCGGACCCACGAGTACGTGGGCGTGATGTTTTAGGAACGATCTCCGAGAGTATGGTCATTTTCGGACTTTTGATGTCCCGTTTACGGGTTGGGCACCCGGTACCCTCAATGCCCCGATGGCGAGGTGGATGACCCTGCTCTTGACCGAGGAGAGTGTGAGCTCTGAAGGTGTACCCGGTAGAGTACGAGGTAGATGAGTTCAAGCCGGCGAACATAGAGCCGACGCGGGACGGGGCTTGTTTGTTTGAGCCAATGGAGCAGGACGGCGAGGAGGATCTCGTACTAGAGGCCGAGTCTGAGATGGACTCATCGAGGGTCCGAGGAGGAGATGCCCGACAGCTCTTCATTATCGGAGTCTTCTGATTCCGACCCGACTAGGTACCGTAGGAGTTAGCATTTGCTTCAGGTTGGGTAAGGCCAGTACCTTTTGACCAGCGCCCCACCATTAGCGATGGGATCGACCCCAGCCACTTACCCCTTTTTGTCGGTGAGTGGCTTTGACCCGTTTTTATTTTTGTTGATCGGGTTGTATATGGATATTGTATATGGTTTTCAGTATTAGTGCAAGCGTTTGTTCTGCAATCGTTGTTATTTGTTTTTGTGGCTATCCTTGGTTGTGTGTATAATAGTGTACGGGTGATTTTAATTACTTCCGCATGTGCTTGAAATCTTTGCATTGGGTCTTGGGTCGGCGACGTGTCCTGGGACGTCCGCACACGAATAGACCATGGCGGGGGATGCTCGCGTGCCGTGGGGTTCGGGCGTGACAAGCGAGCCCTTTTATAAAATATGCAATTAGGTCAAATCAAATAAAAAAACAATTGAAATATAAATAAGCAATGAGAGAGATACGTGGGAGTTATTTTGACGAGGGCTACATTAATTGAATTTAAAATTTACCATTTTACAGAATTTATCTAATAAATTAAAATATAAAGATTCTTACTTAGTCTAATATGGGGCTGACTTGTGTGGGCCGAATAGAACCCGACCTGTAATGAGAAAGTTTGTGGCTGAAAACTCTATAAATAGTACTCAAATCTCTTATCTAACCCTGATGAACAAATAACCTCACATAAGGATTAGTTACTGAATGCTAATCGTGAAGAGAGCAGTCTCATTGAGCTAGTGATACAAATGATAATAGAGGAGCAGCACTTGTTCTCAAGATCATCGTTATTCCGCATCAATAACGATGGATTCCAAATCACATGCACAAATCCTTTTATTCTTGATTACTATGTTCTAGATTCTAGTGTCATGACCTATTTTTTTGACGTGGTCGGGAAAGAGATAGGTTTAGAGGTATTGCCCAAAAGGCAGGCCAATTGGCCCATCAATTTAAGCGTAGGCTCTCCCAAGTTCATACCTCACATGACATTGGATTTCGTATTAGGGCTCTTTACAACCTAAGTATTTTCTTGGAGTCGCCACTAGACATTTAGGGTAAACCAAATGAGATACGGGAGGTTCATCTCATTTCCCACACAATCAAAGATTCTAGAACTTGATTACTATAACGCACCGAATTTCCATAAATTGCCACTTACTTAAGCGTTCTTTAGTCTTTTCACTTAAAGCACAAGCTGAAGACAATGCACAATTAAACATTTCTCGTTTAGTGGACACATCCAAAGGCATAAATACCACATCTTCATTTCCCACTTTTTATTTGTATATAAGGATGTTGACACCTAAATTTTGACACATCATTTAGTGATTAATTGCATAAAAAATTAGGGATTAAATTTTAACCCCTAAACAAAAATATCAAAATCGCATAGCATATAGTTTAGGATCATATAGTTTAATTGCATTCCACATTGGACCGGCGGTGGTGAGTAAGCTGAAAATCCATCGCATAAATCGAGCTCGGACACCAAATGGAACTCGGCTCACCTAGGGATTGGGGCCAAAATTCACTAGTCTAAAAGGCTTTGGTTATCTTAATTTGAGCTTAAATCAGCCCAAATAAATTTAGCCTATTTGGAATTAAAATAAAATTAAATGATAAAGCCTAAGTCTAAGCCCATTAGGATTAGGAAGTTCAGTTAATTAATCTAGGGTTGCAATATAAATATGTGATTATACCCTTCAATGAAGGGGGGCTCTCATAATTTCCAGAACACAATTCCTAAGAGCACGAGAGAGTTAAAGCGAAAATAGAGAGAAGGAGCTTGGTTTGATCCTCGACGGCCAAGCCCCCATCTTTTCGCGGCCAGACCTGTGGTCGCACCGCCGACAACGACGCTAAACTAGCCCTCTAACGACGAAACCGCCAAGCATCGTTTGCTGCT
The DNA here is from genome assembly GCA_024733475.1 of Syzygium grande. Classification (NCBI taxonomy): domain Eukaryota; kingdom Viridiplantae; phylum Streptophyta; class Magnoliopsida; order Myrtales; family Myrtaceae; genus Syzygium; species Syzygium grande. The sequence goes on from JAMXDD010000001.1 coordinate 1,721,401, forward strand.
CCGAGTTCAGCGCCCACGATGTCATTATTTTCTTCTCTTGCCAACGCGAGGGCCACAGCATCCAGCAATTAGCTTGACGTCTCTGCACAACTAGATCGGTTTTGCCGCCAAGCTATCTTCTCCGCGGTGGACTCCAGCAAGACCAGTTTTTCTTTAGGTGATTCACTTGAATTTTTGTTGCAGACTTTCCGTTTGATACACACGGAGGCATTAGGGACAGACAAGTGGAAAATTTAATTGTGTGGGCTTAAGTAGTCAAAGTTTGATAATCAGAAGAATACCATCACAAGACCAGCCAGATTCGGTCAAAAAGCTGAAGGGTTGAAGTTTTCTAGTTATTCGGTGCTACGTAGTGACAACGAGTTTTTTTTCAACGGGTCCAAATAACTTCCATCTACATCGGCGACGACGCATTCGCTGCTCCCGAGTTGATCAAGAACCCACTGTCGAGTCACGCCCCTGCTGTCGCATCACCCTCATGGTCGACCCCGTGGTTGTGAGTTAGTCCATTGTCCTGCTCATGATTCTGTTTTGCAGGTGACGGGCCAAAAAATCCTTGACGATCCGTGAGCAACCTCGTCGCCACTGCCATTACCGCCGCCGGTACACCACCGTTGGCCGTCATGTGGCATCCCTACACCGTCCACGGCCCGTGTTTCTATTTTGCAGATTGACCAGGCGCCACCACATTGCCGCCGCCTGTGCTGTTGTCGACCGCTCGCCATCAGTCGCCCCATCCCGTGATCTGCAAAGCTCGAGTTCGACCCAAATTCAAATTTGAAAGTTATCCGCGAAATTAGGTAAGATTATTATCCGAATATTTCTTTCAAATATTCAACTTCCTAATTCTCAAGTGTTTGAATATATTGCAAATATTCTATGGATATGTAGATGTCTTAGGATGATGTTTGTGATATCCGTCCGCAATATCCTAAGATATCCTGAATTAGGAGTTTTACCTAATTCAGTAACGTATCTGGACAACTATGTGATCTTATCTATAAGGTATGATACGCGGCGATATGGAAAATCGTTATCTTATACATAATCACTTAGATACGATAATAGATTTTATTCACTTTCCAAATTCGAATAATCAGTTTTCTGTCGATATCTATAACCCTATAGATATGACTGTTAATTTGATTTCTTTTCCTAATTCAAATTTGATAAGAAGAATCTTGCGGATTGCGTGGATTATTTGAATGCGGTTGTTATCTTTGTTTGATTTTTTTTTTATAAAGAAAATCCAAAAATATGTTAGTTAGGATTTAAATTAGAAGTTTTGCATGTTTAGGGAACCCTAAATGTATCTAGAAGATAGGATAATTATTTAATTTAAATTAGGACTTGAGATAATTTATTTCCTAGTTTAAATTAGGTGTTATTCTAATCCTAATAGATTATTTAGGTTATTTTTAGATTCCGAATTTCCAAGAAAATCCCAAAAAAAATGAGTCACTTTAGGACATATTAAAATAGATTGCATGTTAATTTAGGCATTTTTTAATTTCTAATTTTATGAGAAAAATACAAAAATAAATCATTTGTCCATCATTAGAATTAGGTCACGAATCGTATGACATATAGTTCGCATGCTAGGTTGCATTAATCGCATGTCATTTTTTTGCACATTATTGCAGATAAGTTAGTTTGCATTTTAATAAAGCGCAAACCCTAAAGAACATCTTGAGTGCCTTGCTTTGTTAATTAGAAATCATATTAGGATTGTCTGTGATTTTTCTATTAACAATGCTGATGCTTGCACTGCTCTAAGGTACGTTATTCTCCTAATCTTGCAATTTATTTTATTGCTTTCTTGAGTGTTAAATTGGTGGTTTGCGCACCCGCATTAACACCTTATATGTTAGTGATTAGGTAATAAAATAGATTCAGACTGTCTGTATAAACATTTTTGAAAAGAAAAGGTACCGAAAGCGCGTTAGACTAGATCTAAGCGTAACCAAGTTCCTGAGCTTAGAATCTCTGGTTTATAAGAATAAAAGATATCTCTCTATGTTTTATTTAGGTTTCTCATCGATCTACCACAAATAGATTAGTGGCGACTCCAAGCATAAAAACTTTTGCACGTTGAAAATTTAATCCCTAGGTCGCGAATTGGTAGGGTAATAAGCAAGAGTGAGTAATAAGCAAGGTCGATCTTGGTTTCGCAACAATCTTCCAACGAAGGGATATTCATTCTAATTATCTAAAAAAATGTAAATCAACAGGAGTGAGCTAACGCTCAACAAGAAATAAGACCAGTTTATAAACCGACCTTGATCTTACTAACTCTCGATTCCTAGGACACACCTACATGATATGCATTTCAGGCAAACAAGTATGATTCATAACATCTTTGAAAACCATAAGTATCAAGCAATTTTGAATAGGATTATTCACTCAAATGCAAGCAGATGGCATATTATCTCATAATACCACACGTATTTCATCAATTTACACGCGTGAGTTCACATTCGGCACTGGCGAACCATCTCGATTCACGAGGCTACTCGAGTAATGAGGCATTATCACCACCAACTCATGGAGAATAGAATTATTCATACCCTTTGCCAAGCCTCGGCCAATTCATCATGAGTGTCCTCTTCATTAGTGATGATAAATACACCACTGTACATCCACGTGATTATGATCATTTCTTAACATCATACCATGGCAAAGCCATGTCATACCATGACTACACAAGTCATGTCATCATAGGATTTCATATCATCTCAACCTTGTAGAGAGTCGTTTCATACGGTAGAACATCTTATCTGACTCCGAGTCTCATCCGTATACTCATATAAGGGAATTCGCTCGGTGGCGAATAGGCCGTGGCAAAAGTCTTAATCACGTGGCATCATTCACATACATTTCATAATAGCATAACAATCGTCATGTACATTTCATCATTTGCCATTTCCCATGCATAATCACATTTGTCCCATCATTTAACATCACATCCAGATCAATCATATCTTATTAGAAAGCTTGGAATGTATAAATTTTGTCTAGAGAAGACATCAAGTCCAAATTCCCAAGGTTTCATGTGAGAAATTGTGCATTTTTGAAATTGAGTAAATCTGAGCAGTTTTGTACAATAACAGAACTTCCTTCAAAATAAATAGTATATGGACTCCAAAAATATAAAATTTGGATATGTTATAAAAGACATATGGATAAACATTTTCCATGAAGGAACCAAAGTCCAAATCTTTCTTTAAGTGTCTCTTTTAACAACCCAAAAGCAGACTAAAAATTTATCACTGGAACAAAACTATTGTTCTAAAAATCAGTTCTTAGCCATACTCAAAATATCTCGAAAAATTATTAAATTTTTATATGTTGTAGAGGAAGAAGTCCTAGGAAGTTTCTTCAAAATCAATCCAGAAAAGCTTGTAGAAAATCGAGAAAGTGTAAACATCACCGAAATACCCAATCGGAGCAATTTTACACAGTTGGAAAACTAGGCTATCACACTACTTATATCAAGTACAAAAGTTGTGAAATAAAAATATGTTAAACTTCAAAATATTTGGAACAGCTTTGAAGAAGGAGATTTCTAGAAATTCCATCCACAAAGTTCTCCACAAAACAACAAAATGAAGAGGTACAAAGGACCCGAATCTGGTTTTTCCAGAACAAGAACAAGAATTGAGTCCAAATGGGAAAACCACCAAATTTGATTCAACAAAACTCATATCCAGCAACTTGAATGGACATGCAACACCCATTTAGAACTCAAGAACACACATGCACTTCATTTCCAGGTCTGGTCATACCCATTCATGTACAATAAACATCAAGAACCACACATGCAAGCCACCAAATTGCATCTACAACTCAATTCTAGCAAAATCAAGGGTATAGGAAGATTGGAAGGCTTAGAAATGAGTCTCATCTTCCTGCCTTGGGTTGTCTAAGACTGGTAACACCTTCCCTTGGTTGTTGATCACGCCCAAAGCCCAAGAAACAAGTTGGTATAAAGGTGGTCTAGCAGTGAGGAGAGGATGAGAAAGAGGGAGACGAGAGTGAGGGAGAGATTGCTGCCGAGAGTTCAAGGGAAAGAGAGAGAGAGCTGCCATGAGGGTTAAGGGAAAAGAAAAGGAGAGAGAGTGTAAGGATGATTCTTCATCATGAGCCCCAACATGGCGTGTCTAACAAGCCTTTCACCTTGCACAACAAGCTTCATCATTAATCCTTCTCATGCAATATTTCATAATTAATTTTCTCATGCAAGCTTCATTGGTGGACGTAAGCAACCCTTCATAATTAACTGGCCTTAATTTTTCTAATTGTGCATGTAAAGATGGAAACTAAATTGTTGGCCATACGTGGGGTAATAAGGGTACAAATTGTGTCTTATAATGATTATTTCAAGTGCACAAAATGTCCACATAAGACATACAGTAATGGTCATTGTCCCTAATCATCATTAAATGATCACCATAAATATTTACATATGGTTGAAATAGGGCCCCTCAATTGTCCAATGAATTCTCCAAAATTTTCAAATCAAATATATGCCAAGCGTATATTACCGAAATTCCTTAAATGTCTCGACAATTGTATAATCAAACCTTGGCCATCACCAATTTCAATTCATATAACGCTGCTAATCAGTTCTACGAAATTTTAGGATCTCACAATTACGCTAATGTTACTATAAGCGCCCTTTTCAGTACCTCTAACTCAGGGAATAAGACTACTTTTCTTCATCATAATGATATCTTTGCCCTTGAGTAAGAGAACATACTAGCATCAGGATGTGACTACTTCACGCACAAAATAGCGACATTGGTAGCAACTCCTCACTACGTCCTTTTCCAAGTTGAACAAAATTAGTTCACACCCTTAACTAGATCGATATTGCTGGTATTTCCATTGAATATATGGCTTTTATTCATACACGTATCCTCTCCTTAACCATTGAATCAAAAAAAACACCCAATTATGTTTTTTTAATCTGTTTTGCTCTTCTCCAGTTCGATAAATTAACTTTGTAATTAAATTGGGAGCTATAGAAATTGACAGAGAAATAAAAATTTCGATCTGCTAACAATAAAAGGACATTCAGCAATTTCCCCTCCTTAACCATTGTTCGATCCAAATGCCCAATCAATCTATGTCCAAAAAAAGAGCCAATAAATATTTACTAATAAATCGAGAATTACAGATTTTATAATCACTCACACATTCGAATTTTCCAGCCCTAATATATATACCCAATACCCACAGTATTTAACAACTCAACTCGATGGACTCTCTAAAACTTAAGTCACTCAGAGTTCGCGCCTCTCTACGTTTCTGAAGCTCTCTTGGCTTCTCAGCTCTCTCTTGACCTTTCCATCCTCAGACTTCGTCTCCGTTTATAGGAGAAAGGAAAGGAAGCAAGAAATGGCCACATCGAATGATTTCATTAAATGGCAGCGCAGGCGCCCACGTTCAGCACCGACGATGCCTACCATAACGCATGCACATTGCCATGTGCATGCATCGAAAAGAGATAAGCATGATTTCTGCTTTCCTCTTCTTTCCATTAAAAGACGGAGGAAGTTAATGAATGAAGGCGAATGAAGCCCACAATTTATCACTTTGGCCTATTCTTCTTGCGGCTACTTTGATGGAAGGAGCTTTCATGTATGGTCAAAGAAGAAAACAGCTTGTGGGTCCTCATAAAATGCTGCACGTTGGCCATTGAAAGAACCGGATAATTCTTTTTGTCAGAACACGCGCCACTTCTCAGTAAAATGCTCAAACTCGAGACGCGCTTCCTCATTTCTGGGTACTGATAAATGATGCGCGTGGTAATCGGATATTCAAATTTCAGACATAATTTAATAAAATAATTAAAAAATAAAATATTATAAATGATAAAAATAAATGGAATTTCATATTCTAATGATTGATTTGGCCTCCTAAACAACCTAGAAGTCCAATTAGATTTTCTGTGAGATGATTTTTCTATTTTTCATGTTATCCATAGGTGAGTAGCCTACAATCCTGACTGAGTCCAGTGATTATCATTTCAACGCGACAGAATTGGCTTCCCCTATGTCTAGGCACTCCTTCTAGTGACAGAAAAGATCCAATTTAATTATGCGAATCCATAACATGTGCGGGGAACCGACTTGGCTCTATATGTCTAACTCTTCTGCAGAAGCCAAATTCTAAACCCTAAAAACTATGTCATGAGATTTTGTTTAAATATTAAACGCACTTTCATCTCAAATGATTTTAGATTAGTTTGGCAATTGTCTTACGTGTGTAATGGTACATGTAGCAACAAATCCACCATGATAACAATTGCCATTGCCGTTCCTGTTGGAGGTCTTAATGTACTTCTCCTTCGCACTTACTGTTTGTTTCAAGAAAAGGAAAGAAGTCGAGGCAAAAGTGGTAAAATTGACTCTTTCCTTTTATTTTTTATTTTTCTTTCTGTAAACTCAATACTTGAGATGATTGAGCATATAAATGAAACTTTTTTAAGAACACTTGAGATGGTAAGAGCTAGAGTTACCTAATACAAAATCTTTTGGAAATCTAACAATAATTTAGGATGAAGGTTCTTCTTTAACTTTTTGCATGAAATAGGCTACGAAGTTTTTGGCAACCAATTAAGCATTCTAGAATCCTGATTTGACAAAATACATATTTTACTTACGTTAAAAGCTGGAGAATATAACAGCAGGTACAACTAGGAAGCTTTTGGGCTCCGGATTCATTTCATAGGGCAACGAGGAAGGAGGTCTGACTTAACTTTATTGATATTTTCTCAGGATTGTGCCTAACTACAGTTCCTTATCGTGAAGGAGAATCAGTGTGTCACCCCGAGACGCCCCACACCCTCACTCAATGAATTTTCCCGAGGGATCAAATTATTCCAATGTGAATGAAAAATCGTTTTGGAGAGAGTTCAATAGCTTAAAGACGAAGGAAGTCGGTCCATCCATCTATTGAGTCGAACGTCGTGAGCTTTGCATCTCTAGGCAACATGTCACGGTCAGCGTCGTCTTGGACGAAAAAGAACGCAGGAGTAGTATGATCACTTACGTTACCTTTTATTTTTTTTCGCTTTATGTGGTCTCCGCATATGAAATTATATACGTCTTCATATATTAAAATAAAGCCGATTCTATACAGAGTGACTCACATTTTCTAGCTATATACTTCTATCGTTTTGCATTTTAACGGTTCTAGAAAAAAGTTATCTTTCTATGCAGTACAAATTATTCTGGTGACAATAAGAACACATTGGTCCCGAATTTGGTGATTTTTTCAACTATTAGGGCCGTATCTTCTTGGACCAGTATTTCTTTAGTTCAATAATTAATATCTTAGAGATTCTCAGTCAAGTCTTTTAAGACCTATTGCTTTTGGACTCAATTCTATATGCACTTGATATAGCAAGTTAGCAATGTTGGAGTGTGGTTCATTCTCCCCGGCGACAAGATAGCATGGGGGTGTCGCTCAATTAGGATTCTTAATTCGATTAAGTTTCTTATTTTGAATAAATTTCCTAATTGAATGGTTTCTTAATTAAAGTATGTTTCCTAGGAAGATATTTCTTATTTTGAATCAAATTATTCCTTATATATATTATCTTTCTCTTATAATTAAGAAATGTAATAAAGACGTGCGATGTGATAATTATAATAAAATCCTTAGCTGGACGTAGCAATAGTTTAAGGGTGAATTAAGATAAAATCTTACATCTCAAATTCTATTTCTTATTTTTACTTTTTTTTTTTTTTGTAATTATGCGACGAATCTAACAAATAAGTGAATCTTGTCAAAAACCTTCCTTGGAAAAAAAAAAATTTCTTTTTATTTTGTGGCCAGCATTTGAAAAGCTGATGTCGACTTTTCTATTGCCTTGTTGTACACGAAAATCGAAACCCATCGCAATGACTTTATCCTTAATGACTGGTTTGTCATCATGAACCTTGTCTTTGCGTATTCAGCAGGCGAAGCAGATTGTTCATCGCATTTCCCTAAGATGGCATCCTATCCTTTGACTAGTATAGACGATGTCGTATTTCATTTCATGTGCAACATTCAAGTAACTTGTTGATAAACTGCCGTTTACATTCAGAAGATAATTGCTGGCCTAAAGTTACTTGCGAAAAATTCAAAGATTGGAGGCAGATTATTAGTGATTTAATTGAAATTCCAAAATGTTCGTGCAATACATGTATATATATATACATATGTTAAACATGTATATCCTGTTCACAAATTGAATCTACCAACGACTTGACAAAACCATGCACCACGACAAATTGATTGTACTAGTTTGAGATTTTTTGTAATATTTACCCTATGGATTTCGATGTGGACTTGTTACGTCAACATACCACATCATAATATGTCATTCATGCAAGTGAATTTAACGGTAAAATTTGATAGAAGCTAACAGAATGTAAATATATCACAAGTGTATCAAGATGGGGCTTTTAGTGATCAAAAAATTAGTTTTAGGTAATTTTGTCATAAATGAATTAATTTGGGATTTTTTGTAATATTGACCTTATTAAATTTGATTCTTTTGGGAAGAAGAAAAAAAAAAATTAACATGCATACCCTAACCCGAGATGTAATTTCAGCTCATTGAAAAGATTAGGTGCACCCGATCCTCCATGTAAGCCCAGCTCATACACTCCATAAAATGAGGTGGAACCCATATGAGATTAACCTGATCTAACGAGAAAATATTAGGTGAGTTGAATATGCCACGTGGGATGGTATAACACTCCATCCAATAAATGCCGCGTGGGAAGGTGGGTCCCATCTGTCTCTCTCTCTTCTCCCGTTATTTCTCTCCTGCACATTTTCTCCCCGCCGTTAACCTTTCCGTCTCACCCACTTTTCACCATCTTCTTCTTCTTCTGGTACACATACCAGAAGCACACCACCGCCATTATGGACCCACAATGTAGAAGCAGAGCTTCATTTTTGTTTCTTCTTTTATTTTTGGGGCCATAATCTCTGCATTGTGGCCGCGAGCGACGAGCGGCCATGGCTCCAGATCTGGCCAAACTTCCAGATCGAGCCGTCCCGTCCGGCGTTGCTCGATGCCAACGACGACCACAGACATGGATGAGCGTCGTCCATGGCTGGCCGCGAGCGTCGTCCATGGTGGATGGGAAAGATGGATACCCAAGGGGGTCAATAGCATGCCCGAACGACGCCGACAACAGCCATGGATGAGCATCGGTGTGCTCGTGAGCGGTCGTCAATGGTTGGCTGGTGACACTGCAATTCAAGCGCGAGCGTCGTCCATGGTCACGAAACACAAAAAGAAACGGAAGAAAACAGTGAAAGAAGAAAGAGGGTAACAAAGGAGAGAGAAGATCTGAAAGTGGAGTAACGGGGGACTGCAAAATCTGACCGGTGGGCCTTATACGCCACGTGTCATCGACCAAATGGTGTGTTGTATAGTCTACGTGGAGTGTTCAACTCACCTAATATTTTCTCTGATCTAACGGTGGATTGAGCTGGGCTCAGATTATCCAGGTGTACCCAATACTTGCTCCTCCTTTGCCCCCTTCCTTCCCCCCTCTCTCTATTGAGCCACATCAGATCAAGACACAAATCTATTAAATTGTAACTGTCAGCGGCGAGGAAATATTCACTTCAGTGATTTGCAAGCGCCACGTCAATGGCTGACGTGGCGGGCGTTTATTGTTGATATCCAATTAGATCTTGACACATGGATGTTGACTTGGAAATTAAAAACATATACATTTTTCTCTTTTGCTCTTCCATCTTCAACCTCCGCTCCGGGCTTGGCCATCTCCGCCGCCAAGCTGCCGCTGCCACCATCCTTGAGCATTGTTGAGCTTGTCGCCGGCGGCCATGGACGAGCCAACCTCCGCGTCCACCCTCTCCGTCGTCCCGGCGGCTAAGCCTTGGCCACGAGCTTTCGTCCACAAATATGGAGATGTAGAGCAGCGGTCGGTCATGGACGGACAGATCCGAGCGACGACGTCCGCGGCCAGATCTGGCGTTCTTTCAAAAACCTCGCGGCCATGGACGGTGGCTCGAGTCGTTTGACCCTACCGACGGTCTCGCAGCTGTCGTGCTCGTCGCTAATTGCAGGATCGTCTTCTTTCCTTCTGGGTTTCTTTTAGGGTTCATGGGTTTTGATTTCTGGGAATGAAGTTCTGTGAACTGCGTGGGGTTTTCTTGATTTGTGTTTCAAGATGCCTAAACAAAGTGAAAGTTCGTGCTACTGCTTCAGATCTGGAATTCGTTCGTGAATGAACAGAGGAAGAGGAAGCGCTCGTCCATGGCCGACCTCCGCGATTTATGGACGAGCCACCGTCCATGGCCTCCCAACCTGCTCAAGTCATGGTTTCAGATCTGGTGTTCTCTCGCGGCCATGGATGGTGCCTTGAGTCATTTGGCCCTAGATTTGAAGTTCGTCCACCTGTTGCTCCAGATCTGGAGTTCGTTCGAGGATGAACAGAGGAAGACGAAACACGCGTCCATGGCTGACCTCCTCCGGGCGATTTATGGACGAGCCACCGTCCATGGCCACCCCTCCTACGCGTCTTCACATCTGTGACGAGAAGCCGTGCCGCCGTCGCCAGTGGATGAGCGGCCGTCCATTCCGACCGCCGCCGTCCATGGAAACCCAGATGAAGAAGAGTACACTGTTGAGAACGAAGAAAAAAAAAGAAATTTTATATCATTTTTAATACATATCAGTAGCCATATCCATTATTATTGGATGAGAGTAAAATACGATTGTCATGTCAGATTTTTACGTGACGATTTGTAATCGCCGAATATTTTCTTGTCGGCGGCTCATCTGATCTCGAGGGGATGGACGAGCCTCCACGTCTCCATAATGGACTGTTTTCTTTTTCAAAGAAGAAAATCCACCGATCAATAAGGACGAAGGTTCCTTTTCTTTTATCTCTCTTTGTTTTTCTTTTTGCATGAAATAAGCTCTGTGGCAATTGAACTCGGACTTTTTGCACCTTTTTATTGATGTACAGAGTTATTGAATTTGTATCGTACATGTGCCCGCTTCTTAACCATTGGACCAAAAAATATACCCAATCGATTAGAAAACAAAACATTAAGCGGAGATCTTCTTTGAATGGATGATAATAAATGGAAATTCATATTCTAATAATCCATATGGTAAATCATGTAACTTGTCCACGTCTCGAAGCTACCAAAATTTTTTGATGTTACACGTGCGAGAGCATTCTACAATTTTGACCGAGTCAAAGTGGCAATCAATTAAGCAATCATAATTTGACAAAATACATATTTTACTTACGTTAAAACCTATAGAATATAACAACACTTACGACTAGAAAGTTTTTGGTAGCTTTTCGGCTCCAGAACCAGGATGAGATCATAGGACAAAGAAGATGGTCCGATTTAACTTTATTGACCTGTTTTCACGATCGCGCCTAACTCCTTTCCTTCTCGTAAAGGAGAATCAGTCTGTCATCCCGATACGCCCCACAAACTCGCTCAGCCTTGACTCGAGGATGTAGAATTATTCCAATATGAATGAAAAGTCGTTTGTGGAGAGAGTTCAATAGCTCAAAGACGAACGAAAGTCGATCCACCCATATATCTAGTCAAACGTTGCGAGCTTTGCATCTCTAGGCAACGTGCTACGGTCGGTGTCATCTTGGATAAAAAAATGCAGGAGTAGCGTGATCTCTTACGTTACCTTTTATTTTAGCCTGCTGAATAATACTTTTATCAATAAGTAAACATTCATCTGCCATGCAAAGAAAGAGAAAGAGTCAATGGTTTCGTTAGTATTAAAATAAAAAATATGGACGAAACAGATTTCGACGAAGCAACTTGTGGAGGAGCTACACAAGCTATGTATGTTCATACCTTATGAGCTTATCGACATTAATCACAGAAAGACCCGATACACCCAAAAGAAAGCAAAGAAAAGATGGATCCTCCGAATCTCCCTCTCTTGCTTCTTCTCATGTTTGCTTCCACCATTAACGCCCAAGGTTGTCATCCTACAGCCCTATCTGCAACTCCACCGCAACTTCACCATGCCGACAGCACCTACCAAACCACCCTCACCACCCTTCTCTCCTCCATCTCCACCCTCAACTCCTTGTCCCTCACCTCACGGCTTCTTGATTGCCTCCTGCCCCCGTCTCCAGCGCCTCCCAAACCCTCTCGTTGGCTCTCGCCCGCGGTGACCTCACCGCCGAGCTGCACCAGCGCGCTGCCTCGATGGCTCGACCAATGAAATCGGCCGTCTGCCCCCCTCGGAAGAGGCGATCTTCTACAGAAGGCGCACCATCCGGTACTCATGCCTCGATCTTGGGCACGATCGCATGGACCGACTATCAGTTATTCAACGTGGAACAACGCCACGGAGCCCAGAGATTACATACAACGCAATGGCTTAGGGCCGCTTCCGATACCATAAGTAAGGCAAAGGAAGCGGCTTGCAGAGGAAGTACGCAATGGGAAATACATCGGCAGTTTTCATTACGATCACCACGCCTGACACAAAGTCTGCGCGCCGAGACTTGGACCGAAGCGGCGATGCAACGGCGCCTAGTGACCCGATCTACAGGCTCGCGAACTGGCGTGGCCGGAAGATGGGAGTGAGGGGATCACGGCGCCCGAAGCTGCCCGATCCTATGCGAGACTAATGCTCAGTTCTTCGACCGGTCGTGACCCATATCCGCCAGTATATGTAGGCTCTTGTTTACAAGTTAGGAACATGGCGTCAGGTAATTTTTTCTATAATTCAGGTGGATTAAAGCCATCTAAATTATTAATTACGATTTCACTTGAGATTAACACTGTAAATCATTCAAATATGCTT